>JACYFF010031956.1:63282655-63294373 GCA_017589665.1 Selenicereus undatus | reverse complement strand
GTGTGTGTGTGTGTGTGTGTGTGTGTGTGTGTGTGTGTGTGTGTGTGGTTTCTGTGTTTATGCAGTCCGGTCATGTACTGTTATACATGGCTTGCAAAACCTATATGATACGGACATATGTTTTATTTCTTTGGGTCTGGTTAAGGATAAATCATAAAACTACATAGTTTTTTGAGTTTGTTGTTTCTAACAGAATTTTATGTGTTTAGTAACTGTTGTGCCTCATCCATTGTGATCTTAGTTGGGCTAGCTCACCAGGTTTCTAATAGTTTGTGGTTTCTTAGTTGGTGACTGTATTATCTTGTTTTAGGTTTTTGCGGTTATGTATTTGTTTACCCTTTTGTTATTCTGGTGTGTAAGAGATTGCTTGGTAGAACTTGCTGCCTCTAAGTTGACTCGTCTTCCTTTATTGCTACTTTTGAGTCTAGTTGTCTATTGTTCAATGCGGATGTAAGGTGAACATGGATCTGAGATTGATGATGCATTAACGAATTTGTCTAGTACAAAAGTAATGGAGATTGCAAGATAGTGTTATGAAAAGATTACGAAAATTGGATCATCCTAAACAAGCTATTCGGGAAGGTCTTGCTTCCCCAAGGGTTTCCTAAGGCCATTGTACTGCGTGAAAGAGGTTTGTAATTTTTAAGTATTGGTATACCACTTCATGACTAAGATGCTACGTTAATGTCAGAACTGAACGTACACTTAACTCTAATCTAGTCGTTTGTTGGTTGAAACTTGAAACTTAATCAATTTGAAGGAGAGGAATCTCATTATGAATTAGTTATGAAGTTTTGATGCGTATTTTGTCAATGCAAGAGCCAGAAGAGTGTTGCCCCTTACTCATCTAGGTCTAGTCTAAGACATTAGAATGGATCTAGAAATTGCTCTTAAGTTTGAACCAAAAATACATTTGTGTTGAAGGAATTGAAGCAGCTTGAGGAAAAGTATAGGACTAAAGAAGGGCATCGAACCCAAAAGAGATTGACAAAGGTAAGAAGGTCTTTGATGCATTTCACTTAGAAAGTAATTGTTGTATTGCCCTAATTCAGGCTTAAATAATGTTAGCAAGATTTGTTAGAGTTTTGCAAATGAAACGAAGAAATGCCAAGGTTGCCAGAGAGGTCTAACCAAGATGACATGCAAATGTGTTCGGGGAACAATGCTCAAAATTCTCAAGATGACTTAGATGGTCAGAAGACCAATTTAATAAAGGTGATTTAGTTGGCTATGCTTTGAAGGAAACTAGTTCCAATCTTTCAAGTCAACATCCAAATTGTAACGGCCCGAACCTAATCCTCTTTCTAATCCTCTTTCTAATTATATTGAGGTATATATATACCAATATATGAGGGGAAAAAAAGGATTTTAAGGGGCCGAAGCCCCTTCTGTTTTCGGAAAAAAAAACGAAAAAGGAAAAAGAAAGGAAGGAGGAGGAGGATCGGGGGAAAGCAGAGGAAGGGGGGGTTTGGTCGACCTCTACCCCGTCGCCCCCCAACCAGCGCAGGGGGAGAGAGAACGGTGGGGCTGGGGAGGCCACCGGCCACCGGCCGACGACGCCTGGCCGTCCCACGCCCCAACCGGCCCCCGTTTCGCGCAAGCCACAGAGAGAGAGAGATTGGGTCAGGGTCAGCGACAGCAAAGGCGATGGTCAGCAAGGCCGGTCAGCTCGATTCCGGTGGTCAGGCTAGGGCTCAGGTCGGCGGCAAAGTGACGGTCGGCTCGATTCCGGTGGTCAGCAAGGCCGGTGGGCTCGATTCCGGTGGTCAGCAAGGCCCTGTGCGAACCAAGGGCTCGAGAGCTAGGGTTTCGGGCTTCGGGGGTTTGAATTCTACCACAAAATCGAACCCTAACACGGGTCCTTTAGCTTGGATTCGATGTGGGTTTCCTCATCCTCCTATTTATGGTTAAATTGTTAATTTCGATAAAGCTTATTGATTATTGATTATAGTTCGTTCAGGTTGAATTCAATAGTTATTAATTATAATTCGTTCAGGTTGAATTCGAATGAATTGAATTCAATAGTTATTGATTATAATTCGTTCAGGTTGAATTCAAATCACTTATCAGTGATATGAGGAAATTTTAGCGTAAATTGAATAATACCCCATGTACATATATGTTAGTTGGACTAAATTAAAGTTTATCGTTCGACAATTAAATAAGGGCCATTTGAGGCGTTCATTATTGTTTCGAAGTTACATTTCAAGCCTAATTAAGCCATTTAAGCATAATACGATTCGAAACGTTCGGTTATTACCTCGAAGTTATTAAACAAACGTGAATCACTAAGCCTACATATATTGATTTTAGGCATTTATAGTTTATTTCGAAACTATTTATCGATTATGAATTAAATAAACTGCAGGCATGTGGAACTTAACATATTCGCACCTAAACATATATACGTTGATTCTAAGCATTTATAATTCACTTCGAAGTCAATAAACGGTATGAATTAACTAAACGTACGTTCGTCGCTTCTAATCACTTATAATCCACTTCGAAGCTAGTCTTTAGGCATGATTTAACTGAATAGGTCCGAATGCAAGCTAAACATGCCTAATTTATTGATTTCATGTCGTTTGTCAATTGTACAGTTATTGATTATATGACATTTTGTACAGTTATCGATTATATGACATTTATACATAAGTCTATCTATGCTTATTAATGCTTATTGATTATATAAGGGCTTTGGTTTATAAAGTTCATTGAATATATATAATGTACATTGCTATTAAGTATATAACGTTCATTGATTATGCAAATTCGATATAATGTATGAACATTATTGATTATAGAACGGTCATTGATTACGCATTTTATCGATTAATATAATGTTCATCGTTCTGGATTATATAGCGTTTATTCATGGCATTTTATTACTCATTGACTATATAACATTTATTAATTGCATTTTATGGATTGTTGCAACTAATTTATCATTGATTATGCATTTTATCGATTACAAGCAATGTTCATCTTGAATGAAATAAATATCGTTCATCGGTTATGCATATTTATCGAATTATATATAGTGTTCGTCGATTATATAAGTTTATCGATTATATAGCGTTATATATTGCTATATATACCGTTCATTGAATATGTCTGCTCACTTACAGTTCATTGATTATATGACGCTTGCCGATTATGCAAGATTATATATATGCACGATTATATTAGCGATTACCAATAGATCTTGATCCATAAGGTGAAGTCATGGATTATATGATAGACATTTTAGGCAGAAAATAGTTCCACCTTAAATTGGAGTAGAAGTGAGGCCATCTCGGTACGTACATTGCCTATGTTCTTCAAAAACTCTATGTTCTTAACAAACTCACAGTATTCTCAGCAATGAAAAATCAAAACAAGATTCATTTAATGAACCAAGTTCTCAATGTTTTGTCAGATAAACAAGTGGCCCCGCCCATTTATCATCAGGGCTTATGCCCTTCAGTTATCAAGGCTTATGCCGACCAGTAAACCCGCGCGCGGCGTCATGTATCAAGGCAATATACGTGCGCGCGGAATCAACTCAGGCTTCTCGATCGGCTTGGGGGGTGTGAGCACCTAAAGTACGATCGTTTCAAGATGTACATCGACCAAGGGGTTCACTTTCAGATAATAAAAATGGACAAATCAATTTTACTTATACATTCTCTCCCTCCGGTTTGCAAAGCAAAATATTTTGAAATACGGGCGCCCAACCATTTGACCACCAAGTATGTTTTACTGCATAGGGATGTACGTATGAGTTTCGGCTTATATTTCGAAACATGTTAGGTAGAAAATAGTCTCAAGTTTCGTCTATTGCCTAAGTTGTAAACAACCTAAAATGGTTTCATGTCTAGTCGACAGACATTAGTTTATCGATCGACATTACACATACATGAGTTTATCGATCGACATTTATAAGTCTATTGCCTCTATATGTTTATCGATCGTATACACCGTATCCATTATATAGTTTATCGACTGTATAGTTCATCGTATTGTATACAGGAACTATGTGAAGGGCATTGAGTCTATTCCTATCGTATGGTGATTACATGACATTTGTCAATGGTATATTATAGTCAAGGTCTATAAATGCTTTATTACATGATCGCTAAGTGCTCATAATTGTTTATCAGTCGCCTATTTGTACCTTTAGCTTAAACAACCCAGTACCTACCTAGAAGTTTGCATGTAACTTCAACTTATATGTTTCAAGACTCATTATTTGGTAGAGAATTCAGACTCATTATTTGGCAGAGAATTCAAAAATCAATATTTCATTTCCCTGCTAGAAGGCAGAGACAAAGCTCAATTTTTCATTTCTCTGCCGGTAGGCAAGGAATTCAAAGCTCAGAATTTCATTTCTCTGCTAGAAGGCAGAAACAAAGCTCAGTATTTCATTTCTCTGCCAGTAAAGAGAGGATTCAAAGTTCAATGTTACATCATGTTGCCAGTAGGCATATGTAGAAGTTACATGTTTCATAGCTCAGTTAATATGCAGTAGAGTCACGGGAAACATGTTCAATCGAATACACAAGAATGTAAAGTTCAGAGGTCCATATATTCATTTTATTGCTCTTACTACTTGATACTGAAGAAGATTATTGAAAAATTGAATTGAAAACCTGAAAAGGTGATTAATTGCTTATATCTTGTTTAGAAAATGATGTTATAGATCCAAATTTATGACACAGGTACAAGAGGAGAGGAGATAATGGTATTCATAGATCATGTCCACTACTTACATTAACATATGATATTGTTTTATTAAGTTTACGAGTTCATACGAGTGGCTTTTGGTGCAAATGCTATTTCTCTTGCTTTGTGATTGGAACACACTATGCGATAGGTGAATTCTTCAAAGAAAAGGAATTACGAACAACGGTTGTAAGTTATTATTGCATCTTTTAGGGGATGGGGCTATCCACTGTGCGATTATCGCTCATCCCATCTATCATTGTGCCTCCAGGTTTCTAAAGGAAGCCGAAAGGGAGTCACTGCTGCCTAGAAGTGAAATGATGGACTCGTACGTGAACTGCAATGTGTTTTGTGTGTGTGATTGTAAATTGAGTTCTTGTGTGCTTAGTTGCATATCATTTAGAGTCGCTCTGTATGGCCATATGAGCCACCATCTAAGTTGTCAGGTCTGTATTGTATTTGTCTGTCAGGTCTGTATTGTATTTGTCGCCTTTTATTTGGTTATCATTAAACTGCATTGGTTATAGTGCTCCGGGCGGGTGGCCCGTAGAGCTGTGAACTCCGGCGAGTGGCCGTTGAGTTAGTTTTTATTGTTTTTCAGTGCAGGGGATTTATTGTAAGGCTGTAAGCCTGGGAAAATGGTCAAGTTTTAGGGGAAACTCTGTCCGTTTTGCCCCAGGATTTAAGAACAAAATAGTAAAACTCCTGACTTTAGGGTTGGGGGCCTTCTTTTTGAGCCCCCATAAAGTTCACTAAATCAAGCAGCCGTGTTCCATCATGGAACGGTGGTAATGCCTCCAATCAAATTAGAAGTCTTCCGTTGCTAAATTATAATAATAAGTGGTTATGTTAGAATAATCAGATATTAGCTATTGGGGGCGTTACACAAATCAAGGAAGTGAAATGGACCCCGACAATGCTAATTTAATTTCATCACTCATTGAGGAGCCTTTGGGGGACAATTCCACCACGACGTTGGGAACAGGTCCTATTGCTAATGAAGTTTTCTTTAATTTTGTCCAGAGCACTAAAATTGCCCATGTGGAGGATATTATTACCCTCTTCAATGTACGCCTACCAATTTGTTATACTAGAATTTCAACAATGGACAACTATCAAAGTCTTGATGATGACAGTAATGTTTACATCTAAGTTTGAGCTGGTGACAATTCAGGCTTATGGCAGTGAGGCAAGCTAGCTAGCAAGGTTTATTGATAAGACGGAGCCTTGCTTCCATTAGGGAGGGTTAGCATACACTAGATCATATGGCTAAGAATGCAAGCTCATCAATTACAGTTGATTTGTAATCTCAAAAGGACATGTTAAAAAGGGAGGAGGAGGAGGAGCATTTTAGCTTTTTAAAAATTTTCGCACCTCAACCTTGTAGCTCTTGCAACCAGAGGAGGAAGGGAAGAATGTAGGTTGCATACATGAGAGATGTTGTCTAACAATAGAGCGTGAAATTACAAGTGCGTAGGATGAGGATGACCCCCCATCAAATTCTACTAACTCTTTCTTCCGTCACAGGAAATATCAAGAATGAAGGAAAGACTCAATAGACAACAGATGGTTACATGATCAAAACCACAGGTTTCCATGCAAGGAACGCCAAGAAAGCTGAGCAACTTGGCAAAAGTTGGCCAATGAAAGATAAATCAAAGGAATGATCACTCTTACTAAGGAGGATATTAAATCACAATTTGAAGAACGATCTTTTTCCTTTTATAATATATGTACTTTATTTTAAGTTAGATCTTGTGAAAAATTGATTCGAATGCCACTAAGCTTTTCAAAATGTTTATGAATATCACTCAACTTCTCTTCAGTTAAAACTATCATCAAATTTTTCAGATTTTTCAAAAATACCTTTATAATGATGGCATTTTGAGTTATTTTGAAAAATTAAGTGGTATTCCTTTATCTTTTTTAAGTAAATTTAATGGCATTTTTAACTAAAAAAAATCAAATTATATAATTAAATATTCTGAAAAGTTTAATAACAGTTTTGAATTTTGAGTAAAAGCTCGTGTTTTTGTTTAACAAAGCCGCGATGCCGCTGTGCTTGTCCTGTGTTTTTGTTTAGCACCTGAAAAGTTCAATGACAATTATATTATGACTTGGAACCGATAGGGTTCCTTAATCTTTCATGTGCTTCCCATGTCTTCTTCCCAGCCCTAATATTTCCCGCTTTTCTCCCTTTACTGTGCTCACCCTCCACGGAACTGGGGAACGTATACTACTTCTTGCCTCTGCTTCAGTTCTTCATCGACTGAAATTCTGACTCATTTGTGTCTAGAGAATCAATCAATCAATTGTGTTTTAGCATGCTTTAATGGCTAGATGCCGCTTGACGTATCTTCTTCGCCGCTGGTCGTCTTCTTCCAATTCTTCTGCTTCTCAGGTTGGGGTTCTACTCTCCCATCCTCAATCCCGTTGCAATCTTAGCGGTTTCCTGTCAAATCGTCGTTTTTCTTCGAGTTCGAATTCTTTCTTTGGAGAATCGTCCCTTTTTCAATCGAAATTCAGTTTTCATGGTGCTAAGGCGTTTTCAACTATTGGTGGTGAGGAAAGTAATGATTCGGTTGATGATAATGGTGGTGCTATAGATTCCAAACTTGAAAATGAGCATTTTGATGATGTTGATATTGCCACAAGTGTTGAGCATGGAGATGAATCCATTGATGAGCCGGGATTGTGGAGTAGTTATGGACGGTATGCAGATTTTGACGACGATGATATAGTTGCTAATGTAGGAACTATTGTTTCGGAGGTTAAAAATGAGCATTTTGATGACAATGATGCGGCTGCCATTTCACAGCTTGAAGCTGAACCCCTTGATGAGGTGGGGCTGCGTAAGAATTACGATGGGTATGGACAAATTACTTCGCACGAACCTGTGGATATTTATAGGCAACTTCGAGATATGCCCAAAGATGCGAAGCTATGTAAGGAGGACTGGTTATTGTTGCAAGAAATCTTTGGGCGCTTTGCCCGGTCTGCTTGGGCATCTAATCAGGCTTTGGCTATATACATTGGTGCCTCTTTTTTTCCTACAGCTGTGCATAAGTTCAGGGGATTTTTCCTTAAGCATTGCCAGGATGATCTTGCGAAGTACTTGCTCTCTTTGGGTTCCAGTGATGAAGCGGAGAAGTTTCTATTTCCTGTATTTGTGGAGTTTTGCCTAGAGGAGTTTCCTGATGAGATTAAGAAGTTTCGGAGTATGGTTGAGTCGGCTGATCTTACTAAACCTCACACTTGGTTTCCCTTTGCCAGAGCAATGAAGCGAAAGATCATTTATCATTGTGGGCCGACAAATAGTGGGAAGACATACAATGCTTTGCAACGGTTCATGGAAGCCAAGAAGGCTGTTTATTGTAGTCCACTCAGGTTATTGGCAATGGAGATTTTTGATAAGGTGAATGCACTTGGTGTTTATTGTAGTCTACATACAGGACAAGAAAAGAAAACTGTGCCCTTTTCCAATCATGTAGCGTGCACAGTTGAAATGGTATCTACTGATGAACTGTATGATGTTGCAGTTATTGATGAGATCCAAATGATGGCTGATCCAGCCAGAGGATTTGCATGGACTAGGGCGTTGCTTGGATTGAAGGCCGATGAAATACATTTATGTGGAGATCCAAGTGTTCTTAACATTGTGAGGAAGATATGTTCAGATACTGGGGATGAGTTGGTGGAGCAACTTTATGATAGGTTTAAGCCATTGGTCGTTGAAGCTAAGACATTGCAAGGAGATCTTCGAAATGTAAGGTCTGGTGATTGCATTGTTGCGTTCTCTAGAAGAGAGATCTTTGAGGTCAAACTGGCTATCGAAAAGCAGACCAACCACCATTGTTGCGTCATTTATGGTGCTTTACCACCAGAGACGCGCAGACAGCAAGCTACTTTGTTTAATGACCAGGATAATGAGTATGATGTTTTGGTAGCTAGTGATGCTGTAGGAATGGGCTTGAATCTTAATATAAGAAGGGTTGTATTCTATAACCTTTCAAAATACAATGGGGACAAAGTTGTTCCAGTGCCAGCATCACAGGTGAAACAAATTGCTGGCAGGGCTGGCAGGAGGGGAAGTCGCTATCCAGAAGGGCTAACCAGTACTTTGAACTTAGAAGATCTGGACTACCTAATTGAATGTCTGAAACAACCTTTTCAGGAAGTTAAGAAAGTGGGACTTTTCCCGTTTTATGAGCAAATTGAGCTGTTTGCAGGAAAGCTTCCCAAAGTTACATTCCCACAACTACTAGATAAGTTTGCAGAAAATTGTCGCCTTGATGGATCTTACTTCTTGTGTCAACAAGCTGGTATAAAGAAGGTGGCTAATATGTTGGAGAAGGTTCCAGGTCTATCATTGGAAGATCGCTATAATTTCTGCTTTGCTCCTGTCAATATTCGAGATCCAAAAGCTATGTACCATCTCCTTAGGTTTGCATCATCATATAGCCAAAAGCTTCCTGTGAACATTGCGATGGGCATACCCAAGGGTTCTGCTAGAAATGATTCAGAGTTATTGGACCTTGAGACGAAGCACCAGGTTTGTTCTATGTATCTCTGGTTGTCGAACCATTTCAAAGAGGAGACATTTCCTTATAAGCAAAGGGCTGAGGCCATGGCAACAAGTATTGCAGAGTTGTTGGGAGAATCTTTAACTAGGGCCTGCTGGAAACCAGAATCGAGACAAGCAGGTAAACAAAAACCTGAACAGAAGAAAGAAGGATATGAAAGACCACAGTCACTCATCAAAATATTTGACAAGTAAGTTCTACTAATATGCATGCTATGCTCTATTGCTCTTCAACTAATTTGAAGCAATTTGCCTGTGTGTCTACTCATGTATAGTACTTGTGGAATTTGTTTGCAAGTTGTGTCTGTCCATTTAATCCTATCTGGATGGTAAAATAAGGGTTCAGATCCTCTTCAGGTCTTCATTCTAGTTATGGTGCTACTCATTGCCAAATGCGGGGATTAAGGATCACATCACTTTTTCTCTCCGTTCATTTGTCTTTTAGTCTTGATTGACCCCAGAAAGGGAAATCATTATAACAGTCGGCATTCTCGATGTAGATCTGGAAACGTCAAGGTGAATAACAAAAATTGCGCACTTCAAGTTTGCTATCATCTTCTGTTCCTTTCTGTTTAATTTTTACTTACCCCAGAAAAACAAAAATCTATGTCAATAGTCTGCATGTTCAATATAGATTTGGACTTCAAGGTGAATAGTCTGCATGTTCGTCTGGATTCCATTTTATTTCCATGGATACTTAAATTTTCTTTCTCTTGGGGCTTCGTTAGATTTAATAGCTACTGAAAAAATTGGGGAAAACCCTATGTGATGTGTGAACTTCCGCCAATGGAACTCGGAGGGCAACAAATTTAAAATTTCACTTGGCAGTCATGTACGTTGAACAATGTCTAATATATGACCTTGTTGTGTACTTATCTCAAATTTTAAAGAGGGTCCTAATATCATTGCATTTTTAAAGCCAAGTATCATTCCCCAAGAAAGGAGAAATTAGTACAAAATGTCATCCCCCTCTTTGATCTTTTCCCCTAATTCCTAAACTGCAGTCCAAACAGTAGCAATGGAGAGCTTTCATCGTGGGCAGTGACTTTGCCACATTGGCTATGCGTTTTGCTAGTGAGTCATCTTGCACCATAGATGGTCATGCCATGGTCTTCCTCACCCATTTTGCTCTCCTCTGTGTGTGAACTCAGATCCCATGTCTCACGTTCCTCAATGGGTTTTCTGTTGAGCACTGTACAATTTGAAACATCATGTGGGAATGGGAATGGGAATGTAAGACACTAGAGGAGTCATGAAAGAAAGGGAAGTTTTTTATTTGTTGCCGATTTTTCCTGTTTAACCTCCAAAACCAATCTCATGTACAATTGCTTGGTGCTTTTTTAACCGACTTAACTACCTTATAGTTTGTCTTTGAGGTTGTTAGCCTTACAAAGAGTGGCATTGTGAGAAATTAAATTGAAGCTTGAGGAGATAAACACAATATGATAGCTTGGTGATTAATAAAATCCATGTTTGAGTCATGAAACTTCCTGTCTCCCTGTCTCACTCATGTTTTGTAACTCAATTGAAATGGCTTACAAACTATTTGAATTGAGGTGGGGGGGGGGGGGGAAGGTAATGGAGGAGAATTGAAAAGGAAGGTGATTGATGCTCGTCTTGTTTAGATTTGTAAGGAGAGGGGATGAAGGGGAGAGGGGGAAAACTATCAAATGTCTTCCTTCCCCTCCATTTCGCCTCATTTTGGGGGTGTATAAAAACTAAGGGGATGGGAGCGGGGGTGAAATATTCCCCTTCTACTGCCCTCCCTCTCATTTAATTTTCCCAAACAAGAGAAATTTAACTAGCCTCCCTCTCTCGCTCCTCTCTCTCCCTCCCCTTAAAGCAAACTGGGCTCTCCTATTGACCCACCCAACCAGTCTCTTCGGTAACCATGGAGGCTTATGATATTGTTATCCTTTTGTTTTTCTTTAGTAAACCAAGAGCCTTAAGTCTTCATCCCTTTACTTGACCCATTGGTGCTTCAATTGCAAACAAAGGTTTTACTATTATATTTTTATGAGTGATACAAAAATTGCTTCAGATAGACCTCAGGCGAATGCTACCCATTTACAAAAGTGGACAATTGTGAACAAAACAGTTGCAAACTTGGTTTTTATTAAAGACTAATGATCAAGATTTGAAATTGCTTTGAATCTTAGCACGAAGGCAAACTTTTTGTAGGTAGCATCGGTTTATGGGGTTGGATGATCCATCTAATATTCCATGGTGATATGGGTTGATGTTGATCCATGTTTACGGATGTGCTCCTTACCTAGTTGCCAGTATACATGATGATCCACTAACTAAGTTTAAAGCTTACATTTAGCACAAGGAAATGAAAGTAGGGTGATTCATTTTAGCGATTTTGGTTGGTTTTTTTTTTTGGGGGGGGGGGGTTGTAATTGTAGATAAATTAAGGAGATATCCTTACA
>JACYFF010031956.1:63225203-63253539 GCA_017589665.1 Selenicereus undatus | reverse complement strand
TGTGTGTGTGTGTGTGTGTGTGTGTGTGTGTATATATATATATATATATATATATTATGTATATATATGTATGTACATATATATGTGTGTATAGATGTATATTTATATTTGTATTTATATTTATATATATACATACATATACATACTAGTCGTGACATCGTGCACGTTGGACGTGGTTTCTTGGTCAAACCAAATTTATATGGCTGATTTTTTTTGTAAATATTTATGTCAAGTTTGTTTGTATTTGTGTAATTTCTATATTTATTAGTGTAACTTGTTTTGGTTATTTGTTGAGTTTATTTAGGGAAACTTCAATTGAGAGTAGTTAAGGTGATATTTGAATGGTACTATGAAAATATACAACCACTATGATATTATGAAATTTTAAGGTAAGGAGCTTGGTAAATAGTAAGAAGTATTTGTGAGTGTACATTTGAAGCTTGCAATAATATAAGGAAAAAGTGGTTTTCTATGGAAAAATACAATCAGCTTTATGAGAGTAGTGCTATTGGTTGCCGTTGAAAAATCTTTGTGCAATGTGGAAGTAAGCAAGGTGAATCATCGTTATGTTAAGACTTGTTGAATAATGGAAAAGAAAGTAGTTAGGTTTGTTAGAACGCATAATGATAGGGAAAAACTGTTGTGAACACATTAAGAAAATGAAGGAAAATGGCATTAGCAAGATTATTAATAAAATGAATTATGATGCCTGTGATAAATACATGCAAAATTATACTGCTTGGATATATAGAACTTGTTTAATCAGTGCATGGAATATTACTTCTATAGAAATATTAGCACAACTAAAATCAATATTTTTCTAAATAAACAATATTACTTGTTTGATAGAGTTCACTTAATAAGGAATAGTTTAAAAAGACTATGTTTGTTAGTTTATTAATAATCATGCTAGACAACAGTAATTTAGAAGGTAGTGCAATTTTTGAGAAAAGTTGTTTTGATAGTAATTTAAAGAAAGTTAGAAATTGTCAGAGGAAGTACACATGCAAGGGTAATAGAATGAGCTAGACTACTGAAGTAATACGGCAGGTAAGATCATAAAATAAGAAAATTAGCATTAGTAAGAACTATTGGATTAAGGGACATTATGAGGGAAACTTACAGTTGCTGAATATTTGCGCGTAAAAGAACCTCAAAGGCAATTACATTTTGTAAGCATGCTTTTTGTTCTGGTGTAAGTGTTTTCTCATTGTAGAATATCCTTAAGTTTTTTGATTTTCTTGCTCTTGACAATGCCACATATAGTTGTCCATGTGAGAAACATGGTTCTTTTAGGTGAATGCCAGCTTGTTCTAGTGTTTGACCTTGAGATTTATTTATCGTCATTGCAAAAGACAGTTTAATTGAAAATTGTCTGCATTCAAACTGAACTGGAAAGTTCGAGGAGGATGACGGTCCCATAGATATTCTTGCTAGTAAAACAATTTCTCCTTTGTTGTGTCCTATTGCAATGGTGCATTGGATAATGTTAGGGAAGAACTGTTTACAGATAAGTCTGGTTCCGTTGCAGAGTCCACCACTGGGACCTAAATTGCGCAACAACATAACTAGGCTATTAGGCTTTAATATGAGTGCATGGGGGCTGATGCCAGGTGGACATAATGTATGCAAGAATTCTTATGGATAATTTGCTGCATCTTCCCCATCAATGCTATCAAAGCTATTATATGTAATAGCTTTTCTTGGAAATTTAGTTATTACAAGCTCATTGATTGCATCTACTTCTTCATTTCTTGGAGCCAATATAGCTCTTTTTGAGAAGATGTTAGGGTCTTTGTATTCTTGTTGCAATTCTGGTAAGATATTATGTATTAGCTCAGAGGATTCTGCATTGATTATTTTCATGGATGACATTATTTGTGGTGGTAGTTTCACGTGTGCAATACTTTCTATTTGTAAGTTGCCATTTCCGAGGTTAAGAAGAAAATCTGAAAATGGAGGGTCTTCTTTGGCTCTCATGTTTTCTGCGAGGCTGACTTTTTTTTCCAGTTGAGACCACAGTGAGGAGCTTACTAAACTTGCATCAATAGCTTCTGCTTGTGTTTTGTGGGGAAGCGCCGATAGCACTTGTCTGAAGTCACCTCCAAATACGATAATTTTCCCCCCAAAAAGTTCATCTAAGTTGTATAAATCTCCAAGTAGGATGTCAAGTGCTTCGATGTTGTGTCTATGAGCCATTGAGGCTTCATCCCAAATGATCAGTGAGGATTCTTTTAATAGAGTTGCAATGCTAATTTGTTTTCCAACGTTACAATTGATACAACTTTCATGATCAAGTGGTAGTTTAAAGCGAGAATGTACGGTTCTACCAGTTGGAATGTTTGCAGCAGTTATGCCAGAACTTGCTGTTGGTAAAACAATTTTGCCTAATTACCTTACTCTTGCATATAGTGCACAATATAAGAATGTCTTCCTAGTTTCGCCAGGACCATCTACAAAAAATGCACCTGGTTTTTGTGCTTGATGTGGTGTATAATTTCTTCATAAGCCAATTTTTTTTCTCGGGGTTTAGCTTTTTGCGAGCATAAAGCAAGTTTTCTGGAATTGGTGTAGCAATTGCATCTTTTACATCTTTTGTCAAATCAATCACACAGTTAGCTTCTGCTAATAATTCTGATAAATTGAAATCTGCTAGTGACTTTCCCATGCCTTCTAAGCATTTTTGCACTGTTGTGATTGTTTCGTGTAAGATCCAAGCTTCATTGTTATTGTCTGTTGTGTATTGGAAGTCTTATGATAAGTGTGTATAATACTTAGACCGTACATCTTTTGCATTTGGAGGCTCAGAAAAGATTAGTATTATAGCAAATGAGCGACGTAATGCAGATGGCATTTAAACTCCAATGCCTTCTTCCATATAGATTTCAACAATGTTGTTTGATTCAAGAAATCCATTTTCTGTAGCTGCTTCTTGAAATGAACTACATAATTTGCCATTTGCTGTGAGTAAGTCTGTGAATGATGTAGGCCCTTGAATATTAGCTAATAGTAATCGAAGGTAGAATCTTTCACCTTCTGATGGTGTTGCATAGGCAAGTCTTACTACTGCTTTCCCCTTTGTTCTTTCTTTCTTTCCATTCTTTTTCTTTTCCATCCCAAGTGAAATGCTCTGGGAATTCTCGACATAAGTATTTGTGTTTTCGTCCCAACCCTGAATTTTTTTCGAAACATACAAGCAACATAGTCTTTGTTCGTTGTTCATCTTTCATAATTCTTTCAAGTCTTTCTTTGCCAGAGATTTGAACTGTTTGCATGTTTGGTGTATGTACAGGCATGGATACTATAGGAGGATACATCGTGTAAAGATCAAAGCCGAATATTCTCCATGCAACTTCAGATGGTGAAATCCAACGAGTTGATTGGTATCTTGCAATTTCATCATGTTTTGTTTCTTTATTTGTTGAAGATAGCCTACAAGAAACTTTTTTATGACTTTTGTAGACGTATTTGTATAGGTGTTTGATTGCTTTTATTGTTGAGCATATTTCAACATTTGCATGACTATCAAACATTGCAAGGAGGAATGGATTATATGGAATAACCCAACGGTTATCAAGCACAACTCCTCTCATGTGTATTTTTTCTCCTGTATTTCTTCTTCTATAAAGTGGGTATGACTCAGCATTAGTTATTGTATACTCTGAAAATGCTTTTGGATAATTGAATCTACATATCTTTTTTAACCTTTTTGCTCCATGCAGCCACAAGTTGAGAAGTTTGGACCACATGGACCATGCATCATATGATTAAGCACTAAATTCCTCAGGTACATATGGTCGGTAGTAGGTATCTCTGCACTTACATACCTGTCAAACTCCTCTGGTTTTTTTATTTTGTATTGCTTATCAAGGATAATTAAGATATGTGCATGAGGTAGCCCTCTTTTTTGAAATTCAACAACTTGTATTTTTGTTGCAGCTTGACCAAAAATGTGTTTGTTCATTATTTGGTCTGATAATTCTGTTATTTTGGAGTTGAATACTCTTGCAATGAGATCTGGTCTGTTCTCAACTTTCTTAGATTTTTGGAGCTTATCTTGGATCTCTGGCCATTTGGGATTGCAAGTAATAGTTATGAACAAATCTAGTTTCCCATATTTTTGGACAAGAGATATAGCATTTAGAAATCTACATTTCATATCTCTTGGACCTCCAACAAATGAAGGTGGGAGTATGACTCGATGACCAATATCTTTACCTACTGTTTCTCCATGCTCTAAACTATCAAGAATTCCTTGATATAATTCAACTCTGATCTCTTTTTACTTCTTCCGGTAGAAGTCAAGCCTTGTGTTTTCAAGTTTGACGTACATATCTACTATGTACTGCTGAAATAATCTCCCCATTTTGAGTATGTAACTTGTATCTATAAGTCTAATCTGCAGCTTGTAAGCATAATACTCTCTACAAGATATGCATTTTGTCTTGTCTGGTGCATTTATATTAAGCATTGTATATTGAAAATAAAATTAATAGAATTATGATGTAGCATATGACAGTGCATAATATTAAGAGTATAGTGTAAGTTAATAGAATTATGATGTAGCATATGACAATGAATAATATTATGAGCATACAATTATGTGTTGATATTGAGTAAATACTTGAAACAAATTCATCAGTTAACAATTTCAAGGATAGGATATTATATCAAAAAATGACAATATTGAAACTTGTGTAGTATAGATTATGAAGTGTATTAAGATGACTGTCAATTTTTCTTTCTCAATTGTTTGTGATAAAGTAGCATGTTAAGAAAATGCTTCATATTTATATGTATGATTGTCTGGTTGAAGTTATGGATAACTAAGTGTGTATTTTTTTATCCTAAATGGTGCAATACTTCAACGACTAATAAATGAGTAGCAATACTTAAATGACAATTTCGACAAAAATCATTGCATTATTTCTATGATGAAAGACTGATAAATTAGTATTAATGTATTACTTAGGATTCTGATAGAGGTTATTTTGTTACCTGTATGATCTTCCATGAGAATACTTTCTTCTGTTTGCTAAGAAGCGTTTGAACAATTAGATATTTGTTTGTGACATAGCTGTTTTGTATTCTTAGACAGCTTTTCTAACCCGAGATGCCAACCACAATCTCCAAAAGGGAATATAATTGGATATTGTAAAGGATCATAACAACCATGGTAATGCTTTATTTGGTGTGACTTGTTTGACTTTCCATGTACAAGTATATGTGGACCATGGTCTGCATCACTTTGAGGTGTATCAACCCAAATTCTAGCTACCTCTTCCAAAGAAGGTTTATTATATGTTCTTTGATCTGGAATAGAATTTTGGTTAGTGGTGATTGTTGTTGTATCATGAAGTACATAATATCTAAGTGACTTGAAAAGTTTTTCATAAGCATTTTCCTGAAGAATGTAAATCAATTGAGTAACTACATCTGCCCTTAGCTCATTAGATACACCAGATCTGTGTTCAACTTCATGAGATGGATCATAGAAATATAGTTGTAGATACTTTGGGAGCTGGGTATCTGAAGGTATAAGATTAGGCAGATAATGGTACAATTGACCTTGCAGCTTAAAGATGTATACTCCTTTCACTGATTTGCCCTTATGGTTCCCACCGATTGAGCTAAATGCAAATAGATTGTTGTAGATTCTAGCAAACTGTCTAAAGTGGACAGCATCTTGATCCCTTGAAGTGAGAAGACGTTCCAACTCTTTAGGCACAGAGTTCATAGCAAGCGTGACTTTTCCTTTTTGACAATAGAAATAATTTGTCTCATGCTTGAACAGTTTTCCTTGACAATATTGGTAGATTGTGCATTGTGGTAGCCTGAGAGAGAACTCATGTACATGATTTTCTTGCAAAGCAGCACCTATTCCTACAATATGTATTTTTTAGTTTTGCACTTTTCTAATTTCAGGGTATAATGTAAACAGAAAATATGGAAAAAGATTTAGAAACTAAGCAAAAGTTGTATGTGAAATCATACTTGTTTTTTGTGTACGCCTTTTTTTCCTTGCAAATGACTCTATGCATTCATTATAATAGCTGTTAGTGATTATGTATTTGAACCTTTGTGTAGAAATAAATTTGCATACTTCCTTTCATAATTAGTATATATCGAAAGTGCCACTTACGTAGTTGTTCTTCACATGTTGTTTGGGTTGGTGAATGTGCCTCTTTTTTATATCTTCGGCTTGACCTTTTTCGTGGATTTTCTGATGTCCCATACGATGTAAACATCTTCTTCTCTGAACTTTCACCAGTTGGTTCTGACATAGAAGGCATCATACGAAAGCATCGTTGCCTACTACGAAGGTTTGGTAATGTATTTTCAAGATTTGTAGTTGTTTCCTTGGTAGCTACATCGGTATACCTCTTTAAACGTTTTTGTTGGCGTTGTGTTAATATAGTTGTTGAGTTTTCAGCATCTTTCACAAGGATCTGTTTTTTTTTTTTCTATTTTTCTCTGCTTTGCTTCTTCTATGATTGGTATACTTGAAATCGGTTTAGCTAATAGGTCAACATGGTTTGTCGTTTGGTAGCATCATTGTCTACTTTGAATAGGAATTGCATCAATTGGAATAGTTTCCTCTGCATCATCTTGTTCCAATATAGCTATTCTAGATATTATGTCTTCAGTTTTGCTTTTTTCCATTTCAGTAGATGCCATCTAATATAGGTATTCCTGTGAATTTCTAGATAAAGAGTTGCCTTAGACTATATACTTATATTATGAGAAACATAATTCTATATACAAGCTAAATGAAACATATACCAAATATAATTACAAAGTTAGAAATTCATATGCAAGAAGACTTAAATAGAGAGACATTCCTAAGAGCCCATAGGTTATATATTATGGTTGTTATATTATAGCGGCTATATTAGCCTTGATGTTGAGTTGTTGAGAGTAACTTTTGCTAATTGTGCTGCAATATTCTTGAGTTTGCTCTATTAGCCTTCATCCTGAGTATTTGACAATGGTTTTGCCCTTATCTTGCCTAGCAATCTTACTACATAGCAGTATACGCCACTTGCCACATTAAGCCCATGCTGTTTGCATTGCTTCATAGTTAACATCATACACGGTGAACTGATATGATGCTTGTAGGTAGCTTACAGTTTTCCTTGCAGTGTTTTGCATTGCACATGCTAGAGCCTTGCAGATATCACATATTTGGAGCCTTGCAGATATCACTCAATATGTAATGCTCTTCATCAACATATCCAAGACATTCTACCATGAGGCAAGACTGATAGTGGTGATTATCTAAAGTTACATTCTCATAGGAGTGCAGTCTGATAGGTAGCTTATTGGCAATTTGTTCAAGAAATTCCATGAAGTTCATCATAACCGTAGCTGCTAAGGTTAAAGTTGAGTTATTTGTTGTAGCTGCCAGATATGTGGAAGGTGCAAGGATGGATTTTAACTTTTGAGCTTGCTGCTTGTATAGTTGGGCAGATTTCTTGTAAGCAATTGTTACTTCCCAATTAACATCATAAACAGTAATATCATATGTCTTTACCAAATAGGTCACTGCTTCTAGAGCAGCACTTTCTTCAGCTTCTACAATAGTGTTCTTAACAACTCGTTGATAGATCATAGATATCAAGCGATGTTCACTTTTTAGGAATACAGAGCTAACCCCTTCAAATCGACCACTAGAGACATAAATTGGTGGCAACCGATTGAGAAGAGCATCAATTTTTGCCAAAAGACTTTTGTATGAAATTTCAAATGTCATTTTTGGTGGATTCATTCTGTTAAAAGAAATGACAATCAATTTTTTATCAGATGATGCTTAAGAAGTGCATGCATGGACAGTTAGCCATGACAATTAATCTAATATGCTTAGGTTAACATATTGAGTTGTAACTAAAACATGGAGTTTATTTCTAAGATAATAATTACATAGTAAATAATTAGATCTGCAATAATGTCTAAAAGCATACAAGTGGATATTCAAACTGTAATATGATATGCAAAACTTGAGCACAGACTGTAGATAGCATGATTAGTGGAAAATGTCAAGATATTATACATCTAGCTGAAGAAAGGATACATTTAAATATTCACTTTGTTAGAATTTTAATTTTCAATTCCTTCATTGAAGAATACAGTGTTATAAATTTCAATTGCCAATTTCTGATATCAGGAAAAGAGTTTTCTATTTTGATCATACATGCAAGCTAAAATTTATGGAAACACACATGCACAAAGAATCTGTGTGTTTCTATCCATAAGATTGTTTTATACAGATTGCGTGTAGGTTGGAGTAAAGTATAGTACTATCTTATATGGCAAATATAACATACAATCTGAAGTGCAAAATACTCTATGATACATGCATGCTATTTGCAAGAAAACCCTTCTTTTTCCATAAAGATAGAGTGTTATCAAATATCAACTGCAAATTTCTGATATGAAGAAAAGAGTTTTCTATTTTAATCATACGTGCATGCTAAAATTCATAGGAATAGGCATAGATAGAGAGTCTCTGTGTGTGTATCCACGAGATAGACAAGGAGACACAGAAGGAAAGAAGAAGAAAAATACATACAGATACAGAAACTGACCTTTGTGCTTGTACTTTACTCAACCGGTATAGACTTTTCCAATAGTTATATGAGATTCACTTTGACAAAACCAATATGCATAGACACCTAAATGTATAGCAGAGAAGATAATAAAGCACCAAGATAAAGCAATAGAATGAGAAGATGTTTTCTATTTTGATCATACATGCAGGCTAAAATTCAATGAAGCACTCATAGACAAAGAATCTATGTGTGTGTATTCATGAGACAAACAAAGAGAGACATACGAAAAGAGTAAGAAAAACACACAAAGATACAAGAACTGACCTTCCTGCTTGTGCTTTGCTAAACTAGAATACACTCTTCCTATATGAGGTTCAATTTGACAAAACCAATATAAATAGACACCTATATATATAGGAGAGAAGATAATAAATCACCAAGGTAGAGAAATAGAATGAGAGGATCTGGTATTGCATGCTATGCTAACCTGCATGAGATTTCTAACTTTTCTGGTGAATAATTATTACAGTCTGCTGTGAATAGAAGAATATTTATCTTGAAATTACCACATAATTTAATAAGCACATGCGGCCCACTTTCTGATATATATGTTAACATGCATTGTAAATGACTGATGTTGTCCCCTTTTTTTCTAGCCTTGATTGGTCAATCAGATTGATTTTTTAACTTGTTTTTTCTAATGACTAAATTTTGCTCACAAACATTCTCTCCTTCTATCATACTTGAGCTAAGGTGGTTATGCTAATCAATATGTTTGTGTTTTATTCTATCCTTTGTCATTTGTCAGATGTCTCTGCTTCATATTTTTGTTTTTTTGAAGCAAGCCTTCATTACATTTAAGGTGCAATGTTTTCTTCGAATTTCAGTCATTTTTAGTTCTATGTTCATTTACTGTCTTAGCTATTGTGCATAAAATTACTTGATCTAATGTCATATTTAACCTATATATAAATTCAATAAGAAAATATTGCCATATGCAACTGTACACAGATTCCAATTACTTGTAGCAACTTTGATAATTTATTGTTCCTAAAAATAGATGATTAAAATTTGACCATTTAATAACCCAATTAAAATGCATCTCAATAGCAATGTAACTTTAAAGCCTCTGTACTTATACAACAAAACCATTTATTGATATAATTTTCTATTTTTTGTATGAAAGAGCTAAGTGCAACCAGGAATAGCTACCATTATAAATATTCATAACCAAAAAACAATCGAAGTATGTACTCTTATGCTCACAAGGATCAACCATTACCATCAGTTTTGACAAAATAGCCAAAAACCATTAGTGACCACTATTCATGTACTTTAAAACCTCTGTACTTATACAACAAAACCATTTACCGATATAATTTTCTATTTTTGTTATGAAAGATCTAAGTGCAACTAGGAATAGCTACCATTATACATAGTTATAACCAAAAAACAATCCAAGTATGTACTCTTTTGCTCACAAGGATCAACTATCACCATCAGTCTTGACAAAATAACCAAAACCATTAGTGAACACCATTCATGTTGACCAACAAAATGAAAACAATCTGCACAGCCAAACCTCTGCACCTTGGCATTCAAACCTTCACTATGATACTATGTATGTTTGACAGAGTCACCATAGCTAATCAGATAACCAAGCAAAAAGTATAACAGTGAAGAACACCAAAACTTCTCCTGTACAGTTTGACTTGTACTTGACTTTCAGCTGATCCTATTTGCATCCTGGCATTAGAATATTATGCAAACCACCATATATACCTTCATTACTTTACTTAGCTGGTTCATCTAGGGAGACCACTTTCATTACCCATTTTAAGATTCTACTTGTAGCAAATGTTGCTCCTAGTGTGAACTTGATAAAGATTGGTTTTTTTGCAAGCACTTCAGCAGCTTGAGCAAAAAATTTTTGACGATCCTTAATAAAAAAGTAGGAGTTAACAAAACTTATCTGTTAATTCTAAGAACATATTCTTTTATAAATTATATATCTGGTAAGCTAATATAGAAGTTACCTCATATTCCATCCTATATAGCTTGTCAACTTCAATGCCACGCACTTTACTTGCATCATCGGAGAAAAGTGTGACATTCCATGATCCAGTTATATGAACCAAATCAAATTGAAATACCATTCTATTCATGTTTAAAACTATTGATGTGAACATTTCATTGATAAGCTTAATTTACTTAACGAATAAATATAATCCACAAACCTAGCTGTCAATGTGCTCGTCTTGGATGTGCAAGATGACTTGGAACATTTGTACTTGGTTCCTATATCTTCATATGTTTTACTTCCACAAGCATCACAACCCAGATACAAGCGAATCATTTTTCTATCTAAGTTTTCAATGCAGCTACAAATCCAAATGCATTGTCCATTTGTAGTATTGTTGCCCTTCAAAGTCATATATTTGTCATCACAAAGACACAACCATAGTTGACATAATATCACATAAATTGACAGGTAATAGGAAGGTGCAATATGAAATATGAAACTTTCATAATAGCATGTCCACATTGATAAAAAATAGTGTCAGAATGAAAAGACTACATTTTCCTATAGGAAAACAATAAATTCATTACCTAGGAGCATACTAAGGTTAACTAACCTTCATAGCTTTGAAATCACTAATAGATCTCAATATAGCTTTCTTTACTAATACTTTGGCTCCTTCAATAGCTTCCCTCAAAGATTTCATATGATCAACATTTTCATAAGACCTACACATGTAACAAAAAAGACTACCACATTTATAGAAGAGAAGTATAAGCTAAACAAAATACTATCACGGTGAAACTAAACCCAATACCATTTAAGTAATTCCTCAACCTTTACTCCTTCAGGATGCAGATTCATCAATGTTGACATAGTTGTCGACAGTGAGAAACCTAGACAAAACAATAATAACTTAGCTATCATATGCATACAAATGAAACATGAAGATCATATGAATATATCAAACATCAACTAAAAGCATACCTGTATAGCGAGAAATCTTAAGTGCTGTAAGGGCAATGATAGGGAATGACTCCACCAAACCAACCAACTCTTCACAATTACAGGTTGCCAAATCATTCCAGACTTATACAATCAAAGTCTCTTTCCCTTTACAGCTGCAAGAAATTTCTACATGCATCAGGAAGAGCATTGAAAACAGAATAGGCAAGTTATCGGTCAACGTTTACCAGGTAGTATAGTAGTAGTTATTGTGTAAACCGAGTAATGGAGTCACGGGGTAGGGGATGTACCAGGATTAAAAGGGAATGTTATTTTCGAAGGAAGATCATGTTGTATTAACCATCATTGACCAACAACGAGGAATTGGTAAACTTGGGGAACATGTAGTGTTGATCATGGTAGACATATTATATTGAATAGGTAAGCCCAGAGCAATAGTGTTGGGGACTATGGTATGTACTTACATGGAGTAAATGATGCAGTATTGTTTGCTATGACAAAAAATTTATTATTGTAAAAAATACAGGGTAATTGGGAAGATATTGGGCAGAGTGACCGGTACAGTACCAATTATTGTGACGTTTAGTAGAAATGGATGTAGCCACTGCTATTGTGGGAGATAGCAGAGGGGGGAGATAGCTAGTTGTTTATGTATTATGAGGTGCAGAGTTGGAGGAAGGTAGATATGGAAAGGTAACATATGTGGGAGGTTCAAGGAAATGCATTGAGGTGAAGGAGGGGATGGGGTTGGAGGAGGTGTGAAGAATGGTGACGGAGATTACAGACAGTGATTTGTCTGAACATAAACTATGGTACAGTTTGAAGTATGACCAGTAAATGTTAATGGTAGTTGAGAGGGGCTGTGGATGTGAGGATAGTTTTCAAAGGAAATGATAAGCATGGGTATTTGTATGCTGGTGGGAATGATGGGCTAAAGAGGCTAACACAAAAGGTTGGTGCAACATGCGAACGACGAATGCACACTTGTGATCATGGCATGGTTTGTGCGCCAAGTGGGAGAAATGGTACGACGAACGTAAAAGGATGTTTGTTGCGTATGCTGTTAATGTTAACGACCTCAAACTTGGGTGTAGGAAAATAGTATTTGTGTATTACACCCATCTTAGTGGACCTTAGCAGGGGACATTACTTACAACCTAGCCCTGGATACGGACAACCATCTTTTTAATTTCTCGTATGGTATACTGTGGTGATAAAATTGAAGAGTGGGTGTAGTTCTTCGAAACGGTTGCTAAGTGCTTGGGGGGTCTGTGCAAGTGCGGGGAGCCACAAACAAAAGACACAAAATCTTGGAGGTGCTCAAATGCAGCGAAGTTGGACAAACGAGACGCACATGTCGTAACCCCATGCTGATTTTGATGCAAGCTACGAAGGCGATGATGTGGATGTTGAAGATTTATTGGATGGTTCCTATGTTCCGTGCGTAAGCAGGACATGAGGTTGTGTTGTATAATTTCATTAACACACAGATTGGTTGGTTACCGTAAGATATAATAGGTGTAGTCGTTGTTGGTGATTGTGGTCTATGTTTTCTGTGGTGGTGATAGTGGCAACGATGTCACGGGACAACCAACATGTTTGCTTCATCTTCAACTCAATCTTTGCAGGTTGAATTGTTGCAGATCGCCTTCCATTTTCACCCAACGGAATCAACAAGTTGACCCTGGTAACCCGTGTTTTCAAATTTGTAAACCCATTGCTAGTTCAAACCCTTATTGTAATTCACTGTTTGAATGTTCCCGAGGAAGCCACCGAATATGGGTGGTGGTAAACTGAACGTGGTTGCTTATTGGTATATGACCAATATGTGCTTTACCATTTTCGAGGGAAAAGTTTCCCACCGTAAACTGTCCCTGCGAGTTGAACTGGAGACAGTTGGTCTGAAAGTGTATCCACAGTATGTGTGTCTGTGAATGACATGCGGGTTGCAGTGTCGAGTCAAGCTCTACATGGTTGTACATTATGTGAATTATGTGGTTTACCGCTTATCAAGTAGTTCTTACCTTGGCAAATGGTTGATAACATCGTTGTATGCATAAACATCTCAGTATATAGCGGGTTAGCCATAATAAAGTTCGGCGTAAAAAATTTCAAGTGGAATAGAGCTGGGATTACTAACAAGGGACTTACAATTGTGAACACATATATAGAGTAATAGTGGCACGTGTAGAGACGGCGAAGACAATGGTAAAGGGCACTTAATTGACATACTAAAATGACAAGAACATCGTAGTAGTAAATGAGATGCCTATTCTTCGATCGCGTGTCCCTCCCCCCCCCCCCCCCAAAACTTCCCAGTACTTCTTGTACCTTTATCCTCCTCCAACGACACTGATGGGTTACTCGTGCCATTACCACCCTCCTCATTCTCATACGCATATTCACTTTCCTCGCTTTCATTATGTGAATTCTCCTCACCCATGTTTGCCGCTTCTGCGACGGGGCTTTGATTTCGTTTTTGTCTGCTACACAACTCCATTCCAAATATCTGTAACATATAAATCGAAACAAACACATTACACACCACATTAAATTAGTACACAGTGACATTTCCTTCCCCCATCCCAACATGGGATGAGATTTGTATACCAAATGCTTCCTATCGTTTACCAAAGTATTCCATCATATTTACCATGGTATACATTTATTGCATCATAGGATCACAACCTAAACAATGCATCATATTTTGCCGCTAGCAAGTATGCGCATTCTTTTGTCTGACCCTTCCAAACCATGTCCTATATATTCAACCTCCACAATGTCACCATAGAAGTAGATATGAAGATCACCATAGGGATAATGACACATCCTCGTCCAGGGAGCACTTCTCCGCACACTCGTCATGTCCTCTAAGACAGCCAGTACGTACACCAAGTGTAGCCATTATGTACCACAATAAACCTGGCGCTGCAGTTAGGTAAACAATAATGTTATTTATAACCACTGAACCTGCAAGAATGACCCCATCAGATATGAGTTGTACAACAACCAAACATTATGGCTCTAGAGTGACATATTCATTACCCTCACCAACTACAACAAGAAATACCACAATGACACACAATTAATACACCCCTATCGTACTAAGGTTACAAGTGTTTGAAAATACCAAAAATATAATAAAGCCATTAGGTTTCCACCCTGGAATCACATTCGACCTGTGCCTGCCATATACAAACTATTGAGCGAGTCTTCAACTTGAACTACATCACCAACGTCATTTGCATCAAAATTAGCTTGGGGATTACAGCAGATCCTCCTCAAACCATCATTGCTGCCCACATAAATAGTCATGATCTTTATTTCCATTGAATATCATCCTCACATCCATATTCGCCTCAACTAGCATAACATTTATCTGCCATGCTTCAAGCTATAGTATACTTTGTACTCCGAAAAATCACCACCTAAACTCTCAGTCACCTTTTCATTGACCTTCTTTACCCTCATTCACTAGCATACATTTCCTTAACCCTCCCTCATAGGTTACTTTCTATAATAACCCAACCCTAACCCATAATTATTTATTTAAATCATATTTATTTATTTATTTAATCATGTTTATTTATTTAATTAATCATATTTATTGATTTAATTACTCATAGTTATTTGTTTAACCAAATCGTGTTTATTAATTCAATTACACTCAATTTATATATTTACCAAATTTCCTTATGTCATTTAAATTTTCCACTTTCATTTATCATATTAAATCATCCCGGTTGGAGGATATTTCATTTGGGCCCTAATTTGCAATTTAAGTTTCATTGATTGTTAATTCAAGTTTCGTTGATTGATTAAATATTAGGTGAATTGATATTAGGCATCAGTAAGTATAATTTAGTGACTAATTATTTTCTTACCTTCGGTAAACTTTAATCCCGAGCAATATAAAATTTTTCCAACATTTCGAATAATATTTCAAGCCCGAACTTAGCTTACTGGGCCCAAAACAAAAGCTCAACACCTTGCTAACTTTGTTATTTTACTAATTGCTCATTTTAGCACCTAATTTTAATTAGAAAAAAGCTACTTTTTGGGTTGAAAATTTACAGCCATATGTGGCTATAAAATGATGATTTTTACACACAAAATTCAGCAAACAAAAATAACAAAAACCCAACCCTCTTCTTTCTCTCTCTACCTCACGCATAGGCAGAAAACAGGGGCAGCAGCTGCTCCCCCTTGTGCCGCCAGTTATGGTGGTTTCAGACCACTTTTCCGGCCATGTTCCGGCTGCCCCGACTTCCCCTTGCTGCCATCTATCATGCCCAACCATCAAAACCACTCAAAACAGTCCATTCTCCCTCTAATTCAAGCCTAAAGTAAGGTATATCCACAACCCTAACTTGTTTTATTTTAAATTTTTGGGGTTGTTTTAGTTGTGATTATTATTTATATGATCAAATTGATAGTTATTATGTAATTTTTATTGAATTTGGAGATGTTTAAAGTTGTGGGTGATGAATTGGACGTGTGATCACATGAGTTGAATCATGGAAGTTGAATCCAAGCTTGCTTGTTTCATTTGTTGTGATTTTGATATGCCTTAAATGATATTTTTATGTCTGATTGTGGTGTTTTGGATGCTTAGTTGAGATGGCCATAATCTAGGGCTTATTGTTCATACATGGATTATGGATATTTTTGAATTTTTGCTACAGTCACCCACTGTCTGAATTATTGAGAATAATTGGCTGGTCCAAAATTTGTGAAATTTTTACTGTAGCTTCTAAATGATACTGGGCAATTTATGGAAAAATTACGTGAATGTTGGAGATGTATTTTATGATTTATGAAATCTTGAAGTGGACTGCCCTACTTTGGTGCAAATTGGAATGTTATTCCAATTTATGTGCAGCGTATACTTGGAGAAAAATTCTAAAAATTTTACTGTAGATTCTCTATAATATGTGGGAGTTTTTGGCAAAATATCATGAATTTTGGAGGTGTAATCAGTGAGTTATGCAATTTTGAGGAAAACTGCCCTATTTTTGGATATGAATTATGTAATTAGGTATAAATGAAGTTGTTTGGAGTTTGGATATATTAATGGCTTCAAAAATGGATGTTATGCAAATTTTTGAATAAATTGGTGAATCATGGAAAGTCGCATTTGTGACCAAGAGAGGTTGGTTGGACTAATTATGTAAGTAAATGGATTTATTGGGAGATTGTGGATATTGATGTAAAGAAATATATTGAAAATTTTGTAAGGTTTATCATGGAGTGGTTTTTGAGCATTTTAGCCAAAGTAAGGCTATCATAAGGGGAAATAAATATTCATGGATTTTATAGGGGCTTTCAGCTCCATTTATGAGAGAAAAGAAGAGAAACATGCATTTTGGGAGCTTAATTGTGAGTTTTGAATCACTTATGAATATTACAAACAAAGTACCGAGTTTGGGGAGTTTAATAGCTTTCATTGGGATCAATAATCTATTTGAGGTGAAAAACTATATTGAATGGACTTGTGAATCAAATATGAGAAGTCGGGAGAGTTTTTACTCAGAAATCATATTTATCAGACCAAGTTATTGTAGTTTATGCTATTTTAAACCAAGGTATATATCTCTTAGCCTTAAACCTTTAATACTTGCTCAATTCAGAATACTATTAGCAACCTATATCAGAAAAGTCCAAAACCACTCTTCCATTTGTCACCATCAAGGCCTTTTCCTTGGTAGTTTTATTTATCTAATTGTGGTCTATTTTACTTTCATTTACTTCATATTAAATTTAATTACTTTCATTAATTTAGTTTTGAAGTTATATTGAAATACCCAAGTTATGTGCATCATTTAATTAGTTAATTTCTATTACACATACTTTTACTTAATTATGTGAGTAAAGATCATTTACTGACTACAAATACCTACATTGTCATTTATGAAACAGAGTTGATGCCTAGTTATCGTTCCCCATTATGCATAATTGTTATCAAATCAGAACATATTTATCAAGTCAAATTACATTTATGAAACAAATGACATTTATATCAAGTCAGATGACATTTTTAAAGACTCAAGGTATGTTCATTGTCTGTATCTTCAGAAAGTAGAACATGTTTATCAAGTTACAACTCTTAATGAGTTTATCAATGAATCAGTTTATACAGTGATTTTCCATTTAACTTGTGACCCCGTCAGTTATCATCTATAGGACATCAGTCCATCATTTACCCGTGCGGCTTCAAGCCAACTCTTGATCGGATTGGTAGGTATACACCTATATATA
Source organism: Selenicereus undatus (assembly GCA_017589665.1). Lineage (NCBI taxonomy): Eukaryota > Viridiplantae > Streptophyta > Magnoliopsida > Caryophyllales > Cactaceae > Selenicereus > Selenicereus undatus. The sequence continues at coordinate 63,235,746 of JACYFF010031956.1, read as the reverse complement.
GATCATATCATTACAAGGGGTTCACATCCAGATAATAATGAGCAATTTAGTTTCATATTACTTTCATTTTAATTGTTATTACAAACTAAATGAATTGCAAAGGCGGGTACCCATCAATAGTGTTTCTATGCTCATTTTATAATACAGGAATGCATGTACTGAGTTTTTGCTCATATTTTCAAATTGTTTTCATGTTTTCCAGTTTAGGTGATGAAGTATCACATGTTTTTCCATTTAAAAAGCCCTTTTGGAAGTCATCAGATGCTCACAATGGATTCAGCACAACATGAATGTTGGGATCGACCTCAGGGTCAAGTTGGGTCTATACTTGGGTAGTGTGGAGTGCAAGTTAGCATAAGGTATGATTAAGCCGATAGTATTGAAGATTGAACTATTATGGACTTTGGTCTTGAAGTGTTTCAATTTAATAGATATTGTGATTTGAACTTGAGTTGCAAGATTAAATGGTTTTAGTGAGCCTTGTCCTTATTAGGACGGCGCTGGCGCCTTCAATCATTAAGTCTTTCACTGCAGTTTTTCGTAAATCAAGCCATTAGTATTTTGGGGGGCGTTACACTTTCCTATCTCCACCCTCTTCCAACACTCCCCCATAACACATACACAACTAATTCCCCCCTCCCTTAGCTCCTATGACGACACCATCTACATTCATTTTACGTGATCATCACAAGACCCATTCCCATCAACCTCTCTAATGCCTTTGTATTTATCCTGCATGGATTATGATAACTATTGGTCAGCTCAAACATCATTACATCATTTAGTTCTCACAAGTGGCTTACATTGTTCCCACCTCTATAGGCATCGGTTTACCCAATTACTAAACTATATCTACCATGGAATATAGTTAAGGTTACCCCAGTTTGTAAGTACCTCACTGATGGCCTTCCATAAGTATTATCACCCTTTCACCCATTTTTTATAACATCTTAATTTGTCCCCCCTAGTATACTATTGTCTACCCCACATCTTATCCACTCGCACTTTCATTGTTATATAAAATTCTATATACCTAGTAATGCCACTATTTGTTTTTTTTTTTTAAATAGCTGCCTTCCATCACACTTTATGGTATCGTTCTCTCACTACATTTCCATGCATTTTGGATTACACAACAATGACACCCCTACTACCATGGTAAACAATCAACAAAATCATGACATACATATATACCTAGTCAATTACCATCCATAACGAAACAAGAAGAACAAGAAGTGCATTCTGCTGACATATAACTAACATTTACTACAAAATATGACATACCTGTTGTTTACCCAACTACTTATAGCGGTTTACCATCTACGAGCTTTCCAGTTCTTCCAATTCACGCGAAATCGGTCACCCTCATCATAATCTCTCCACCTTTATCATAAATATTACAGAAGTACAGAAATGATTGACGAAGTTGTTGAAGTTGAAAGTGGACCACCGTGCTCCTTGCGTCATCCCATTCTTCTCACCCATTTGTAGATTCATGTTGACAATTACCGAATTCCCCCCAAAATTAGTTCCCTTTCGCATAAACATTGGAGAGGTTGAGAGATGTGGTGGAGCAACATTTGTACGAAGAAGGGATAGAGACGTGATGACCTTGCTAAGATTGAATGGAGAGAAACAGAGCAAATATGAAAACCCCCAATGTTTCCAGTGGCTACTTTCTCACACCCTCCTTGTGTTTCTTCTAATAATTCACTTAGGGTAGTTTGTTCATCTCTCCATTGAAATTTGACCCACTTATTTTTCCTTCCAAAAGCAATACTCATTTGTTGTAAAAAAAAATCACTTAGGCTTTGTTTGATTCTTAGAAAATTTAGTGGAAAGAAAAGTTGATGGAAAAAAAATATATGAAGGGAAAAAGACTAGGAAGAAAGTAAGGTTTTTTTCTCTTATTTGGATTGAGAAAAAAACACAAGAATTTGGATGAGAAATTTGTGTTAATGAATTACTTGAATCATATAGATATCATCAAAACAATGCGAGTTTAGAGGATGTCGGGAATTCTTTTGAAAACTTTTCCCAAATTTTCCTCACAATTTTATGAGAAAAATTTTATCACTTGTTTCCAATAATTTTTTCACCTAATTTTCTTCCTTATTTTTTTGCTTGTGATTTTCTTTAAACCAAATATAAAAAAAATTACTTTCCTAAATTTTTTTTCTTTGCATCAAATTTTTTAAGATCTGAACGGAGCCTTAGTTACATCATAATTAATGTTTGATCAGCTTATGATTTCCCCCCCAAAAAAAGAGTTGATTGAAAGCTTGTTAAGAGCATTAGCAGCCATAGACACGCAATGCAAGTGTGTGGTCCGCGTGTCTGTGGCATGTCAGATTTTGCCTTCCCAGTCAACCTAAAACGCGTGTAACATGCGGGGAAGCACGCCTGTGTGTGTTTCCCCGTGAGTCACTATTTAGCTCTTTAAAATAGTTTTTCTGTTTTTTGCTTTTTTTTGAAGTAAGTATATAATTTTTAAATGATTTAAAAAATAGGTTGTGTGTTATAAGGTGAGTTCATGACAAATATTTTTATTGAATGATTAAAATTGAGTTTCACAGGTTAAAGAAATAATAAAATATAAATTTTAAAATTGTAAAACTTTTACTGACGTAACAGAACAGAGTTCCAAAATTCAAAACTCCTACTGAAAATGCTCTAATAAATAACCCTCCAATGACCGAGTGCTCAGCAGAACAGTCTCATTTCTCTTCAAAAAACACTTTCTCCATCGGACGGACTTGCGCTCTTGCTGCCTGTCCGCCACTGTGAGTATCATTCCCTCTGTACGTAATGATCCCTCCACAACCATAACCGAGCTCGTCGAGTGTTCCCCTCCCTCTCACTTATCTTGAGATGGACATCCTGTTCGCTCAGATCCAAGCGGACCTCCGCTCAAACGACGCCCTCCGGCAGTCCGGCGCCCTTCTGCAAGCCCTCCAGCAATCCGCCGGCGGAAGGGACACGGCCGTGATTGCCCGCACCGCCGTGGAGGAGATCGTGGCCTCCCCTGCCTCCGCCGTCTGCAAGAAGCTCGCCTTCGACCTGATCCGCTCCTCCCCCCGCCTGACTCCCGACCTCTGGGACTCCGTCTCCTCCGGCATCAAATCCGATCTCGACTTCCCCGACCCCGACGTCGCCGCCGCCGCCGTCTCCTTCCTCTCCGCCATCCCCTCGCACCTCCTCTCCTCCCTCATCTCCGTCGCCCACAAGCAGATCACTTCCTGCTTCGACTCCTCTTCTGATAATCTCCGCTTCTCCATCACCGAAACCCTAGGATGTATCCTTGCTAGGGACGATCTCGTCACGCTTTGCGAGAACAATGTCAATTTGCTCGACAGGGTTTCCGCTTGGTGGCGGAGGATTGGCGCCAACATGCTTGACCCATCCGATGCGGTGTCCAAGGTGGCATTTGAGTCGGTTGGGAGGTTATTTAAGGAGTTTGAATCCAAGAAGATGAGTCGTTTGGCTGGGGATAAGCTTGTGGATAGTGAGAATTCTGTCGCCATTCGGTCTAATTGGGTTTCTGCCATGGTGGATTTCGTTTGGAAGAGGAGGAATTCACTCATGTCTAGGGCTTTAGTGCTCCCTGTTGAGAGTTTTAGGGCGACTGTTTTTCCTTTGGTTTATGCTGTCAAGGCTGTGGCATCCGGGTCCATTGAGGCCATCCAGAAGCTCTCGTCGAAGGCGAGTAGTGGTGATGGAGCGACATTGGTTTCTGGAAATGCCGAGAAGTCTGTGGGAGTGTCGGACGTGGTAATGCATTTGTTACCGTTCTTGGAGTCTTTGGACCCAGCAGTGATCTTCGAGGTGGCCATCAATATGTTGTATCTGGCTGATGTACCTGGAGGAAAGCCCGAGTGGGCTTCGGCCTCCATTATTGCAATTCTCACTCTCTGGGATAGGCAGGAGTTTTCATCTGCTAGAGAGAGTATTGTTAGAGCTGTGGTTACTAATCTTCACCTTCTTGATCTCAATACACAGGTTTGGCTTCCATTGACTTATCTTGCTTAATGATTTGCTATAATCCTTCTTGTTGTTATCACTTGGAAAGACTTCAGTATCAGTCTGCAAAATCCTGTTAGCAAACTTTAGAGCTTAGTATCACTTGTATCACTTATAAGTACTTAGCTGATGGTAGTTTTTGTAACGAGTAGGTGTTTGGTACCTGCATGAAAACAATTCATTGTAGGTAGGGTATTAGATATGGATGTAAGTTACGCATTTACGTGAATGTGTGTTTATAGTTTCTTTTTGCAATATTCTGCCTTTTGTTGAAAGAGTCATAAATACAGTTTTTAACTTCAAAATCTAGTCGATAAAGCAAAAAATCTGACTGACTTAACCTCAAAGGTAGCACAAATACGGGTCTCCAAATTTAAGCCTGGAAGGAATGGATAACTTATCTGTAATTCAATTATGGGTCCCCCAAAAAAAAATCCCAAAAAGGAGAGGGGCTTAGGTTTCCAGTTTGGTGATGTAACCTGGTTGCTCTCCTCTGAGGCTTTGGTTTCAATGAGTGTTATGAAGAGAGGCACTTTCTTGATTCATTCTTTGCATATGAATGGAGCCTACTACAGGCTGACCTTCTTTATTATTTTTTTGGGGGGGGGGGGGCGGCGTTAAGAAGATGGTGTTTGCTGTAGCTACTATTGTTTGATGCCTTCCTTATAATGGCACCAGAAATATTTGACTTATGAACACTTCTGCCGCAGGTATCATTGTTTAAGAGGCTGCTTCTTATGGTGAGAAACTTGAGGGCAGAGTCTGATCGAATGCATGCTTTGGCATGCATTTGTCGTACAGCTCTTTGTGTCGATCTCTTTGCCAAGGAAAGTGTCAGGAGAGGCCAGAAGCCTTTGGCGGGGACTGACATTGCTTCGCTGTTTGAAGATGTGAGGATTAAAGAAGATCTTCACAGTGTAACTAGCAAAAGTTTGTTCAGGGAGGAACTAGTTGCATCCTTAGTCGAAAGCTGCTTCCAGTTGTCTTTACCTCTGCCCGAGCAAAAAAGTTCAGGCATGGAGAGTAGAGTCATTGGTGCACTTGCTTATGGGACTGGATACGGGGCCTTGAACTGGACTGAACCAGCATTGGAAGTTGTTGAAGTTTGTAGGCCATGTGTTAGGTGGGATTGTGAAGGTAGAACTTATGCAATTGATTGTTATCTTAAGTTACTTGTCAGGCTGTGCCATATATACGACACGAGAGGGGGGGTTAAAAGAGTAAAAGATGGGGCATCACAAGATCAGATTTTGAATGAGACAAGGTTGCAGAACCTTCAACGTGAGCTCGTGAAAGATCTACGTGAGGTTAACAGGCATTTCTCAAATAGCTTTGTCATAAAGCATTGCATTTCAGCTGTGGCCGATATGGTCTTTGACTTATCTTTGGCATCTGGCTATAATGTTGTTTACACCTGCTACATGATGATTGCTGCCACTTGCTGTGAGATTTGGGTAATGAGTTTTAGTGATTTTGTTTGTCAACATCTAACTCACGTGACCTGAATGACCAAGTTGAATGAGTCCTGTTGAAGGACCTTAGAAATTGGAATTGACTCTTGAGCCTGTGAGGTATGAAAAGCTAGTATTTTGCTTCCTTTGAAGTTATTAGGATGTTTGCATCCAGGGTATTATTGTTCTTTTTTAGGATATTAAAGCCAGGCACAGAACATTTACTTGGTGGACTTCTTTCACTTTCTTTTTGATTGATTTATTTTTTAATTTTTTTTAATTTCATCCCCTAACTTTAGACTTACTGTTGGAAAGCAAGAAACTGTGATTGCGGTTATTCATCCCAGACTGGATCTTTTCAGAATGTTTTCTCTTTCCAGAGCATATCAAGAGTGTTGAATTCTCAATTCTCTCACTGGAATTGGGTTAATTAAACTACATTAGTTTAGGAATATCTATATACGTTTGTGAGTTGTTGTATGGAAACCCCATTCGTAGGCCCTTTTTTTTTTCGTGGTTTAATGGACCCATCTCACTTCTTCCCACTCCCACCCACTTCTTCCTCTCCCTTTCCACATCTTCCCACATTTTGAAAAAATACCACTCCTCACTCTCACCTACTCCCTCCCACTCCTACATATAACTACTATTTTTCATATTTTGAAAACTTTTATAATTTACGTAATTGTATGTACGAATAGTCTAATAACAATTATGAAAAGTTTTATTTATTTTTCTGTTGTTATGGAAATATTTGTTAGCTGTGCCGGAAATTGTAGATGACGTTTTTTGTTATATACATTGAAGAAGTAATTTTTTTTTTGCATTGTTAAGCAAATGTTAATTATTTATGATTGGTAGATATTTTGGGTTTGATTCTGTATATGGAAGAGAAGTTTAAATTTTTTTTTTTTTGTGTTGGTTACGAAATATTTGTTATAGGTCATCAAAGCGTGGATGGTTGTTACTGTATGTGTTAACAAATTTGTTTTTTGTTCATCGTACTTTGTGACAGAAATTGCATATGTTTTTTCTAGCATAATGAAAGAATGTATACATTTTTCTTGGCGTTGGTTCTAATTCGTGATAGGAAGTGTAGGTTGAAGTGCGTATGTTTTTGTTGAAGTAGGTTAAAGTAGGTTGACGTAGATTAAAGTTGGATAAAGTGAGGTTTTTTTTTTTTTTTATATGATGGGTGAAAGTTGGTTAAACTGTGAAAATAATGGGAAGTGAATTGAAATTGGTTGAAGTGAGTTAGATTTTTTTCCTTGTATGATGGGTAGAAGTTGGTTCAAATAGTGAGAAGTGAGTTGAAGTTGATTGAATTCATTGAAGTTGGTTGAAGTTGGTATTTTTTTATTGAGGTTTGTGAAGTGGGTTGAAATAGGTTGAAGTGAGTTGAATTTTTTTTGTTATGATGGATATAAGTTGGTTAAAATAGTAGAAAGTAGGTTAAATTGGTTGAAGTGAGTTAAAGCTGATATTTTTTTTTATTGAAGTTCGTGAAATGAGTTGATGGTTGAAGTTGGTAAATTTTGGATTTACCAATGAAAAGAATAGGGCCTGAACATATGTGTATTTTTTTTGTTCGTATTTGGTTAATATATGAAAAAAATACATTCGCAATTTGTTTTACAAATAACAAAAATTACAACTTTTTATGGGTAACAACGGCTACAAAACAATATCTCGTACCCGAGTCAACACAGAAAATATTTTTTAGTCTAAAAGAAATTTTATCATCAGTAATTACTATTACAAATAAAAAATTACACTAAAAACAAAATACGTAACTTACATCAACTCTTCTATTTCATTCAACTTCTTCCTACTCCTTTCCACTCCCACATATAATAAACTACTCCTATCCATCCCCACCTACTCCTTCCCCTCCTTTCCCACCCTCACTCATTTCACACCTGCAATTTCCCAACGAAAAGAACATGGCTTATTTGTGGATGAGAAATGCCCCTTCTAGAAAAAGAATACCCCCTTCCCCAGCTTGGCAAAGGGGAAGAATAAAAATCTTCATAAACATCTATTTTACACATTCTATTTACCTAGCTTGTACTTAAGGCGTCTTCCATTATTTTTTCATGCTGCAGGTGAGCACACCTAGAATATCTGCCCGTCTCATTTGGGCACTGGCAGAGCATATCGATCTTGAAGGTTTAGATCCTCTTCTGGCTGATGATCCTGAAGATCCACTTAACATTATTATATCAAATATGCACAAGGTTCTGTTCAACGTGGATTCATCCGCGATGACAACAAACAGGCTCCAAGATGTCCAGGCAATCCTCCTCAGTGCTCAGCGGTTAGGATCACGCAATGCTAGGGCTGGTCAATTGCTGACTAAAGAGCTTGAGGAATTCCGAAGTAATAGCTTGGCAGATACTGTCAATAAGCATCAATGCCGCTTGATACTGCAGAGAATCAAATATGCTACAGAGCATCCCGATTACAGGTAAACTGTGTATCATCATATACAGGGCGTCTGTCCTTTCTTCACATTCACATTTTTCTAGTACTAGTATGCTGAATTATTCTTTCCTTGGAGGGAACCATTAAGGGTTTCTACACCCAATGGAAACACTAATGTTTTTCCAGAGAGTTGCCTGATTCATGCTAGGCTTGTCTATGATGTTTATAGCAGATGCATGAAATTGTTAGAGCTACATGGCTTCTGTCTACAATTTCTTATTGTTGCTCAGTTACAGCTCAAATGATGTAATGACCATGCAGCTCTTGAATGTCATTTTCCTATGCTCCTCATTGAGATAGACAAACTAGACTAGAGAATTACTACGAGGTGAAGGTGTAACTATTTGTATTGCATTTCAGAATTCAGACATATATTGTCATATTTTCGAACATAATCACAAGAGATTTTGCCTTTCCAGATGGGCTGGGGTCAGTGAAGCCAGGGGAGACTATCCTTTTAGCCACCACAAACTAACTGTTCAATTTTATGAAGTATCTGCGGCTCAGGATAGAAGATTGGAAGGGCTTGTTCACAAAGCAATTTTGGAGCTCTGGAGGCCGGATCCTAATGAAATAACGCTCTTACTTTCCAAGAAAACTGATTCCACTCTACTTAAGACTCCTCCAAGAGCGATCACTTTGTCTGGAAGCAGTGATCCATGCTATGTTGAAGCTTACCATTTAGCAGATCCAAGTGATGGGAGAATCAGCTTGCACCTGAAGGTTGGTTTTTATTCTATGGTTATTGAAACTTGTTGAAATGAGCTGGTCAACAAGCTAATCTGATTGATCACTGCAGGTTATAAATTTAACTGAAATTGAACTCAATCGTGTTGACATTCGAGTTGGGCTAACGGGAGCATTGTATTTCATGGATGGTTCTCCTCAAGCAGTGCGGCAACTGCGTAACCTTGTCTCCCAGGTCCTATTTCATGACTTTGCTTAACATGACACTCCTATTTTCCTGCCGATTGTCTTTGTTATCTAGTTTCAATATTTCTAAGATTGCATTGCCAAAGGATTGCTTGTTTCAGTTGGTGTTTGATAAGCTAGTAAAATTTCCCAGCTGCGTCAGCCTTTGTGGTCGCTTTGCAACAAAAAATTTAAGGAAAAAGAAAATGAAAATAATAGAAAGGAAAGTTATTTTTTGTAATTGCCTTGAACTCTTTCCCATAGTTTGCTTTCACATGTACATTTTATAAACCCTTTTGATTTGTCTGAAGGTATAGCATTGCTTTCCTTTTCCCCCCCTAATTATTAGGTTCGCAGGTGTAATAAATTTTTGCTATCCATAGCTTTTCCACAGCGAGTTAATTATTCCTCCATTCATTTGCTAGAGTGACCTAACCTTGAGGGTAAGAATTGCGATTGGAAAGCAAATCAGGCCCTTTGGGAGTTCATATATACATTCACCAAATTGGTGTACTCAGGTTCTCAAACATTATGGCATCATTTTAAGTACATTAAAATAGAAGTATAAAAGGGGGCTTTATAACCACGCACTAATTGATAGACATCCTAGCCTTCTCCTTAACTGATCCTTTGAACCCAACAATGTTTTTAGAAAGGCATAATGCCTCCAAGCAAGGCAATGTGCAATATGTCATCCGAGGTGACCAGTTCATCTCTGATTCTCGGAATGAAACATTGTGATGCATGAATCTCGTGAATGGAAGTTTCTTCTTTGATTTGTCCATAGAGTAAAGATATTATTTACTTCTGCTCTATTTCTGTGTAGGACCCAGTGCCTTGCAGCATCACTGTGGGGGCTTCCCATTTTGAAATATGTGCCCTTTGGGTTCAAGTCTTGTATTATCCATTCTATGGAACTGGAACCATAGATTATGACGGTGATTATGCAGAAGAGGATGCTCAGATTATGCAACAAAAAAGGAGTTCTAAGCCTGAACTAGGAGAACCAGTGATCTTGAGATGTCAACCGTATAAGATTCCATTGACCGAGCTTCTTCTGCCCCATAAAATCTCCCCTGTTGAGTATTTTCGGTTATGGCCTAGTTTGCCTGCTATAGCAGAGTACACTGGTACATATACTTATGAGGGAAGTGGCTTTATGGCAACTGCTGCGCAGCAGTATGATGCTTCCCCTTTCTTAAGAGGATTGAAGTCTCTGGATTCTAAGCCTTTCCATAAAGTTTGTTCCCACATCATTCGCACGGTGGCTGGATTCCAGGTATACCAACCAGACCTTTCACTTCTTGCATGCATGAATATTGTAAATCATGCACCTACTGTCCTAGTTCAATTGGCTTTGCATCTGTTTCTTTTCTAGATTATGAATTTAGCTTCTGTTATGGTATGGGAGCATCTTGCTAGTTTCACGGGTTTTGTTTCCTTATTTTCTTTTGGTTGTTACTATTCCTGAGCCCTTATTGTGTCGAAGGATGATGCTGAAAAGACAATGTATCTTTTATTATATGTCCTTGGTCTTTTGTTCCTCCAGATTCATTAATAGTTATCTTTTTTGTAAACTTGGTAAGTAGTGGCCTACTTATGCTCTCTGTTAACTGAAGGCTGTCTCTACAGACTCGGGGGGGGGGGGGGGGGGGGGGGGGGGGGGGGGGGGGGGG
>JACYFF010031956.1:63123906-63185918 GCA_017589665.1 Selenicereus undatus | reverse complement strand
TATTATTATTATTATTATTATTATTATTATTATTATTATTATTATTACTACTACTACTACTATAACCTTCGCAAAAATTTAATTTTAAGCTACAAAAATTTAATTGCATACGGTTTACTTTCCCTCCCGGGCCCAAACCGCATAAACTAATCATAGCCCAACAAGCTTTCCTTGTTAACCATGATTTAAACTTAACATTAAACTTAACCATGGTTTGCCAAAAAGCTACTTTAGAGAAGGTTAAATACTAGCTAAGTGTGTTGATTCATTTCTAACCAAGCAAGACAGCACACACATATCTCTCCCTTTTCTCTCTCCTACCCCACAGCCAACTGCAGCAGCCACCTTCCAGCCACCAGTCAGCCACCCTCTGGCCACCAAGGCATCCCCCAACCATCCCCACACCCCCCTCAAGCATCAAACATCACTTTCACCTACTTTTCTTCAAGCATAGTGAGTAAACCCTAACCTTGTTCTTGTTGATTTTGCTTGTATCTTGGTTTTGATTCTTGTTCTTGTTATTTTTGGTGGTTGATCATATTGTTTTGATAGAAATAAGAGTTACGTTGGATGTTTTAATTGTGGGATAAGTTGGAAAGTAAGTAAAGGTTGAAGTTGATCATGTTCATGCAAGCTTAAGTTAAAACCATATTTATGGATTGATTTGCATTTGATTTGGTAATCTTTAGCATTATTAGTGATTATGATGGAGTTGTTGCAGTTTTTGATGAATTTGGAAGAGCTAATGGTGAATCTAAGTTGGTCAAAAGTTAGGGTTTTCATGATTATGCAAGGTTTAGCTTTCCTTTAATAGCAAACATGTTCTTATTGTACATTTGATTGAGAAATGATCTTTGATGTATATGATTTTGAGGTGAAATTGAGTGTGGTGGTTTTGTATGGTGATGGGAGGGATCAAAACTTTGTTACATGAGTTTAAGGAATGATTTCAGGTGAGGATTTATGTGAAAAAAGAGGAGAAAGCAAAAACAAGGAGGGTTGGATATGACAAAAAATAGGGTGATTTTCATATTAAACTGGTAATGATCGACCCATTGAAAAATTACGATTTTTGGTGGGTAGATAAGTCAGTTTGTTAGCTTTCAAATTCCTTTTGAATTTCCTTAATCTAAGGTCTGTACAAAACGTTATTGCTGTTTTTCTAGAACTGCGCAAGTTCAATCAAAACTGACACTTGTGTTCTACCCCCATTTTGGGAGCCCTATTGTGGGAATCATGCTTTGTGTTGTAAATGAAAGGTTTCTTGGAATTCTTAATGTTTCCATATTAGTATTTTAGGTCTCCATTTGAGGTCAAGGGTGAAAGCTATAAATTTTTGAAGTGAACTGACCTACTTTGGTGCAAATTGGGCTGTTATTGCAATTTCTGTGTAGCGTATACTTGGAGGAAAATTTTGCTGTAGATTGTCCATATTATTTTAGAGTTTCCTATAAGATTTCATGAATTTTGGTTGAGTATTTTGAGTTTGGTGATTTTTGGTTGCAGTTTGAGTAATTGTGTAAAGAGCAACAATAAAGATTGAGTGAGATTGATCATGTACTCATTTTGTGTATTGTTGGCTAAGTAAGATCATTTAAGGGGGAGAACAAGTTTTTATGGGGTTTAATAGGGCATTTAGCTCAATTATGAAGTGAAAGGAAGACAAGTATGTATTGTGGGATTATATTTATGAGTTATGGACTTTACAAAGGAAAATACCAAGTTTAATGAGTTTAATAGCTTCTATGGTTTTCAATGACTCATTTGGGGCGGAAAACTACATTTATTGGGCTTATGAATGAAATATGAGAAGTGGGGAGAGTAATGATTAAGAAAACAATGTGTATCGAATCAAGTTAGTGTTATACATGCCACTTTGAACCAAGATACATCTCTCTTGGCCTTAAATCCTTATGATCAGTTCGTTTCAAACGTATCAAAAAAAAAATCAAACTTTCATTATAACCATCATAAAGTCCTATTGCCAAGAATCATTTACTCTTATCGTTAATCCATTTATTGCCGTCAAGGCCTCTTTCTTTTTAATCTCATCTATCTTATTGTGGTCTATTTTACTTTAATTTAACTTTATTACTTTAAATTATCCAGTTTTGGGGTTATCTTAGCATAACCTATGTTACAAGTTATGTGAGTTACTTAATTTCTATCAAAGTTAGAAGTTTTGTGAGTATTATTTGCTAACTAAACACATCTACAATTACATTTGTGAAACAGAGTTGAGGCCTAATTTATTGTTCCCTGTCATGCATAAGTTTTATCAATTCAGAACATATTTATCAAGTTCGAATTCATTTTAAAAACTCAAAGTATATTCATTGTCTGTATCCTTAAGATTCAGCACCATTTTATCAAGTTATAACATCATTTGGTAAGTATACCAATGAATCCGTTTAATCAGATATTTAACACATAATTAGCAACCCTGTCAGTGGTAGGGCGACGACCCTTCAATCAGTGATACGCCGTGATGTCAGGCCAGGGTTCTCGATCGATCTGGTAGGTGTGCACCTATTAATGGATCGTCATATCTATCAAGGGGTTCACTTACAGATAATAATGAGCAATTCAATTTTATATTACTTGCATTTTCATTGCTATTGCGAACTAAATGAATTGCAAAGGCAGGTACCCATCAACAGTGTTTCTACACTCATTTTACGATACATGATTGCATATACTGAGTTTTAGCTCACATTTTCGAATTGTTTTCATGTTTTCCATTTTAGGTGATGAAGTATCATATGTTTCTCCATTTAGCAAGCCCTTTTGGAAGTCATCAGATGCTCACAGTGGATTCAACATAGCATAAATGTTGGGATCGACCTCAAAATCAAGTTGGGTCTATATTCAATATACTTGTGTAGTGTGGTGTGTTAGCATATGATACGATTAAATCGATTGCACTAAAGTTAAACTATTATGGACTTTGGACTTGGAGTGTTTTAGCTTAATAGATATTGTGATTGTGAATATGAGTTGTAAGATTGAATGGTTTTGGTGAGCCTTGTCCTTATCAGGACGGCGGTAGCACCTTCCATCATTAAGTCTTCTGTTGCGGTTATCTATGACTCAAGTAATTAGTAATTTGGGGGCGTTACAGCTTGTGCGCTCGCGTGCATGCGCTCGCGCACACACACACACACACACACGTGTGTGTGTGTACATATATACATATATGCGTACATACAAGTATGTGTGTCTGTGTGTCTGTGTGTGTGTGTGCGTGTGTGTGAACGCATTTGTGTATGTGTGTGTATTTGTGTGGGTATGTATGCATATGTATATATATGTATACATATGTATATATAATCATGCATATGAACACACATAAACACACATAGTTGCATACATATTCCAAAAGGTTGGCCCTAGATATTTGTCCACCGTTGAAGCACCGTTGGGGAAACCTAAATTCGTTTCTAATTTTAAGCGTTTAGGCCTTAGAATATGCTATCAGAAACCTAGGGAAACTTGGCCCATAGCCCTCGTAACTGGGTAAACCTAATTGCACTCAGGAAAAAGAGGCGAGATCTTAATCTCAACTAAGCTGCATGCAAAAGGCCCATATGTGTGTGTGTGTGTCACACACACATATTTGTGCACGTGTGTCTGCATGTGTGTGTGTTTGTGTGTTTGCACAAAGTTTTTGAATGTGAAATTAAATGTCACAAGCGTACATTATTCATTGTAGTACTCGAAGGTCATCTCCTCAGAGATGAGGATGAAATTAGGTCACTAATTATGAAAATAAACTAATCTAACATCATTCTAAACAATGAACAACTATAACCATTGATTATAAATAGATCTACTTCTAAATAATAATTAACTATTCACATGGTTTTATAACTTGTGATTGTGATAAAATATCAAAATCAACTTTGGCTAATCTTCACTATGCGCATCACCTAATGAGCAAATTAAATTAATTCAAACTAATGGCTAACAAAGAGGGACAACAAAAGAAGATGACCAAATTGAACCTAGCTAGCATTAGTATTAACCAAAGACTAATGAAAGCAAATTAAAAAGGAAATGGAAAAGTTACCCAACTCTTTTTTGTGCGTCACTGGGTTTTGAAATAAGAAAACACCACAAAGCAAAAGGAACGAAATAATATTTGAATCATTGCTAGGCAGGACAAAGAACCACGGAAGAGGAAATCAGAACCCAAACAGAGAAAACATAATAGAGGACTAACTATGAAGTGAGAGAAACCATGGCATCCTGGCTCACTCACGAGCTTAGGCCAGTTACATCAACTCCATTAAGGGTGTAGAACGAAGTAAGTCCCATCTTGAACAAAACCTTGGAGTCAGAATTATGGGGAAGGGGGGTTAAATTCAGCTAAGAACTAGCTTCGACACAGCTTAAATCGACCCAAAATAAAACCAAAATCTAACTTCACCATAACTGAGTTTCCAGGCTCATTAAAAAGGAGACGACCCAAGAACAAGAGCCAAAATCTAAAAACCTAGAAAAACAGTGAAGATGGAATAGCAAGAGGGAAAGGGTGAACAGAGCTTCCTAGCTTGTTCAAGCTCTACCCAGATTCGAATCGTTCTCATTACTAACACAAATCAACACACCCATAATGCATCCATTATCCAAACTCAAATTAGAAATCAAAGACAGAGGGGGGGCTTCAAAATTAGCAATAAACAACCCAGAATTGGGCTTCAAGCTCGCCCAAAAATGGCAAAATTGTCATTAATGCGTCTCCAAATAGAGCAAAAATAGAGAGGGAAGGTACTAGCGATTTAATTCAAAACAAAACCCAAAAGATTCAATAAAAGTGGAATCGATCAAGGGTACTCTAAATTAATGAAATGAAGTTCAATTACATGAAATTGAAAGCTGAAAAAGGGATCTAAAATTGAAACCAAAACAAAGAAAACAAAAATAAAACCCTAAAACTAAAATGCTAAATTCCTAAAGCTGAAATTAAAACTGAAATTAAGTATCTAAAACCCCAACTTAACACCTAGATACCTTCACTCGTCGCTATGTTGTTTTATATTCCTTCTCTCCTCTTCTTGACCGTCGAACTGAGGGGTGATGTGTACGATGGAGATGAACAGGAGTGGTGCTATTCTGGCGTTAGAAGTGGGCGATGAGTCAGTTTTGCATAGTGGATGAAGCTAGCGGAGGATGATAAAGCCAGTTGAGATAGATGGGGGCAGTTAAAGAATGTGGAAAACGGAATGGGGGAGGGAGTTCTATCAGGGGTCACATGCGAGGCACGGGTGAGGGGGGTTGGTATGGTTTGGGGTTTTTTTATTATTTTTTCGTTATTTTGCATCTTCTTGTTGGATCAAAGGAAATAGGCCAAGGGAAGTCGGAGTTGAGCCCAAACTCCTAATTCAACATTTTTCATCATCTGTTTCTCCATTTTCTTTGATTTATTACAACACATACAAAACAAAATCAAATCAAATAAAAATCTTAATTTTATATTTATTCTTAGCATAAGTTAGGTATAAAGGTATCGTAAAAAGATCATAATTTTGGTGCAAACAGTCTTTATTTGTTTGTTTTTGTGCGTGTCTGTATACTAACACATATACTCACACGATAAACACACATATGCATGTGTGGGTTTCTCTCTCTCTCTCTCTCTCTCTACACACACACACACAAATATATGAGCGTGCGCACACACACACACACACACACACACACACATATATATATATATATGTGTGTGTGTGTGTGTGTGTGTGCGCGCGCATGTACACACACACACACATACACATATACACATACATATACATACATACACACACACACACATGTGTATTTATATGTATGTATGTATATGTGCATATATATATATATATATATATATATATATATATATATGTATGTATATATGCATATACATATGTGTGTGTGTGTGTGTGTGTGTGTGTATATATATTGTGTACATACACACACGTGCGCGCGCACGTACATACATACATGCATACATACATACATATATGTATGTGTGTGAGAGAGAGAGAAAGTGTGTGTGTGTGTGTGTGCGTGCGTGCGTGTGTGTGCATGCATGCATGTGTGTGTGTGTGTGTATAGGTACTACAAGCACCTATGTGTATAATTATGCGAGATTGTGCAACTATTTTGGTTGTTGGGAGGTGATGACTCTTAACTAAGGAAAGGTTGCTTGTCTTCTTTACCGCACCTTGGAATTTTTAAGCACCCTATATGTTGAGATGAACTAATGGGCAAAGCATACTTTAAGTAAGATAGCATTTAGATTTGAAGGAAACTTCATGTGATTACTTTGGATGAATACAATGCTAGCTTAAGTTTTTGTAAACATATTGAGTTTATGTTGTATCATATCCCATGGAGATTTAATCATAATCGAATATGGCATGCGTTTATGGGAACGACTAATTATTGTCATCACTCTTTTAACCGCACAAGCATTAGGAATCCTTACATCTACTTTGCTCAATAATTGATGGCTTATGGATTGTTTGGTATAGATGAGATTGTTCATGTGCATACGAATTTCGAGCTCCATTTTTTGTGAGAAATGGTTGAAGAAAATGAACTTAACCATAAAGCTTTTGTCATCATTCAATTTCAAAGTGTGGCCAATGGTAGCTTTGTATGAATCATTCAATTGCCATGGCTATTAGGTGTATTCCTGGAGACCATGTAAATTATAGAGTTCCCATATCTAACCTGTTAGACTTAGCAACCTTGACGACCATGGGTAGTTGTCAGGATAACTAAGATCATTGGTATTGGGTTTATCCTAAAGGTGGTCTACTTCCTTGTCCTTAACCACAGTATAAATCTCCCAACCCATCTAGAGAATGCACCCAGACCATCTCTCCTCGCTGAACGGCAAAAATCTTCTTCTATTTTCCCACTTGGGCCTTTGACTATGATTATGTGAACTCCACCCTCTAGTGCATTCAGCAAGAATAAGCCTCTCTTAGGGAGTATCCAATAAGGAGCACGCCAAGCTCGATAATTTTATCCAAGCGAGGCGTGATGAGCTATATGATATAAGTACCTCCTAGACTCAATATTTGCATGAGTTAAGTGGTTGCTTTACCACTTGTTGCGATTGGCATAACTCCTAGGGGTTTTCTGGTCCTTGTTCGCCCTCTCCTTATCCTCGATTGAGGTTTCCACCCCCTATCCCTACTTGATGTCTGTGATTACATTAAGAACAATGCTTTGTTCAAGCATAATAGGGATAAGCTTTTTTAATGAACTTTTTACTATTCATCATTACAATTACCATATTTCCCTATAGTTTGTTGACCAAACTACATTGAATCCAAGAAGGTAATTTTTTTAACTATATTTATTTGTTTTGTAGGAGCCCTTTTTTATCTTCCTCCTCGTTGTTCTCCTTCAATAGCTATTTTGTGGGTTGGGCTAAAATAAGCATTTTTTTTTCCTTTTTGAGGACAGCGAAGCTCATCTAACTCCTTGAAATTTCTTTTAGATTATAGATATATATTACAACATTGAAGCTAAACAAGGGGGTATTGGGAAACCTCACCTACTTTGAAAATTCGACATATTGAATGGATGTCTCATTTTTCCAGGAAACAACTTTAATTTTAATCTGTTCTTTAATTTAATAGATAATTTAAGTTAATCATTCTTACACAATGAATGAATAATCTTTTGTCAAATACTTGAAAATTATTATTGAAAAATAAATTAAGTTTTTTCTAACAAAAATATTGTGATAATAAATACCAATTTTGGTAAGGGTACAAATGTAATTTTATACATCGCACAATTCATAATTCATAAGTTATAATTCATATTAAAAAGAAAAATAATATGCAATAAAAACCATTGCATTGTTAAAAAGTAATGAAATTGTGTTATACACAAAAGTGACATTTTACCAAATAACCTTGTTACAAACATCTCATTTTATGAAACGCTTTTTCCAGAAACAGCTAATGCAATCAACTAATTGCTAAACATGGCATAAGTGTTTTTAATGCAATAACCTCCTAAATCATTGTAGCTTTCCTCTTAATTAGAGTATTTAACCTAATTGGGCGTGCGACATATGACTCAAAAATTGTGATAAATGACTAAATGCATCACATTAAAAAGTGAGTAAAAAAGGCAATTATTTAACTTAAAGTCTAAATACTGGTTATATCTCACAATGTTACAAGGCCCAAATGATTATTGCAAAAAATAAAAGGAAAGGTTCCCTAGATTATGTTAATTTAAGTTATTAGATCATGCTAAATCAAGATGAGTTTGCATGTGGGCATTTGTATTGTCGAATTAAGATTTGGATAAATAATAATAATAGATAAATGAAAAGAGGGAGGAAATAAATGATAAAAGGAGCTTTTAAATTTTAGTTGTGGTCTTTCTTCATTTTGCATATGATATGAAATGTTACCCAATATAGGCTATTTAGCCTACGAACCATAGGTCAAATAGAAAAGTGGCTAAAGTTCCAAGTTTTGTTACCTTGGTGAGAAATACTATGCAAGTTGAGAGAAGAGTAACAACATGCTGCCTAGCAAAGGGAAGTGGCAAGAAGGAAGCTAGTAAATGAAAATTAGGAAGCATGAATATTGGGGACCTAAAAGCATCTATACAAGAGGACAAAAGAGTGATTATCTTAGAATCTCATTATTCACTTACATAATATAGCATATCGGAGGCAATGATCACTGGACTTCCTATTGGCCAAAATTGTAAGGGAAGATGAAACCTTAAATTAAACTAGTTAATTGCCAAAAATGCAAAAGAATTCTCCAGTTGAGGGTAGCCAAAGAAAGGGAAGGAAGAAAACAGCCGAAGTTTGGGCATTTCTCTTAATTCCTAAGATCATGCTTAAAGACCCTAAGCTTTGATTAATTTGTTAAGATTAGACTTTCGTAGAATGGAGGCATCAGTAGAACAAATTGGAAGTGTGATTAGAAACTAATGACAAATGTCCGAAATCATGTGACCCCTAGGTATTATAATTCAATTCAGTTACATCTCGTTTGCATATTAAATATGAACATGTAATTACAACGATTTTAAAAATATGAGAGTTTAAATATGTGAATAAGTAGTGTGACTCATGGGCATGTTAAGATAATATGAAATTTAATTTGCATATAAGTAACACTAACTTATCACTACATTAGCTCTACTTACATTAAATACTATTAGCACTATAGCTTCAAATGAACATGAGTATTTATGTAATTTAATGAATTACTTCCTAAACCCTAGCCTTATGTTCTTCAATTCTCTCTCCGCAAAACCCTAATCGCCTCTCCTTTCTTGTTTCTAAGGTTGTCATTTACTTTTGTTGAATGATAAACCCTAATTGATCCTTTATATATAACATTTATAGTACTTTTAAGTTAATAACATTTTCCTTCCATTTGTGACAGTATCTCTATACCATTTTTTATGGGTGATACTATCTCTTGCTCATAGAGCGATTCTCTAAAATCAGTCACGTTCTTTTGCTTATTGATTGAATTATTAATTCATAGTAATATCGGTCTACATTAGATATCAGTCTCCAAAGATGGATTATGAGAACAAATAAAACTTTTTGACAATAACACTATAAAAAATTTGTGTATCTCCTTATTAGAGGTTGCATCAAGAAGCAACAATTGAGTAGAAGAGAAGTGTAAAAAATGCATTAATTAGTTTCATTGACCAAAAGGTATATTTTTTATTTTTTAGTTAGTGTGATGCCTATTATAAATGTCAAATAGCATTCAATAACGATTTTATCCATTTTTTTCAAAAACAAAGTTGATTATTTTCTAAAACTAGCTCATGGAAAGCAACGCATTGGAAGCATATCACACAAGAAATAAGAGACAAAATAATATGGACCATCAATAGCTCAACTGACTTTTCAATCTAGAGCAATACTATATCAGATGACAAGTTTTGACTTTGGAGTAGCCACCTCAATACTTTCTCATCCCATAATAGCAAAGCAATTAACCTTATACTCTTATTATAAACCCCTACTAATGGGATTGAAGCCCAATTAATTGGCACAAAAATGCGCCAGCCAATTAAGACTTCAATTGAAACAAAGTGCAATGATTGTGTCGTGCGTATGAGATTTTTTTTTTCTTAAAACTAATGAAAACGATGCCATTTAAGACATTTGTGTGTATCGAAAGTGGCTCTACTAAAAGGAATAAATGGACAACGTGTGGCTTGGCTCATCCCCCCCGGCATTTCACTACATGTGACTGTCTTTATTGTTTTTGCTAATTTCTGTTTAATTACATAACGTAATATTTGATGCTTCAATGAAAAAATAAAAAATATTGAAAAAATTTCTACAAAAGAATGGGGGAAAAAAACAACTCCCAGTGTGGGTCCCGTTTTCGCAAGGTCTGGGGATTGGGGGGGAAACACTAAGTCCAAAATCTTCTCACCAATTTCTCACATGATTTTCTACAAGAAGAAATGAAGTTCATGAACATATCAATATATAATCTTAAGTAAAAATAAAAAATAAAAAATGACGATCCATTCCAAATTATATTTGAAAAAGAATCATAAACCTTACAATGTTTGGAATAGAAAAGAATAAGTAAGTTTTGTGAGGAGGATTAGAATATTTGATTAAATCACATATTTTCATTAGTTGTTAATATTTATACATTAAGTT
This sequence comes from Selenicereus undatus, assembly GCA_017589665.1. Taxonomy (NCBI): domain Eukaryota; kingdom Viridiplantae; phylum Streptophyta; class Magnoliopsida; order Caryophyllales; family Cactaceae; genus Selenicereus; species Selenicereus undatus. Next base: position 63,175,240 of record JACYFF010031956.1, on the reverse strand, counting down.
GAGTAATTTTCTTTAAAAAAATAATATTCAGCTTGACTTTTGCCTATGAAAGCTCGCATCTATGAAGCTATCTGACACAACACTTTTATCTATCTTCTCAATGCAAAACCTTCTAATAGCTCACCGAAAAAAGGGCTCCAAATTGGTTTGATAGGAATTCCTTTAAATGACCAGTACAAAATTCATATGATTCAAGCTCGAACCTCCAAGTAGTCTACGCATTCAATTTCCTATTTTTGAATTTCCAAACCTCATTACTCAAGGGATGAGACAGATGTATGCCCAATTCTTATCTTGCTAAATGAAAGCCTAAAGTTCTCAACCTTCATTTATGCTGAGATGAGGGGATCACCACATGGCAAAAAATAATTTGAAAAGATCCAGCGCCAAAAATAGTAGCTTTGAAGGCACCTAAGAAGTTGAAATCATCATTATCAATGTCACTAAAGGTTCAACTGCAATGACATCACGAGGAAATAAAGGGTCTTCCCACTACAATTTGAAGGAAGACAAGCATCCAATAAGTGTTTAGCTTAATAGCAACATGGATGCATTGTATACATAGTGATAAAATGGTGACCAATTCTACAAATGAGTTGGGGAATCCTATAAGGAGCATAGCGACCTTGGAGATTTTAGAAATACGAAATTAATAAAGAAACATTATGTCAGAATAATTACATGTTTCCGATTAACTGTCACATATGGCAAATGTTGTAAGCGTACTAAGAGCATAATGATAGAGAAAGATATACTTGCTTAGCCATGCACCATATACTTTGAAGAAGCTAAGGCACGTTTCGTGATGGAGTATTGTTAGAGAATGCTAAGAGAAAGACCCAACCAGCATCCTATAAAATTTAATCATCTGCACTATAAAAGATGTAAAGTGAATGAGTTCGGTTCTAATGCTTCCTCAAGACAAGCAGACATGCCAACTGGTGAGCCCCTACTTAAGAAATTCACAGAGTGCATTTGAAATGCAGTATAATTAAATTCTCTTAATTAATTCCTCAAATTTCTTGTAACATTCCCGAGAACATCAGTAATATATTTTCTAAAAAGAATCAAAACAATGACTTAATTGATACTCAGCATAATAAAGTGTCTAAGGAAAGCGAACCCAAACATGAAATCTCATTTTAGGAGGCAATGTTAAAAGAACCAACCTGGTGATCAATCTGGTCAAAGAAGTGGGTGAATTGGATGGGGATTGAACCAGCTGACCCATTTACCATTGACCTAGATTGGACCGGCTGATGTCAATTTTATGTCCATCATTTCCTTATCTTGGATAGGAAACTAGAGTCATTTCATAACGTTTATCTTTCTTTACATACAAATTTTATATATTGTTAATTTTAAGATTTTGTGTCCATTTAATTAGTATAATTTTTAGTATAAACAAGAATTTGAGAATTTGGGCTAGCCCCAATTAGATTACTTAGCACTCAAAAAAGAATATTAAAAAATTTAGAAACTCAACCCCAATTCAATGTCGTTGTGCCAGCCCACTTTTAAAATTGTGATTCAATTGAGTATTATAATCATTAAGTCCTCATAAATAGTTCTAAAAAGATTCATGCTAAAATTGTGAGAAATTAAAAACTGGCATCCTCGAACCTTTTTTTTCAATTTTAAAAATTTTTGAATTTCTTTAGGATTTTATTTTTTTTCCAATTTTTTAAGGTTTTTTAAAGGGAAAAATCAGTAACTCTAAGACACTAATTATAAACTAATGAATAAAAGAAAAACAAGAAACTTAAATAATTAAGTTAACAAAACAAAATAATCTAACTAAAATAAAACTATATTACAAAAATAAAAGAAAGGACAAAAAGACTTAAACAATAAGAAGTAACCTAAAATAAAAATAAAAATAAAACAGAAAAGAAGCACAGAACACAAAGCATGAGCATCATTTTCTTTTGATTTTTTTTATTTAAACACCAAAAAAAAAGAAAATATCAAAACCAACAATAAAACAAAAACTAAAAATAGAAAATCAAACACCAAATTGAGAACACCATACACAGAAAATTTAGCACAATCACAAAAAACTTAAATCTATTTTTTTTTCTATTTTTTTCTGCTCCAAAATAGTGTAGAAAAATCAAAACAAAAAATTATTTCCAAAAATTTCAGAAAATTCCTAAAAATGCCTAACAATTCCACAAAATTCAACAACACTCTCAAAATCCCTAAGAATTTACCAAAAATATCAAAATAGCAAAATCAGCCCCCCCCCCCCGAAAAAAAATCAAAACAAGATCTAAAATTTAGAAAAACCATCACAAATTTGTTTTCTTCTTCAATTCCATCTGCCTTGCACTGTTCATAGCATCGAATTTTTTTAAATCTGATTTTTTCCAACAGAAAATTAACCACTAAAAAGCAAAACAAAATTGACTAAAATATAAACCCTAAATAAAATACAAAACGCAAGAAATCTAAACTAAAAATGATAAAAACTAAATAAAAACACACTAAAGTTCAAAATCAAAAAGTATTAAAAGAAACAAAAATATCTCAATTGACAAAACTACGACTCAATTTAACAAGAAATCCAATTTCACAAATCTTGTCTCCGACAATGGCGCCAAAAATATATTATGATTTTCCTCAAGCGTAGTATTGTTGTAGTCCTTACGGGTGTCATCCTCAATGATGGATTACAAAATTAGGTAGCTAAATTTCTAGTCTAAATTAAAGGCCAAAATAACAAGAACCAAAGTCAAAATATTTGACCACTCAAATTACATTTGTTAGCAATCCTACTTATCAAAATTTGTTATGACTTACAATAAACTAACCATATCTGATTGAAACATAAGAAACTGAGATGAATTGAAATGGCATGATTAAAATATGGGAAACCAAAAACTACAAGTATGCATTCATTCATTCAACACCATTTTTATTCAACAATAAAATAAGGCAAACATGATAGAAATGACATAAGTTGTTGACTCTATGGATGGGATACATAAGTAGTCCATTAAACACAACTTGAAATCAACAAGAATCAAAACAGGGCTTGCAAATAGGTTAAAGCATAATTGAAATTAATCAACATTCCAAACCTTCCAACACATACATTTACGAACCTCCATTTTCGGACTCAACAATGAAAAAAATGCAGATCCCATATGCTATGCTGCTCAAGACCGAACAAAGAGGGAACTAGAACAAAACTTAGATTCAGTGAATCGTTTAGAATATCAACACTCTGAATACCACAAATCACTCAAATTAAAAAATCTCAAGTCAATTGAAAAATTCTAGAAACTGTAAATGAAGTTTGCAACTAAAATTGGCAAAAACTTAATATGTGAATTCAAATACTCTCAAACCAGATCACACAAACTATTGCATTAGAAAACTAAATGTGAAATTGAAAACAAGCGAATTGAAAGAAAACAACAACCTAACTTTACCCTGATCTATACTATGCTACTACTCATTTTCTGCTCATTCGCTTTTGGTACAATTTGTAACCCCAAAATCGACCTCTTCAAGCTCCAATTAAAGCACCCCATTTACTGTTTGTAACTGCTGAATTGATAATGATGAAATTGACGAAGACAACAATTGGAGGTCGGTGATAGGTAAATTAATGAAACTAATTATAAGAGTAAGGATGAGGATTAAAGGATGATTGAAGAGGGAGGGCAAAGGGGAAAATGGCATTGTTGGTGCTAAAAAATAGAGAAGACCAAAGGGAAGGGGGGCTCGGGGTTTCTTTTGGGTTTAGCAAGGAAAGGGAAGAAGCAATGAAAAAGGAGGCTTGAAATCATGTGACTGGGACGTGGGGGGTTAAGTGAAGTGCGAGACGGGTCTCTAGGTAGGATTTGGGCCACGAGTACTCGCTGCTGTTGGGAAAGGAAAAGAGAAGGGGCACATATTGGGCCAGCCCATTTGATTGGGAAAGAAAAAAGAGGGAAGGGAGAAGGAGGTCTCGGCAAGGCTAGGTGCTACACTAGTGCTAGGAGAAAAGAAGATAGGCCCGACGCAAGAGAGGAAAGAAGTCTGGGTAAGACTCGGCTAGAGACAGGCTAGGTTGCATTCCCAAATGAGCCTTTAGGCCGCATGAGCTGAGTTTTCTTTCTCTTCTTTCTTTTCCCCTTCAACTTTGTAACAGCCCGACCCTAAAGCATATTTATTTATTTAATTAATCCATGTTATTTATATTTTCACATTTATTTATCTCATTCTTACTGAATCATCACAGTTGGAAAAATTTATGTCGAGCCCCACTTTGCAATTCGAGTTTCATTTACCAAAAATAATTTTTCGGAGAAATTGATATTAGGCCTCAATAATTATGATTTAAACGACTAAATTATTTTTCATGACATCATATTTAATTTCGAGCTTCGGAAAAATAAATTTAATTATCGCACCCGGTTTGGCATTTTTTTTCCAACCCGAGCCCATTTAAGCCCAATTTCAGCCCAACAAGTTCCTAATCCCTTTTGTTTAGCTAATTACCATGATTAACCCTAATTATAATTAGTAAATATATTAATTTAGGGGTTTACATTTTCAGCTAAGTGTTTTACTTTAATTTTCAGCCAAGTGTTTTGCTTACTCAAGTTAGTGATCTTTTTATTTCACACAAGCAAGACTAGTCATCCTCTTCTTTCATCCACTCACCTCTCCTTCTCCCTCTTACATGGCTGCCCTCTTTTCTTGGCTAATCCACCACCTTCCAGCCACTTTCTAGCCACCAACTGGCCACCCTCCGACTACCATCCACCACCCAAACACCTCCCACATCAAGCATCATCTTCATCTCTCTCTTTTAATTACCAAGTGAGGTAAACCCTAACCTTTTCTTGTTGGTTTGTTGTATTTTGGTTTTGATTCTGATTTTGTTTCTTGATCATGCTATTTTGATAAAAGTAAGAGCTATTTTTGATGTGTTAATTTGTTGGTTAAGCATGAAAGCACGCTAAGGGTGAGCTTGTTCTTGATCAAGCAAGTTCGAGTTTGAAGTGATGGATTTGGGTCATATTGTATTTGATTTGGTAATATCTATCATCATAAATGATTATGGTAATGTTGGTATGGTTTTGGATGAGTTAAAGCATGATTTTAGTAGGTGGTTATGTGAAGAAAAGATTGCAAAGATGTGATTATTAAGCTGTCAACAGACCTAAAACAGGGGTTACTTCGGGATTAAACTGGTACTGTTTGGCACATCCAAAATTCATAATTTTTGGTGTAGTGATCGCTTGATGCATTAGAGTTCAATAGCCTTTGGAATTAGTCAATTGTGAGTTGTGTGGACAAAGTTATGGCCAATTTACTCAAGACTATGCAGAATACATTGAAACTGAGAACGGAACTGGAACGGTAACTTTACGAAAAAACTGGTATTGATTGGATCATTGAAAATTTTTGATTTTTTGTGTGTGGATATATCAATGAGTTATCTTTCAAATTCCTTTTGAATTGCCTTAATCCGAGTTCTGTAGAGAAAGTTATGGTCGTTTTGCTACGACTGCGCAGATTGAACAGAAATTGTGCACGTTTGTGTTCTACCCTAATTTTAGGGACCTTACTATGTGAATCATGCTTTGTGTCCTGAATGAAAGTTTTAGTGGACATTATTATCTTTACATATTGGAGTTTTATATCTCAATTGGAGGTCGGGAGTGAAAGATATGGATTTTCTAAAGTAGACTATCAAATGGTGGTATACGAACATAGAAATCAGTATCTAATGAATCAAATTGAGGTTATTTGAGCTTTTTATGATCCTCACTACACTCCTCATAGCATTAAACCATTTTTCACCGATTTCAGAGGCATTAACCATTCTATTATCTATTTCAAACGTATCACACTTTTCATTATCTATTTTAGAAATATCTGAAACCCATACTTCATTTATATCAATTAAAATCTTTTCATTATTACCTCAATCATGTTCATTTGGCCTATTTTGCTTCAATTTGTATTATTTCAAGTTCAATAACCCTAACTGATTTATTATTCAAATCATTTTGGTTTAACTTGTCTTATATTGAACTAAAATCAATTCAGTTTGGTTTAACTTGTCTTATATCGAATTATTGGAATTGTAGGAGTCTTTTTAAATAAATCATTTATGTCAGTGAATATGATTTACTCAGTGAATATGGTTTCCTAACTACGTTTACCTATAATTACATTTCTTTAGCAGAATCGAGGCCTAGTCTATTGTTTCCATTTTGCATAAGTATTATCAAGTGAAATATCATTTTAAAGACTTCAGGTACGTCCATTGCCTGTATCTTTAGAATTCAGAGTGTATTTATCAATGTTATCATGTTTTGGTAAGTACATCAATGAATCAGTTTACACAGCGATTTATCAGTTAATTAGTGACCCTGTCAGTTATCATCTATAGGGCATTCGCCCTTCAGTTACCCGCGCGGCTTCAGGCCGGGTCCTCGATCGGCTTGGCAGGTGTACACCTATCCATAGATCGTAACAGTATCAAGAGGTTTACTATCAGATAATAACTAGCAATGCAGTTTTATGTTTATCTTATTCACTGTTTTAACTTAAAATGAATTGCAAAGCGGGCCCAACCATTGTTTCAATGATCATTTAACAATTTAGGAATGCATGTACTGAGTTTCGGCTCACAGTTCAAAATGTTTTTATGTTTTGTTTTAGGCAAATGCTGAGAGAGTTGCCCCCATGCTAACAATTCAGCTGAAGAGAATACGTGAAGCAAGGAAATTCAGATGGATTAAAAGTAATGCAGTATATGCATACCTTAAAGATGTATATTGAATTCTTCTATGGATGAAGATGTAGACTATATAGTGATTTATTTTACTATGGTTTATAAACCCTTCATTGGTTAACACTTGATGTGAGTGTATATGTTTGAGGTTATGCTTAGCTATGTTATTTATAGCACTCATGTTTCAAGCCTGATCCTTCTGGATGGCGGTAATGCCCCTATCATTGGGTTGTCTATATTATAATTAAGGGATTTATTAAGGAAAATACAAGCAGTGAAACATGTCTAATTTGGGGGCGTTATAGATTTGGTATCATAGTCAGGTTTAGATTTTCCTTATGGCATATAGAGTATGGAGTTAAGATACTGAGAAATTGGTTAGTGAGGACTGAGGATTATTATGATATCGTTGGAGATTTGTGGCACTGGTAATGTCTGCTTATCTCACACATATTCTACTTGTATATTCTTCTGTGTCATATGGATCCATATAAAGTATATATAGTTTGATCTCAAGCAGCAGATTTGATGGAGATTTGGAATAACAAGTTGAAGGTGCTTTAATGCATTTAGGTAAGCATGGTCATATGAGCCACCCATCTGAATGGTATGACATCCGTTTAGCTGGAATTGTTTATTTTTGAGATGTAAACTCTTGTACTCCGGGTGTGTGGCCCGTACAGTTGTGGTCTCCGGTGTATAGCCGTTGAGCTTGATTTTATATCCTTACGTACTTCTAGTCAATGCAGGGGATGTGATGTAAGGCTTTAAGCCTGAAAAATGGCCAGTTTGCAGGCGAAACTCTATCCGTTTCGCCCCAGAAATTTAAGAATCACTAACACTGTCCTATGAAAGGCCCTTGACTCATTTTGAGGTTAAATGTATGGGGAAAAACACGTATGGGCAGAATACACAAGTTCAATCAACTTGGCAGTTTTGATCAGTGCACAATAACCGATCTTGAAATAACTTTTGTCCATGATCACCAGGATTTACACAAGGATTTTCCATCCTGATTTTAATTTTAAGGAGATATCTTTCATATGAAACAAGTTTCAAGTGGATTAGAGATCATGTGGTCATTCAAAACTATTAGATAAGTCAAAGTCTACAAATTGGGCAGAATCCTAATGCACAAGGTCTGAGTTTAGCTCACTTGCAGCTTATGCATTCCATCAGATAGGGATGTTTTGGTTAGTCCATGTCAAAGGATAGGAAGTAAGCCTTCCAATGACCCATATTGCAGCACATTTAGAGACCAGTGGTTAATGAAATTCAGCCTAGAAGTCTGATGGCACAGACTGTTCAAGTCAGTGGATACATACAATTTTGAGCGTATATTTCCTCATCATATGGGTGCCATTTTGTGCACTTCTCGAATCCAATGGCAATTGCCTCAATATGCCTCATTGAGTGCAGATATTTTCTTTTGTAACTCAAGTATTTCATCTAAGTGAGCTATGTGGGGTTTCTTGATGTAGTATCCCCTGAATTATAGGATTTGAGAGAGACGTGTTCTATGGTACATAAGTTTTAAAACCATTAACTATCGATGATTCCATATAAGAGAAACCAAAGACACTTGAGAGAGACATTTTGTTTCAATCTATTGCAATTCAAGACTTACTTACATTGCCCAAACTCTTGCCAGCATTCCATTGACTCCACCTCTATCCGTGAAGGAGACATTACTATTGAAAATATTTCACTGCATTTTCTGGTAACTTACCATCTACCATTGTCCTTGTTGGATTAGCAACTGTTGAATACACCTCACTTTGACCAGGGGATTCATCTTTTTGTCTTCATGGCATCTCCCCATCAAGTTTGCATTATTATTTACTCTCATGTCACATCATCTGTTTTGGTCACTTTCCTATGCTTTTGAGAGCCCAATTGCTGCTAGTAGTTGGGCTATGGTTGGGTTGCACCCATGACTATAGATGATAATTTTGTAGCACGCTTGAACAGAAGGTAGATCTTAATTACGCTTTGTATATCAGTTGATTTTTGTCCAACTTGTGGAAATCCAACTTGTGGAATCCATTGCTAAGGGGAATACAATGTGTCTACCCTTTTTGGCTGATTCAACCTCAGTTTCCTATTGAAGATCACTTTCATAAAGCTTAAGTTGGACAATCAAAATCTTTGTCATGCTTTTGGACTGCGTTAGTGAGAAATTTTGATGGGTTACTACCCTGTGGAAAAATGTCTTTTGTTGATTCATACTAAAGGACTCTAGAGTATAAAGTATGATCCAGTAGAACCTTAAGAATGGATTCGAGGAGTGGAGAAAGTTTCACTGTAATAGAGGTTCCAGGAGATAAAAGGGTGAACATTGGAACATTTTATCTAACTGGTGAAACTAATATTTGGTGGAACATTGTTAAGAATAGGCTCTTAGGGCCTGAATTCACTTCAAGTCACTTTGGATTGCTAAGTGGGAACTAGCAAATGCACATGGTGCAGTAGCCCAGAGCACCTGATCGCTGCCGGTTCCTGAAAACTGAAGGCTGTAGAGAAGGGCTCTCACTTTCAAAGCTCATAGCTGTAGGAAAGGCTTATGTGTTGAGCAAGAAGGAAGTTGCCATCTCTGGTGAAGTAGTTACTGAAGCTCTCTTTTAATTTCGAAACCCCCTTTGTCTATTGATTGATTTAGGTGCCACTCGTTCATTTATATCCACTCAATCTGCCATACAACTGTACCTTCAGAATAAGGAGGCATAAACCAATTATGGACTCAAGTTATCCAATGACTTTAGAGTCGAGTGTTCTATCCCTCATAAACTTGTTTCAATTACTATTGGTGGGATAGTATTCCCTTGAGTTCTGATTAAATTTGACTCGTCAGACATTGATATCATGCTGAAAATGAACTGGTTGTATACTTATGGGGTCAAGATGGATTGTGATGACCCTAAGGTTATTACAAGAGATGAACAAGGGAGAGAACTAAGTTTCATGGTCACACAGAGGAAAAAAAAACCCTTGTCCTTTAAAGTTTGTCACGAAAACAAGTGAGCTCTTATGACAAGGATATGTTGTGTATTGGTGTTATGCTATTAACATTCATGATCAAAGATTATTTCAACCTAAGGAAAACAGTTACCAGGATTACTCCATAAAGAGAAATTGATTATATGAGTGAATTAATCCCTGAGGCTCAATCTATCTCCAAAACCCCATATCGTATGGCCCCAATTGAGCCTAAAGAACTGAAGTTTCAGTTAGAGGAGTTATCGTAGAAGAGATTTATCAAACCATCGAAGTGTGCCATCATGGGATGCCTATTTCTATTTGTAAAGAGGAAGAATGAAACCTTGTGGTTAGGTATTGTTTTTGAGAGCTGAACAAGAGCACCATCAAAAACACAAACCCATCGCCCCAAGTAGATGGCTTATTGGATCAACTGTAGGGAGCAAGAGTATCTTCTAAAGCCATCAACTTTGGATTATACCTGAAGACATTACCAAAACCACACTACGGATCATGTATGGGTCATGATGACTTCACTATGATGCCTTTGGCCTAATCTAATCAATGGCCCCATAGCCTTTACAAATCTTATGAATAGAATTTCAGACCATATCTAGACAAGTTGTGGCGGTGTTTATAAAAAAAGATATCTTGAAATACTCCAAGGATAAAGATAAGCATATTGTTCATTTGATGAAAGTGTTATATAGACCTTGAAAGAACATCAATTACATAGGCAACACAAGAAGTATGAGTACTGGTTAGAAGCCATGGTATTTTTGGAACATATGGTTCCAAGGGATGAGATTAAGGTCAATTCACAAAAGGTGAAAGCAGTTACAAAGTGCTCAAGACCCACCAATGCACTGAGATTAGAAACCGTTTGGGTTTATTAGAGAATTATCGAGTTAAGGAAGGATTTGACAAATATTGTCCTCCCTGACCAATTTGTTGAAGAAAGCTATAAAGTTTGCAAGAAGTTAAAGTGATGGCTTATGCCTCCCAACAACTCAAGCCTTATGAAAAGGATTACCTACCCATATTATGGAGTCAGCATCTATAGTTTTTGCAGTGAAAATTGGGAGACATTACTTATATAGAGTACCATGCACAATCAATACTGATAATCAAAGCTTGAATTACATATTCTCTCAAAAGAAGCTCAGTTGCCCTGAAGCGTCAATTGTGGTAGATCCAATGTCAACCAAGAAAGAGAAATATTGTGGCGGATGCGCTGAATAGGAAGGCAAAACATACCTTGAACACTGTAGTGAATACTCAACTGAATCTCTTGATAGAACTTGAGGACTTGGACATTCAATTAGTGTTGCAATGGAAGGTAAATGTTCAACTGCCGGCACTTACCTTACAGCCCTCCTTGATGGAGGAGCCTAGAGTGAATCAAGATAGTGATCCTGCGCTCCAAAGAATAAAGCAAAATCTTAAGAAAACATATCTTAGCCAAGACTCATAATACTTGCTATTTGGTGCATCGAGGGGGCACCAATATGTACACAGATTTGAGGAAATATTTTTGTGAAACAATATGATAAGAGAAATTGCAGAATACATGGATAAAGGTCTTATTTGCCAAAAAGGCCATGGTAGAATACCAACGCCCCGTAAGTGAATTGAGACCTTTAGAAATTCTCACTTGGAACTAAGATTCAATTTCGATAGATTTTGTCATGGGATTCCCTCAGATATAGTATCTAACAGAGATCAAAGATTTCAAGCCTGTTTGGCATGCACTTCAAGGAACCTTTGGAACTAGATTGAACTTTAGCAGTTCTTATCATCCCGAGCATCTAAAAATATCAATGGATCCAACTCTTCTGCGTTGGAGCCTGTAGTACTTCATGACCTACGACCAACATTTGCATTTGAAGAAAGTATGGAACATCCAGTGGTCAACGTTGTGATAGCACTAGTAGGGAATCCTACATGAAACATTCGGATAAAATAACGGCCAACATTGACAACAAAATCATCTTTTGACTCATGAAGATCTTCTTCAGCATTCAATAAGGCGGCATATCTCAGAAGACTCTTGAAAGCATACCATTGGAACCGACAGAAAAGTTATGTTGATAAAAGAAGGAGATTCCTGGAATTTCCGGTATATGATAAAGTTTTTCAGAAAGTCTCACAAACTAAGGGTGTACGGAGGTTGCACTGCGACCTAAATTGAGGTCAAGATCTTTTGGCCCATATCAGTTCATGGAAAGGTCGAATTCCATAACTTGTCTACTAGATCTGCCTATATAACTCAAACATGTGCATAACATGTTCCATGTTTCTTACCTTACAACTCAGGTAATACATTTAAGATCCTGACCATGTTGTCATAATCAAATCCATTGTAGCCATTGAGGGTCTTGTGTTTCAAGGGCATCTAATTCAGCTATTGGATCACAGGGTTAAGCAGTTCAGCATCAAGCAGATACCATAAATCAAATTGCTTTGGGCAAACCATACCTCCTCATAAACTACTTGAAAAACTGAGGATCAAGTGAAAGTCACGTACCCATATTAAGGTGGGATAACCTTGCATCTATTGGCAAAGTTCATAAGTTTCGAGGACGAAACTCTATAAGGGGGGAAGGCTGTAACAGCCCGACCCTAAAGCATATTTATTTATTTAATTAAGCCATGTTATTCATTTTTCAAATTCATTTATCTCATTCTTACTGAATCATCACAGTTGGGAAAATTTATGTCGGGCCCCACTTTGCAATTCGAGTTTCATTTACCAAAAACAATGTTTCAGAGAAATTGATATTAGGCCTCGATAATTATGATTTAAACGATTAAATTATTTTTCATGACATCATATTTAATTTCGAGTTTCGGAAAAACAAATTTAATTATCGCACCCGGTTTGGCATTTTTTTTTCCAACCCGAGCTCATTTAAGCCCAATTTCAGCCCAACAAGTTCCTAATCCCTTTTGTTTAGCTAATTACCATGATTAACCCTAATTATAATCAGCAAATATATTAATTTGGGGGTTTACATTTTCAGCAAAGTGTTTTACTTTAATTTTCAGCCAAGTGTTTTGCTTACTCAAGTTAGTTATCTTTTTATTTCACACAAGCAAGACTAGTCATCCTCTTCTTTCATCCACTCACCTCTCCTTCTCCCTCTTACATGGCTGCCCTCTTTTCTTGGCTGATCCACCACCTTCCAGCCACTTTCCAGCCACCAGCCGGCCACCCTCTAACTACCATCCACCACCCAAACACCTCCCACATCAAGCATCATCTTCATCTCTCTCTTTTAATCACCAAGTGAGGTAAACCCTAACCTTTTCTTGTTGGTTTGTTGTATTTTGGTTTTGATTCTGATTTTTTTTCTTGATTATGCTATTTTGATAAAAGTAAGATCTATTTTTGATGTGTTAATTTGTTGGTTAAGCATGAAAGCACGCTCAGGGTGAGCTTGTTCTTGATCAAGCAAGTTTGAGTTTGAAGTGATGGATTTGGGTCATATTGTATTTGATTTGGTAATATTTATCATCATAAATGATTATGGTAATGTTGGTATGGTTTTGGATGAGTTAATGCATGATTGTAGTAGGTGGTTATGTGAAGAAAAGATTGCAAAGATGTGATTATTAAGCTGTCAACAGACCTGAAACAGGGGTTACTTCGGGATTAAACTGGTACTTTTTGGCACATTCAAAATTCATAATTTTTGGTGTAGTGATCTCTTGATGCGTTAGATTTCAATAGGCTTTAGAATTAGTCAATTTTGAGTTGTTTGGACAAAGTTATGGCCAATTTACTCAAGACTATGCAGAATATATTGAAACTGAGAACGGAACTGGAACAGTAACTTTACGGAAACACTGGTATTGATTGGGTCATTGAAAAATTTTGATTTTTTTTGTGTGGATATATCAATGATTTATATTTCAAATGCTTTTTGAATTGCCTTAATCCGAGTTCTGTAGAGAAAGTTATGGTCGTTTTGCTACGACTACGCAGATTGAACAGAAATTGTGCACGTCTGTGTTCTACCCTAATTTTAGGGACCTTACGATGTGAATCATGCTTTGTGTCCTGAATGAAAGTTTTAGTGGACATTATGAGCTTTACATATTGGAGTTTTATATCTCAATTGGAGGTCGGGAGTGAAAGATATGGATTTTCTAAAGTACACTATCAAATGGTGGTATACGAAGAAAGAAATCAGTATCTAATGAATCAAATTGAGGTTATTTGAGCTTTTTATGATCCTCACTACACTCCTCATAGCATTAAACCATTTGTCACCCATTTCAGAGGCATTAACCATTCTATTATCCATTTTAGACGCATCACACTTTCCATTATCTATTTGATTTGAAAACCTTACCTAACCATGGTTTTATGGATTGAGCAAATTGACTAGGTTGACCAGGTTTGATTGAGTTTTAGCAATTTGAAAATTCAAATGAGTCTATCTGATTTCCATACCACTCACCTCGTGGGTTTTCAGTCTGACTCGCTGGTCCGGTCCTGTTCTTGTAACATTGCTTAGTGGTCTATCAAGGCCCTATTTATTACATCACTAACAAAATCAAGCTACCAATACTAAGACTCACCTTCGGCGTCATAATTAACCGTACTCCTCGCTCCAATGCACATGCTCATTACTTAAAACATAAAACACACACTAATGAGCCAAAACTCAATAACAATCGTCGTATTTGATGTGAATTTTATGTTTGGTTTTAAAAACCCTTTTTACTTGCAAGTGCACAAGATCAATTGTATATTAGCGAGTATAGGGTTTTCTATCACAAGGAACAATAGCAATTTTGTAACACCCCAAAATTAACATGCTTTATTGTTTACAGTTTCTTAAATAATTCTCTGGAGTAGAAGTGATAATCCCAATTATCAGGGTGTTACCGCCATTCCAAAAAGGACAAGGCTTAAAGTAATTACACTAGAGATATTATAGCTGAACATAATTCAAGCCCATAAATGTTCAACACCATCCAAAATTAGACATGTGTAGATGATAACAAACATAGGGTTTATACATCATAATAGGTAAATCACCATTGTTGTTACAGTTCTAGCCACAAGATAACTCAAAATACATCTCTAAACACATAAGTACAGTACACCATTACTAATTCGCCCAAGTTCCCTTGCTCACTTATCATCCTCAGTAGGTTTGCCAACATAGGAGCGATTCATAGAGCACTTGCCTAAAACAAAACATAGAAAACATTTTGAAATGTAAGCCGAAGCTCAGTACATGCACTCCTATAATGTTAAATAATCATTGAAACATTGATTGGGCCCACCTTGCAATTCATTTTAATTTAAAACAGGGAATGCAACGAATGTAAAAACTGCACTGCTAGTTATTATCTGGTAGTAAACCCTTAAGAACTTATAAGATTTGTAGATAGGTGTGCACCTACCAAGGTGTTCGGGGGACCCGTGTCGGCAACTGAAGGCGAATGCCCTAAAGTTGATAACTGATGAGGTCACTAGTTATGTGACAAATCACTGATTAAACTAATTCATTGATGTACTTACCAAAACATTATAATTTTAATAAATACATTCTGATTTCTAAATATCCATGCAATGAACACACCTGAAATTTTTAATGCAATCTCACTGGATAATAATTATGCCCAAAAGAAAAATGATAGACTAGGCCCTGATTCTGTTTCAGAAATGCCCTTGTTAATTAGTAAATAATTCGCATTCTCATAATTGGTGACTTTAATAGAAATGGATTACAAAACGGCACTCAGAATTTGATGAGTAAGTATAAGATAAGTTACATTGATGCGATACAAAACTAAATAAATTATGATAATTTAGAGAAAAATGGATCAAGGCAAACAATTTAGGTTATAAAGTGGAGGCTTAACAGGTGTAATGGCAAACAATTCATATCTTTCACCTCCAATCTCAAAGTGGGACCTCAAACCCCAATATGAAAAGTTTAAGAAGTCTCGTAACACTTTCACTAACAATGCAAAACACAATTACCACCACACGACCTCTAAAATTGAGCTTAAACAAAATCGTGCACAACTCTAATATATTCTACCCAGTCTCCGTGAATCAGTCATAACTTTATCCACAAAGCTCGGAATTAAGTAATTCTAGAGAATATTGAAGTACAACTCATTGAGCTATCTACCCACCAAAAATCATAATTTTTCGATGTACCAATCAATACCAGGCTATTCCCAAAGTGACCTATGTTTTGGGTCTGTTTACAGCCCTAATGCACATATTTTCAATCTTTTCTTCACATAATTTCCCTCTAAAATCACTAAACAATGAATGGTTCCTCAACATCACCTTATTTAGCCATGTCACTCAAAATTACCCCATGGTCTTCTTTACCTATATTCAAATTTTCTGTTCATAAAATACTTAAACACTTCCATAAACTCACTTATTTGCATGAATGAACAAGACAACCCCTTTTTCTCATTTGTTGGAATTTCCATAACCGACCCCTTTTAGCAAAATCACACCAAGCCATTTCCCAAGTCAACACACAGTCAAACTTCATTTTCCATCCAATTATATACAACAACATACTTGATGCTAAAACTTAAATTAAACCATGCATGATCACAAAACCCTAGTTTTGGTATTTACATATAAACTCATCCAAAATCATCATACCCACCATCATATTCATTACTAATTCCAAAGATCACAAAATCAAATCCAAAACAATTCAACTTCATCATTTTCACCCTTAAGTTTTCATAACCATGTATGGCCTCAACCCTTGTATGCTTTCAAACTTTACCAACAAAATAAAGCATCAAAATAGCTCTTAGCTCTATCAACATAACATGATCAATAATCAAACCAACGTAAACACAAATCAAAACCAACATAAAACTAAAGTCAACAAGATAAGGTTAGGGTTTACTCACTTTGAGCTTAAAAAGGAGATGT
Organism: Selenicereus undatus; assembly: GCA_017589665.1. NCBI lineage: Eukaryota > Viridiplantae > Streptophyta > Magnoliopsida > Caryophyllales > Cactaceae > Selenicereus > Selenicereus undatus. Next base: position 63,158,585 of record JACYFF010031956.1, on the reverse strand, counting down.
AAGTGATGTTTGACGAGTGTGGGGATATGACTGGTGGTTGGTGGTAGCGGGTGTTGGAGGTGGCTGACGGTAGGTGGCGGGTGGTGGCAAGCTGGCTGTTTTAGCCCCAAATAGTAGCAACAAAATAGGGCAGAAGCAACCACGATGGGAGAAGAGAGCGAAGGACAAGAAAGCTTGATATTTTATTTTGTTTTTTTCATTACTTCATTGATAATTATTTAAATTTTTACTTGGCTGAGTTTTAAACACTTCAAAAAGTATCTTTTTGCTAACTATAATTAGATATAATTAATAATAATTAGCTAAGTAAATTGTAGTAGCTTGTTGGATCTAAATTGGGCTTAAATGAATTTGGGCCTATGAAGAAAATAAAACCTTTTGCGATTAAATTCTGCGTAGCTTTAAATTAAATTTTTGTGATGTCATGAAAAATAATTTTAATATCTTAAACCATAATTACCGAGGCCTACAATCAATTCACCCGAAATTTTACGATATTAAAACTTGAATTGCAAAGTTGGCCCAAAATAAAATTTTCAAATAGGAATGATTAAATGTGATAATAAAATGCTAGGAAATTAATAACACCGCTTAATTAAATAAATAAATATGATTTACGATCGGGCTATTACAAATTTTAATTTTTCTTTCTCCGAATTGATTAAAAGAATGATTTTATATTGACGAGTTCATTAGTTAAAATTAAAATAAAGAAACAAAAAAAATTAAAGTAAACAAAGAGAGATCAAATTAGAGAGATTTAGGACTTGGACTTCTCCATTGACTTCATATTGGATTACTGAATTCAATTGGGGGTTTCAATTAGTCTCTTATCCAACCTAGCAACAAGCATTGTGCCAAATTGCCAATAGTTTAAAAGATGAATTATAATTATTACTTTGACACAAATTATCAGGTGGTTAGCATGAATTATTCAATTTTGACATAATTCACCTATCTTCTAGCGTAGTCTATTCGATTGATAATTACAATTTTAAGCTCAATTGCATAATTTTTACATTAGCCTACAAGGCCTAATATAGAAATAAAATAGCAAACAAACGTACTAGAAAACAAAATGTGTAAACAATAAAATTAATTCACGTAAATAAATTAGAATCAAATACAAACCCAAAATTATGCAATATAAGAGATAAAATTAACTCCAAAAGAATATAACAAAATAAATATTATTAGTCAAGGATCCATCACAGTCATATATGAATGACTTAGCCAATCATAGAAAGAGAAAATACCATCCAAAATTAGAGAATTCATAATATTGGATTGATGGTATATTTCACCCACTATAATCAAGCTTTGACATTTAACTACAGAATTATGAAAATTTTCAACTAGGCCCTCGAATTAGACTTACATATGAGGTGAGAAGAAAAGAGAAAAGTAGTTGGTCAAGCTTATTTTCTTCTCAACCCCTCAACCCAAATGCTTAGTCTCACAAAAAGAGTAATAAATAGTAGAAAATGGATTAAAGATGATGAAAGGCTTGGCCCCTTTCATAGTTGAATCCCCCAAGTTCTTTAATGCCACAAATTAATCCAAAAAATTAATGTAGAAGTCATTTCACTACCCAAACATTACTCGCACAAATTAGTGTAGCAGTTTTAGTCAAGCTTAACATAAGATAATGCAAGTCAAGCGCTAGCATTGATTGGCGAACTAACCCATGTGAAAAATGAGAATTAACTAAGAAAAATCTAAAGTGAAGCAGCCTGCATGAGAATTGCTAGATTGTGGCTAGTCTAGGCCTACGCAGGCTAAGAAGAAGGAGAAGGGAAGAAAGGAACTGATGGGCTTCTCTTGCTGATGGGTCATGTGTGTAAGCAAACCTGAGCACGACATGCATATGGGAGAAAGAGAGGAAGGGGGGAGGTGATGTTGGCGGGGTGATGTGGGTTCTTAATGGGTCTAATTCATTGAATTGTAGCTATGCTTTGGGTCTTCGACTCGTTCAAATTACTTTATTTCATTCCCAAAAGCAAATATTCTTCCTCACCTGAAAATCATGTAAAATATGTATTACTTACCTACACAAATACATTTCAAAGATATAAAAATTGGTAAAATAAAGGGTGGAATAACACATAAAATATAATTGTCACTATCTAACAAGTAGGAAAATTCATATATTTTGGAAAGGACTCAATCTCATATGCCTTATGTTTTCAAGTTTCTTATTTTATTCATCCCACCAACTTTATGAGATTTTGTGCCCTTCCCATTTTTTATTTTAAGGCTAGATTCGCTATCTTTGTTTTACCTTTAATATAGATAGACCTTATTTAAGTTGATCGACAACCGCTGAGGTCTTTCAACTGCCAACTAATTGGGCCTAACTTGCAGCTAATCTAGAAGTCATTACCTATTGTTAGTTCAAATAGTAACCACTTACTTTTCCTATGTCCTCTTGTTCTTGGACACAAAGGTTCACAATGCATGCATTATCACAGGGTAGCATTCGAGTTCCCATGTAGCTCAAAGAATTTGTGTCTTGATTTCAGGAGGCTTTCTCCCGCAAACCACCATGTTCTTTCCACTTGTAGGTTTAGTAAATTATTAATTAGGTCCTTTTGGAAGTTTTCCAGCTCAACTCTTAATAAAGAATAAGAGAGAAAGCATGAGGTAGAAATAGAGAAACAAGAACAGAGAGAATAATAAGGCTAGAATTATGACATAGTAAGAGGAAGTTGGGAGGGTGAAGGAGTTTCCCCAATTTCTTTTCTAGCCTTCTATTCGACTAATTCATGACCCTCTCCCTTTTTTCTAAACAAAAATCTTAGGATAAGATTTGGGCTAAGATTAGAGGTCGGCTAGACTCTAAACTCACTAATCCACCAACAAGCAGAAATTTGTACAGCAACATATATTTACACATCTGATAGTTAAGTAACAAATAAATTCATGATTTTTTTAGTATTACACTCCAGCTACTTACATGAAGTTTCATCTTGAAGTTTTGCACACACTTGATTGGTCAAACAATTTAGAAGACCTGGAATGCATTTTTCATTATGGCTCCATGTTACCTTAGACACAACATGGTTAGCCTATATAACATTCACTAAAGATATGAGTTTCCTATCGAACTATTTCCCTCTTCTATCAAGAATTTCAACTGGTCATTCTTAGCAAGTCGAATCCTCATGAAGATATATAGGTTCTAGTTTGATAATATGGGAAGGATTATGAACGTACTTCACTAATGGTGACACATGGAACACCTTATGTACCATTGACAGTCTCTTTGATAACTCTAATCGTTAGGGCATTTCCTCGAACCTCTTGATGATGGGTTAGGTAGCCAAATCACATGGGGTTAGGTTACTCGCTTTTTCAAACTTCACAACATCTCTTATTGTTAGGGAAAAACCACACAGTTTTAATATTTATAAACCCCAAGTGCAAGGTGTATCATTGAGTACTTGGGGTGTCGTCCGCAGGGAATTGTGCTTTCAACTACCAGAGTTCACTAGAGCGTATCAATCTAGGCCAGAGAGAGAGTGAAGGGAGACGGATTAAACTACTAAAACAAATAAACAAAAAGGGACTTGAGTTTATGATTTTACCAAAGAATGAACCAACTAACCAAGACGAGCCCTAACCTACCCAAACCACACTATGAACAAGAGATGGTCGGTTGCACCATCAAAGACCACCCAAGCCCTCTTTCAAGGGTCAAGAGCTAGTCTAATTCGCCTAACCACCTACTTTCGTGGGGTTAGTCGAATTAGACCACAAAACTAGCAACCCCGGACCTAGCTCGATTCAGATACTACTTTCGTGTCCCGAACTCGGCTATTCCCTCTCCCACACTAGCTAATTGACCTCACCTCTCAGCATAAGTCAATCGCCCAAAAAATATGGATGAAAGCTCTCTCAAGCATTTCATCGAACACTTGGCGGGCGTGAGGAAAAACTCTAGGTTCTAAGCATAGATTGGGTATGGTGAGGCCTATTAAAAGATCAATTAGCCATCAAGAGGCTAATCACAATCCAATGCCACAAAATCTAACAACTAAACATCACAAACACAACGAAACCTAAACTAACAACTAAGAACATAAACTTGAAGAACAAAACAAAGAGAGTGAAATAAAACAATTCTAAACAACCAAATAACATGAATCAACAATGAAAACTAAACAAATAAACAAAACAAAACAAATACATGAATCAAACTAGCAAAACATAAACAAGAATGAGATAAGAAATAAAGAGAGAAAAGGAAGAAAACTTAGTCTTGAATTGATTAGAAGGAACTTGAAATCCAAAGGTTGAATCCAAGATTACAATCTTCCCTTCTAAACTAATCCTCCTATTGAGGTTTTATTTGATAAACTAACCTAAAACCTAGCCTAAAAAATCGCCAAGGAGAGGCACCAAGCGACCCCGAGCGAACCCACTCAAACAGACGCCCGAACGAAGCTTAAATAGAAACCGAGGCGTTCGACGAACTGGGGGGAGGCACGGTCGTGCCACCTACGCACGGGCACCCGTGCGTGTCTAGGGTAGGCACGGTTCAGGAGCACGGTCGTGCGTTCAACCGTGCGCAGCTTCTGGCTTCAAGGCACGGCCGTGCGTATCCTGCAACTGACCGTGCGCTCCCTGATTTGTCCAGTTATGCCGGTTTTCGTTGGTTTCCGCTGTTTTTCTTCGTTTCGTCCCATCTTCGTCCCTTTTCGCGACGTTTGCTTGATTTGGAGTTATTTCCTGCAAAACATAAATAAAACAAGTAAAACTCCTAATAATTAAGTTATTATACGAGCTAAAAGTGGGTGTAAGAGGCACGTAAAATGGGTGAATTTATCGTTCATCACTTATAGGTAAAATATGAAAGAAAACTCAATCGCTAATTAAAAGTTTTGGGGCCTATGTCATTAATGAACATAACTTTTTACAAGGCTCTAAGCTACTTTCATTCTATCTTGTACCACTCCGATCTTTTAGGTGGTGGATTGAATTAATTTTGGTCCAATAGTCGAGACATCATCAATATCCCCCCAACACAAAAGTGTTCAATGCTTCCATTAATATAAACTTTGTAGGAGCTATTCCTATACTAAAGTAATAACTATTGTTATTATGTTATAGGACAACTCGATGGGTGCAAACTCTTTGTCCCAAACTTTCTCAAAATCCCTGACATAAGCTCAAAGCATATCTTCTAATGTTTGGATAGTTCGCTCAATCTGACCATCAGTGGTAAGGTGTCGTGCTAAAGCTTAATCGTCTTCCAAGCGCCTCTTATAACTTCTACTAAAATCCTACTTGAACCCGGTGCGCCAATTCGACACTATAGAGGTTGGTACTCTATGTAGTCAAATAATCTCTACAAGGTAGGCATGGGAAGCTCATCTAGTGTCCACTTGTTGTTTATGGCAGTGAAGAGCATCATCATGGTCGACTAATTTACTATTACCCGTACAACCTTCTTTTTTTCTTAGGTTGGCGGCAATCCCATTATTAAGTCCATCGACACTCAGTCCTACCTCCACTCATGGATGTCTAATGGTTGCAAAAGTTCCATTGGGTGTTGGTGCATTGTCTTGACGTGTTAGCATGTCAAGCATCTTACTGTAAAATCTGTTACCTCTTGTTTCATATTGCTCCCCCAGAAAGTTTGTCTTAGGTATTATACATCTTTTTCCCTCTAGAGTGTACAGAGTATCTAGAGATGTGTCCGGCTTTTCTTCTTTGATTCCTTGAAAATAGTGACACCTATATGATTTTGAAACCTTTAGGTCACATCTTCATGCATCGTGACCACCAATGTTTTTCTTGTTAGCATGTTTATCTATATTATTTCCAACTAAGAATCAACACCTTATGCTCCTATTATTTCCTCCATAAGCATAAGGTAAGCTTTTGTGTATACAAGATACCCCTCTCATTCCTAATTACTACATTTATCTCTAACCTACCAAATTTTGTAGACAAGTTAAACGTCAAGATCGTCACATGGCTGAGGGTAGGATACAACCCATGATTTAAGGTGTTTACCCCTACATTTAGCTTCTCGGGATGGCATTAAAAATATACATCTAGTCTTTAAGAAACTCCAACCATCTTATTTGTAATAGATTTAGGTCATTACGCCAGAATAAATATGTCAAACTCTAGTGACCGATAAAAATCTCATAGTGCGCCTCACTAAGATAGATCTTCAGTGCGAACAACATAACCGTCAATTCCTATCATGGATAAAGAATTTCATTCATAAGGATTTAGCTAAATGAAGGTATAACCTATAGCATGGCCATTTTGCATCAACAAGCAACGTAGTCCACTCTGAGAAGCATCACTATACATCACAAAAATGCGTGGTTCCATATGGCAATGACAATGTACTTATACTAGTTAGGTAAGTCTTGAGATTATGGAAGGCGTTTTTTCATTTCTTTGTCCATCCACAGTCTACTACCTTCCTATTTTGATTGGTGAGGGGAGTCGCAATCTAAGAGAACTTAGGTATAAAACTTTGATAATACCATACTAGGCCTATGAAACTCCTCATTGTAGTTGCATTCTTAGGTCTTGCCCACTAAGTAACAACCTAACCTTTTGAGGTCGTCGGCACTCCTTCCTTAGACACCACACGACCTAAAAATGCCACATTTTCTAATCAAAACTCATATTCCTTCAATTTAACATACAACTCATTTTCACTCAGCATTTCTAGGTGAGCCCTCAAGTGTTGGGTATGCGCCTCAGGCATTTTGGAGTACACCAAGATATTGTTTACAATAACCCCCAAGATTTGATTTAAATAGGGTATGACTAGTCAATTCATGAGGTCTATGAAGGCTGCATGGGAAATTAATGAGCCCAAAAACCACCACCACAAATTTGTAATGGGCATAATGAGGTAAATTACATCACGGACCATTAAGGTATTGGTTAATATTTCTCTGACATGACAATTTTGGGAAAATATTTTGAGGTCCATCCAAGATGGGGCAAATAGTTTCTGGAATCAAAAGTGACCAAACTTGACTTTTTTAATTATGTCAAGTACCCTAAGCTTTTAAAATTTCTATTTTTAACCCTAATTCTTAAAAACTTGCTTTTGAAAATTTTAATTTTGTACATGTGATATTTCACTCATAGGTATTAGCCAAAGCTCTCTTTCAATTGGTATCAGAGCCATGTGACTAAAAATAATGAAGATAATTAAGCTAATTATAAGTTAATTAAGCTAAGTAGATGTGTTTAATGCTTGAATCATCACCTACTTGCCCTCCTCCTAATTATTCACATATTGTTTACTTGCCAGAAGGAACCATTTCAGTACTGCCTAAATGAAACTATATCGCTGATATAATTTTAGAATTAAAAGTCGTATTAGAAAAAATTAAGGTTGAAGTTAAGGAGATCAATAAGCAATTGTTTGTAATCCATCTTTGTTCAGTTAACAAAATTAGACATAATGGAAAATTGAGTTTAAGTATTAGTACTCTATTGTAGCATAAATATCATTTCCAAAACCCAAAAAACAAAAATTCATTTCCTTTACATAATGTAAAAATCCAAAAAGAAGTATGAGAAAAATTAACTGAAAACTCATTTGAGAATGTAGAAAAAGAAGAAGATGATGTAGTATAAGCAGTACAATCTTGAAGAATTACATAATATATTTGATAAAGAACAAAATCCAAAATAATTAAACAAAATCATAGGCGCAATAGTTGATAAACAAGATGTATTATATGATGATAATAAAGAGATAAATAATGTCCAGTTAGAAGAAGAAATATATCAGCAGATGAACCTAATTAAATTAGAGGATCTTAATGTTGTACCTTTAAAATAAAATAGAAGAAAGTTGGATAAAAAAATACGGTAAAATGGTATTTGACAACGAAATTAATGAGATTGGAGAAGAACTTAACATAGATAAAATCAAGTTCATTCTAGTTAACAATGTTGTTCCTAAACCTGCAGAATTTGGTGAAACTTCTTATGAGACCTAGGTACGTGCTAGCAGGGCATACAACTAACTTTTTCTTTGGGTTTATCCCAAGGAAAACCAATACCTTTGAAGAGATTCGTCTAACTCCAATTAGCCAAACATGATACATCTTAAATATCGATGGAGTTCATAATAGAGAAAAAATATTTGAGCACTGAAAAAGCAGTATGAATAATGGCCTAAACCTAAACACTACATGGACTACTGCTAATTTCGTAAATTATATCGAACATTGTTTTTCTGGTACTATTGTTAAATGATATCATTTATTAAATGAGGACAAAAAAAATGCATTAAGAATTATGAAAACACCAGTTGTAATATTCAAAAATTTATGTAAGCAAATCAAAACTGAATTCATTGAAGCTAAACTTGATTCTGAAGAAAAAGCTAGTGAATGGCAAAGAAAAATAAATAATATAGAATTATGGGATATGAGATATCTAGAGAATTATATTGGTGAATTTAGTCAATATTATTATCAAATTGGGCATAATAAAACCAATCTGGGTATGTTTTAAGACAAAATACCATATTCAATCAATTCTAAAATCAATGAGAAGTACATTGCATGGCTTGAAAAAACAGATGCATTGATACATTTGGTACAAGAATCTCTTATCTAAGAAAATGGGTCAATAATCAATGTCTCGATCTCCAGAAGCAAGAGAAAATTAAGAAACGGTTTCTAGCTTGTTTGGATAATCTTCACCAATGGGGAAAAGAACATGAAAGGAGAACAAAAAGAAAATTTTATAAGAAAAAGAGCTTTAACAAGCCAACAGGAGAGAAATATAAAAGAAAATATTATAACAAACCAAGTCTTAAAAAACAAAGTTTTTCAGGAAAGCCGCTTATTGCCCTGCATGGAAAACAACTGTAACTATGAGGCATGCAGAGAACTAGGTCATTATACAAATGAATGCAAAAATCGGAACAATAATAAGCTTATTGAAACTTGGGTATTCTAGATTATTTTGAGCTCAGTAAGGAAGAAGTACTAGATCTAGAACTAAAAAACAAAAAGAAAATTTTAGAAATTGTACTAGAGGATAAATATGAAGAAAGTGATATTGAAGAAACTAGTCATATGAAGGGAAGTAGTTCGATTAGTCTCGGCAATCTTCAAGGAGAAGAATTTGTGGTAGATAATGAGAACGAAGAAGTCAAAGAAGATTGAATCCTTCCCTAATTCAAAAAGATATGAACTATAAAAAATCTATCTTTCAAGTAAACAGCAAATATACGTGTGAAATGAAGGAAGGAGATCTAGAAATCAACGACTGCGAGTATGATGTAGGAGAAGTTAATCTTATTAATTGAGAAAATATCCTTAAGTATAACAAAGACACAAAGTATAGATATATCCATGTTGGAAGTGTCCAAGTTCAAATTACTCCTTTACAGTATTATGGCAAAGATATTGATCTTTATGCTTTGCTCTATGATATCAGGCATACCAAATTTAATAATCAAATTATCAAAGGGATTAAAACCAATTTATGCAATGGATCTATAGGAATCAACTATTGACCTAGATATTCAGTAAGCCTAGAGGATGAATTTGCCAAAAATTTTCTATCCCTCAAGATAAAAATAGTTATCCACTAAGGATATTTTAAAAAATAATCTACAAATTAGATAATACTATAGATCCAATGACCAACATAACAAGATAGAGATAGAAAATTTTGAAACTCCTACTCCTATGTAAAAAAAATTCAAAGGCTAAAATCCAATCCACGGGAGATAAAAATTGATAGGTTTTGGATATCCAACTTTGCTAATCCCACAAAAATCATAAGAAGAATGTAATAAAGATTGATGAGAGTGGTAAAAATACCCATAAGCCCCAACTATTAAGAAGTATAAGTGCAAGATCAGAATGGAGAGAAGGGACTTCATCAGCTAAAGAAGAGCTTAAAGAAAATGGCACAATTAGTATGATTAGTGAAATAAGCATAACGAGTTTTGAACCCGCAAGACACGGTGTAGACCCAACTATAAGTCTACATAGAAAAGTAATTGGGTACAAAAGAAGAATTGTTAGTGAGCCAATCTATGAAGATGAATTACTCAAAACATAACTATGAAGATATGCTATGAAGTCACCAACACAAATCCAAATAGCATCTATATTCCAATAAATGTATGTTTAGAGGGATATAATAAATATGAATTGTGTACCTACATAGATAGTTGTTGTTTCGTCTATTTTAATAAAAGATCTTTATTTCCATAATTTATGTGGGAAAAAGTCAAGAATCCTTCACAAGTAAGGATAGCTAACAATAGCATAAGAAGTTCTAATGAAGTCATAGAAGGGTTATCCATCAAATAAGGGGGGGTTAAATGCATTATACCAGTTTTATAGGCTACTGATCAACCCTCTCATGGTATGATTATTGAAAATAATTTTCAGATATTATATTCTCCAACCACACAGACCATAAACAAAATAATATTTACATTAGTAGTCACTCAATTCCCATTGAAAAATTAAGGAATACTTATACTTATTAGAAGATTAAGTTTACACATAGTTAGTGTGATGAGAAGGTAATGACAGCACAATATGAAATAGTACTAACAATCTCACTACTTGAGTTATTTATTAAAGAGCAGATTACTGAACAACGAAAGCAATTTTACAAAGGACTCTACTATGATAACCCACTAAAATTTTGGGATAAAGATAAGACATTTGCAAAAATCACTTTGTTAAATCCTAACACTATTATTTAAGTTAAACAAATGGTATATACACACTAGGATACCCAAGAATTTGATAAACAAATCAAAGAACTTTTGGACAAATGATTAATCAAGAATAACAAGAGTCCTCACAACAACGCTGCTTTCATGGTAAGAAATCATGCTGAAGAAAAAAGAGGAATAATCGTAATTGATTATAAAAACCTTAATGATAATACTTTCTTTGATAGTTATTATATTACTAACAAAACAGTTATTTTCAATAGAAATCAAGGAGCCTCTTGGTTCTCGAAAATGGATTGCAAAAGCGAATACTAACAGATAAAAAAGGATGAAGAAAATATTCCTTTGACTACTTTTAGTGTCCCTTAAGGACATTATGAATGGATAGTAATATCATTTGGTTTAAAAAACGCACCTCAAATATCTAAACAAGAATGGATAACATCTTCAAAGTTCCTAATCATTGTTGTCAAGTTTACATTGATGATATCCTTGTCTTTTCCAAGACCATAGAACAACGTAAAGATGATGCCTTAGCTGTCACCCAAAGATGCATCAATCATGGTATTATCCTTGGTAAGAACAAGTATATTTATGTCGAACAAGAAATCGAGTTTTTAGGTTTAGACAAAAAAGGTAGACAAATCATTTTACAAAAGCATATTCTAGAAAAAAAAGAAAATTTTCCTAAAAAGATTGAAGATAGGAAGCAATTAGAAAGGTTTCTTGGATGTCTTACCTATGCTTCATATTCCATTAAAGAACTAGCAGAATTAAGAAAACCACTGCAGTAGAAACTCAAGAAGGACGTAAGTTGGACGTGGACCCCTAGTGATTCAAAGATTGTTTGAAACTTCAAAAACATGTGTAAAAATATTTCTATCCTTAATTTGTGTAATAAAAGTAATGATTTAATTCTTGAGACAGATACCAACAATGAGCATTGGAGTGCACTACTCAAAATCAAAGAAAGAGAAAAACCTTCCAAATATTATAGTGGAAGTTTTAATAAAGTAGAATGCAACTACCCACGATGTAAAAAGAAATCCTTGCAGTCATAAGGGGAATCGAAAAATTCTTAATCTTTTTAACCCCAAAATCTTTTTTTATTCAAACTGATTGCAAAGGAATACTAAATTTTATGAAAAAGAATTTATCAAATATACAAGCGCAAGGGCGACTTCTGCACTGGCAATTATAGCTTAACCAGTTTTCCTTCTCTATTAAACATATACAGGGATCAAAGAATTCTGTGGTAGATTGTTTAACTTGTGAACTCGCCAATAGTGATTATCAGAACAGAACTCCTACTAGAAAAGGAAGAAATTCAAAATGAAATGTCATTACCACTACAATGGGTTTCTCCTTCTAGGAGAATCCTTATAGATATTTTGGAATTTCATATAAAAAGTAGATCACGCCTTGGTCTGCTATCTTCTGTCTATCTAACAGTACAAAGATTCATCCTTTTAGAGTTATAAATGAATTACCTAAGGTGCCCTTCTTATATTCAAGAAAAAATAAGTTCTCATGTTCAAGAAAAATGGTTCAACGAATGGTATGCAACCTGCAACGACCACTACCATAATTATTCTTATGATATTTGGGAGTAATGGAGTAGCACGATATTCTTTCCTGATAAATCTAGATTTGGTGGTGTTAGTCTCCCATTAAATTCAATTTCTCCGAATGACCCCATCATGAAAGCCTGGAAATATGAGTGGCAGTTTACCTCATGGAATTCTCATACACATAGTATCCATTCTTCTCAAGACTAACTAAGTTTCAATAGTGTATGTTTAAAAGGATCCATTGGATTCTCACTTTTCTTGATGGTCCAACAAAAGTCTCATACAATAGAAGCCTATATGTCAAAGTACATCGTGCAGTAGTTGAGTATAAAAACAGAAAAGCCAAACCGACCCATTATCTTGTTCAATTAGTTGATTTAAATGATCTCAATGGTCAACAACAGTAATGGTGAATGTCAAGAATTAGTTAGTAATCCTACTTTAGCAAGAGCCAACAGAGTTTACAACATCTATTATCAAATGTGGGCATTAATTAAATGAGGAAAAACACTAATGCACTACGGGAACACTACTTTCATCTATCACAATGATTTTAGCAAATACCAATACATGAAAGCAGAAGAAGCTATTTCATAAGATGTTTTTTATTCTTTCTTCAATGTTAGAGCGGGAAAAATCTTATCAGAAAAATGAAAGAAATATCTTCATGAGTTACTTGAAAGACGAGATTCAAAGTATCTTGAACTTGATAAAGATTTTGATGATTATTTAGATTATGATGGATTGGAAAATATTATTATAGCAGAAGATATGCAGAATCTCAATATGGATAACTAGCCTTATTAGCAATTAAAAGCTGTGAAAAGTGGTTGCACCATTATTGTACTATTTTGTCAAGTGTCAAGGCAGTAAAATAATATCTATAGTACCTATGTGAGGACAGCTATAATCATGTGAAAATATCAGTATGTACTGTAGCCATTAGGGTATCCTATGTAATCCATCTTCTCTATAAAAGGAGGGGTCGAGTGCTAAGAATATACACGGTCATTCAAGCATACTTGAGTAAAAGAGAAGTAGGGATTCTCCATTTCTCTATGAGTAAGCATCTCTGATGATCTTAGTAGCTTCAGTCCCTCTTCAATCATTCCATTGTAATATTTCCACTTTCAAACTTTTAATAAAAGAAGTTTCATAGTAGATAATATTTTTTAATTGAGCCTTATGTCTCAAATATTATATTTTCTTGATTAAAGTCTTACTATCCTTAAAAATATAAAAAAAACTTGACCATTGATTACAGTCCAAGGTAAGAAATGAAACAGATCTGTATTGTGTCTGATCTAAGGAAAGTGTGGCAGAGATTAGCAATCTATGTAAAACTGAAAGTTAGATGAACGCAAGGATCCAATGCCAACTAAAATAAAGGTCAAAACTCTCCAATTAAACTTTAATTATTTTGCTAAGCATGGTGGGCCTCTAATCAAAGAAAATATAATGTTTTTAATATAAGTAGTAGATTGTGATAATTAATACTAGTAAAGTCACTATAAGAAGTCCAAACATTAATATAAGCTTAGTCTTCTAAAGAAGTCCAAAAGTTCAAGCATTTGCCTTTAACTCCTATCTGGGTCAAAAATAAAATTTTCATAAAAGTTTGGGTCAAAAATAAAATATTTGTCCTCAAAAGATTGTTAACCCAAATAGTTGGACTCCAAAAAACTATTACCCAAATCTGCGTAGTTCCAAAAATCCTTATTTAATTTTACTAGATCAATTAAATGTTTAACCATACCACAATGGACATGGAAGCTAATTTTTCATGCATAACGGGTTCCAAAGCCATTTACCATATGTCTTCTTCTCTAATGCAAGGAAATTGTAACCGCATTGGAGATTTATCTTGGCAAAATTCTGAATTTGAATAGGTTGTCAATTCAAGGTAGAGGGTATCGATTCTTAATAGTTGTATTCTTTAACTCCTTGTAATGGATACACAACCTTAAGCATTTTTCCTTTTTCTTGACAAACCAAACTGAGGCTCCCCCAGGTAAGGTATTTGGCCTAATATATCCCTTTTCCAACATTCCTCAAACTAGTCCTTATGTTCTCAAGCTTGGCAGGGGTCATTCTATAGAGAGCTTTGGACATGGGAGGCTCGTAATGCTAGGTCCATGCAAAATTTAACCTCATTTGGTAGGGGCATTCCAAGAATCTTATTAGGGAATATATCAAGGAATTCACCAACTATAGGAATATTTGATAAGGATTGTTTAATAATTATTGTGTCAACGATATTACACAAAAAGCCCTCACAACCCTGAGTTAAAAGTTTATGAGGCTTTAGCGTTTTAATCAATGTTACTCCAATCCTTGAAGCACTTCCCCAATACACTACCCTCTTTCTATTCAGTCCATATACTAACTTTCTATTTCTGGTAGTCTAGCATAACTCGATACTTAGTCAACCAATCTATCAAAGTCAATTAACCTAAGTAGGTACAATTAACTAAGAACTCTTGCTCCCTAGTTAGGACGAGACTTGCTCTATATAGTTTACTATGATTAACAATTTTTGTAATGGGAAGAGCCACATGTAATATTCGGTTTTCATAAATGAGTGTTAAGCCTAAAGTTTATACCACCTTAGCTAACAACAAATGAATGCTAAGGACTAAATAAAATAAAATAGTAATATGATAAACTTGAACAGAGAAAGCATCAAACAGCATGTCAGGAGCGTCCTCTGCCACGTCATGATGCATCAGATAAGCTCCCCCCTATGTCGTAAGGTGGTAGGTTGGTGCTCCCTATTGGTTTTATGGGGGTACCCAAAAGCTTGATTCCCTTATTATACAACTCAATTTAGATGTTTCTTCCCACTTCAATTATTATTCCTCTTTTGCTCATTTGGTGCTGCCCACATCGGGTAATCTTTAGTTCAATGTTGATGGCTTCTGCAATGATAGTTCCTTTTTCTTGGTGGAATGATGCTCTCAAGCATACTGCCTAGGTTTTCCACAAGCCCTACAAGTTGTCTCTTGGCTGTAACACAGTAAGTTGTGTCTTCCCTATGGGTTGTTGTTGTCAGTGCTACTACCGTCAACCTTAGGTTTCTTCTATTCACCTTGGGATTTTTAGTAATCTCATTGATCCTTTTTTCCCTCTTATTCCCCCATCATAGCTTACAGAAGGTTTCATTCTCCTTGGATGTCCTTTCCATGTTTACTGTTATCCTTGGATGTCCTTTCTAGGTTTACTGTTAGTGTTATACATTTTCTACTAGGAGTTGTACATAACACCCTATTCTTGAGATGGTGATTAAGCCCCTACTCGAAACACTTCATCTTCAATGCCTCAATTGTTATAAAGATGAGGTGAGGCTAGTTAGTTCCATATTCCATAAACTTAGAGGCATGCACCACCATACTATGTTCCCTATTGCAATAGCAAAAATTCTGCCTCCTTCACCTTCTACAAAGGCTTAGGATAGAAACATTCCCTTAGGATAAATTCTTGAACTAGTCCCACCTGAAATCATGTTCATTTTGCATATCCTTTACCACAGTCTACCAAGGACTAATCTCCACCTTTTAAGAAATACCTAGCAAATCACAATGTCTAATTTTTAGGATAATAGAGTGCTTCAAATAGTTTCTCCATCTCCAGACCCATTCTTCAAAGTTTTGAGGTCAAGAGCCCCATTGTAAGTTGGGGGTGCTAAGAGCCCAACTTCTTGAACATGGCATAACTATTTTTCATTGCCTTCGGCTCCTTTGGCTCATTCATTTTAAAATGTTACCCATGTTGCATTTGCATCTACCTACTATGCCTTTGAAGTTGTTCCCCTTGTTTTTCGACTAGTTCCAAGAGAGGGGAGAGCATCCAACCTTGCATTGAAACCAGCGACAAAACTCTCCAAACTGGGTTCAACTGTTCATGTTTAATACTAGGTTGACCTTGGGGTCCTCTGTCTCTTTTCCCCCTAACATCTCTTCTTTTCTACAGAGTACAAAATAAAAGCTGGAAAGCCACCCATCCAACATTATTGTGGTTGGTGCGTCATTACTTGGTATGACGAAATTCTTTACCATGTTAGTTTTGCTAATATTTACAAAATGGTTCTTTTATCTCCTTTTGAATAGTGTCCTAATAACACATCCTATCATCATTTTTCTTAAAACAATCTCTTCATGTTTGTATGAATTTTTTTAAGTATGTTTATTTTGGTTAGATTATTCCCTTTGATAATATAAATATGTCTAATAATCAACAATTAGTGTTAATTTCTTACAGTTACGGTTCAATTTTTTTTCCTTGTTTTTCTTGGGGGTTATTGGTCCTTTTATACATTATGTGATAGATAAATTATAAATTACATTACAACTTGCGTAAAATAGATCATAAATACATTTATTTTTAGCAACTTTCTAGATATGGTAATATCGATGAATGAATAACTGACTAGGTTGAGCTATGCTACAAAAAGCCTTTAAATATTAAGACTTAACTAAGTCTAAACTATGTGTTTAGGTTGACTTGATTGCCAAAATGATTACAAAATCCTATGTCATGTATATATTAATTGGTAGCACACTTGCTTTTGGATCCACTTAGAATATGGATTACGATTATATGCTTACTACGCATTATCTAAATGTGATACATGTACATTTTCACGTTAATTATATGAGCTAGATTTTTAGAACTTCAATTTTGATGTCTCACTAAAAAAAGAACTTTAATTTCAACGAATTAGAAGGCCTTTAAAAAATTACCTTACTAATATTAACTAATAGTTCTTAATGATTTTATGAGTTAATCTTATGAACTTGACTATTATATCATCAAAAAAGAGAACATCAATTTCAATGAATTGACTTTAATGAATTAATTCAAAATTTTTTAGAATTTTAATTTCAAGGATTCAACTTTTAGCTTAGCTAGAAACCAAAGTGTGAAAAAAGGGCAGTCGACTAATTCAAGCTTAAAAATGTTCTAAATTGAAACTTTACAAAGCTTTTGCACAATTGAAAAAGAAAATAAAAAACAATTATGGATAATTATGATGGGAGATTAATATTAAAAAAGCAGCTAAAATATTATTATTTTCAAAAAATATTTATTAGAAAAATCTTGTGCCTTGTAGGAATGTTTAGTAAAAATGCCCTTCCAAAAAAAACTAGTTTCTATTATAGGATTGAAATTCCTGGCTAGTTGGTATCCTAATAATTCTTTCAGATCGTTCACATTTACAGATCATCATGCATCAGCATGGCACTCACTCAATCATCACATTTCACATAACAAATATATAAGTCATGATGGTATCCTAATAGTTCTTTCAAATCATCCACATTTACACATCATCATGCATTAGCATGGCACTCATTCAATCATCACAATTCACATAGCACATATATAAGTCATGATCATTCTCTTGAGCAAGCAAATTCATGCTCATACATTAAGTTACTTCTCAACTCTTATTAGATAAACAAATCAACATCATATGCGCAATCATGATTCCAAGTTGTGCATCAAAATATCATTAGTTATTCATTATGAGAAAAGGTTAAACATTCATGTCATCAAAATACAAATAAGGAGTATCTTATAATATGGAACAAACATAGTCCCCATCAGTAGGGTATGCCTATCTACGAAACATATTTTTTCTCTTTTAGTTATGACATATGTCCAACTATATAAATAGAGTGATTAATAAGTTAAGCTTCTGTATGGTATTATTAATACATGATGACATATGCCACAAAGCTTCTAGCACCACTTCTTCTCTTCCTTTGGGGAGAGGCTGGTTCTGGTTGCTGAGGTTCTTACTCATGTCCGGGGGTACAAATGATGATGAGCTTTGCTTAATCTCCTCAAGTGCTACCCTTTCAAGTTTGATCTTGGTGAGTTACTCTTTTTTTAAATCCTCCTCAAAGTCCTCCTTGGGATCTTCTTGAGGTCCCTCATCAGCACTCTCCTCCAGATACTCCTCAAGATCTACGTCCATCTCTCCTAAGAAATATTGCCTTTGATCTTTAGCTTCTCCCAGTTATAATCTTCCCTTCTCCATCAGGTTCTTCCTTCTTAGCATCAAGTTCTTCCTTAAGATCACCTTCATAGTCTTCCTCCGTAGTGCTACTTCTTCATTCCAATTCCCTTATTCCTTTGGGTCAAAAATATCAGTATCCAACTCTTTCAGCCTAAATAAAAATATATCATGAGCTTAGGTGGAAGGGCTCATCTATGGATCCTAGTTGCACAAGATAGTTCACTATATCATTTAAACTCATATATATTGTCCCTCAATTACACCAACAACATCTCCTCCACTCCAGATGGTGTTGAGGTTATGGGTGCCGCTCATCAACGTGGCCGCCATGGCTAGTCAGCTTAAAGGGTTAATAGGGAGAACATGGTTTGGATGGCTGGGAAACATAAACAACTGTATGGTACATTATATGTATAACGATGGATATTTGTCAAGACCTTGATAGCATGGTCCTATAGGTTATCCTGTGGGCGCTTAGCCAGACTCCTATGGAAGGAAGGACCTTTATAGAATCGACAATGTCATGATTTTTTATCGTAGGAATACACATAAAACATCGCTAAGGATGAGAGCCTAATGCATCCAATAACTTACAAGTAATCCCCTACCCTTCTTATTCTCATATTCCATGGTTCATCTTATGGAGTCCTTAGAACGTTTTTTTTTTTTTTCATATCCTGACATAAGCCATCAGGTTTGAACCTAGAGCTCTAATACCAAACTTGCAATGCCTCGAAGATAGGTATAACTAAATGCTCTTAAATTTATCCTTGAATTTTCTTCTGACATTGCCAATGGGTGTTAGGATTGTATTCCATGAAGGGAATACAAGGCCAAAAACCAAAACAAGGTGTACATAATACTCAACATTAGAAGATGTTCAAGGAAACTAAGCATAAATATGAAAGATCCTCTTAGGGGTCCATCAATGCCTTATGTAGTATACCACTAATCAAGCTAACGATACCTATACTCCATACTGACCTCATAATTAAGCTTACCCCCCATTCTCATGCACAATATCATTATAGTAAATAATAATGTAGAACAATGAGTTAAAACTCAGTAACAATCATCACATTTAGTAGTGTAAAGAACTTATAATCGTACGCCTTGCATTTTAAGATTTGCATATCTTTCATCCTACAATTGCCAGAGGTTTTGCACCCTTCTTGTTTTATTATGTTTCAAGGCTAGATTCGCTACCTTTACCTTTAACCAAAATGGTTATTAAGTAATACAATGGGCGACCCCAAGGTCTTATGGCTTGTAGATGATTTAGTTTAGCCAGCACTTGATCGAGGTCGTGGCTTGCTATTGATTCAAATAGCAAACACTTATTTGGCCTATATCCCCTCATTCATGGACATAATTATTCATAGTACATGTACTGTCTCATGTGAACACTCAATTTCCTATGTAATTTAGAGAATTCGCTCTATAATCCTAGGAGTCTTCCTCCTATTGTGTTCTTTCCACTTTAAGGTTTAGTAGTTTATGAATTAGGTCCTTTCCACTATCCAACCATCTCAACATTGGCCCAACTAAAGTCCATCTATCATTTCTAACTCATTAAACATGCTAGTCTTGACAATACTCATCTTGGTCCAGTGGTTTGTTGTAGCATTGCATTTAGTATAAAATACATAATTCATCATAAAAATCACAACCAAATCACATAATAGTAGTTTCCAAATACTTAACCAAACAATATTACTATGATATATCACAAATTTTGAGTCTAAATCAATTAAGACAAGAAATATGAAACAAATTTAATTTTTGTATTTATAATTAAAGAATTGGTACAATCTTCGTATTTTGTTATAAAAGAACAAATTTAGCTTCTCCTAATTTGATCTTTTGTTTGTAAATTAAACAAGGGTTAGAATAGCTTGAACCTCGGTCAAGTGTATAATTCAATCTATATAGTAACCAATAGATTTTAACTTGCTTGTTATCTACAAGTACAGGTTTTTTGAAAGAGAAAATATTGATGCTTTGAATGGGGGTTGGAACTATATTTATAAGGCGAAGCCCCTTCCCCCCTTGTCCTTGTCGTCCAATGAGCCAATTATTAGAGACTTAATAGCCTATCAAGCCTTTGACTTTTGAGTTTATTAGGCTCTTGACTTGGTAGCTGTTTACGCCCACATAATTAAATCAATTAATTAACTAACACAAATTAATCAATTTACACTCTTTTATGGCATAGCACATATTTATTATTGTTTAGTGCTTGTGATCAAAATCGAATCACATTTAGGGGCATCCAAAGGGTAAAGTTAAAGTGTAATTGTTACCTAGCACCTGGAGTGTGGTCTGCATGACCTAGGTTTTTCGGGGTATGAGTTTACCTGGGAAAATAGGATGGGGGATGGCAACGTGGTGGAGGAGAAATTGGATAGGTTTTGCGCAACTGTTGAGTGGTCCCTTGCATTTCCGGAGGTCGAGGTTCTTCACGTAGACGAACACTACTCGGATCATCTACCTATTTTGCTCAGATTACGCAAGAAGACTACTTTGCAACGGAAAGACCGGAAGCCATTCAAGTTTGAAAATATGTGGGTTCATGATGAATCGTGCAGGGGAGTGGTACTTGCAGCATTGGAGGGATTACATATGGAGGATGCTTGGGAAAGTCTTCATCGTAAACTCTCAACATGTTCTGAGGCACTACTGAAATGGAACGAGAATGTCTTTGGAGATGTCAGGAAACAAATCCAGAAGTTGGAGCTGAGATTGAAGGGGGAAAATAATATTGTTTTACGGCAAGGGTTACTTAATGAGTTAGGGGAGCAGCGTAGAAAAGAGGAGGTACTATGGGCTCAGCTGGCTAAGTTCAATTATCTTAAGCTTGGGGACTCTAATTCTCGATGGTTCCATGCTCGGGCTAGTATGCAGCGATCCACAAATTCCATTACGAAGCTGAAAAGGATGGATGGAATAGTGACTGAGGCAGAGAGTGAGTTTGAAGGGATCATAACTGACTTCTTCTCTAACTTATTCTTTTCGGCAGGGACTCATGATATGGATCAGGTGCTGGCACAGGTACCTACGAAGGTTACCCCGAAGATGAATGTTGCCCTCAGTTTGCATTATAGTGAGCTAGAGGTTTTTGAAGCTCTGAAATCGATGCACCCCTGTACGGCACCCAAAGCAGATGGATTAAACTCGTTGTTCTTTCAAGAGTTCTAGTATGTGGTGGGTCACGACGTATGTAAGGTTGTGCTTAACGTTCTGAATGGGGGCCCCATTCCTGACAAACTTAACCATACAAATGTTGTCCTCATTCCTAAGACAACACATCTGACACATTTGTCGAACTTCAGGCCTATCAGTTTGTGTAACATTATCTACAAGTTGATTACCAAGGTGATCACTAACAGGCTAAAGGGTTTCCTGCCTCAGATTATGGCCGAGACACAGAGCGCTTTTACTCCAGGTAGGCTCATTACCAACAATATTTTGGTGTCTTACGAGATCTTTCACTCTATAAGTCACCAATCGCATCATAATGGGTCAATGCCCATTGAATTGGATATGAGTAAAGCGTATGATCGGGTGGAATGAGATTTTCTGTAGTAGGTTATGATTAAACTAGGCTTCTGTAATTATTAGGTAAATCTGGTCATGAAGTGCGTGAAGTTTGCTACCTTTTCACTTGTGATTAATGGTTCTGCTAAGGGTTTTGTGGTCCCTTCAAGGGGTCTCTGACAAGGGGACCCTATCTCTCCATAGTTGTTCCTGTTTGTTACTGAAGGACTGATAGGTTTGCTAAGCTTTACTGAAACTGCAGAAAGGATCCAAGGCCAGCGAATTTGCCAGGAGGTACCCCCAGTGTCTCATCTACTGTTTGCTGATGACTCAATCTTTTTTTTGTAAGGCCTCTATTAACCAGGCTATTGAAGCTCGGGAGATTTTGGCCAAGTATGAGCGAGCCACAAGGTAGTCAGTAAACTTGCAAAAGTCTGGTGTTACGTTTACAAGAGAGATGCCTGTTCAGCATTGGGAGGAAATTCTGCTTCCTCTCGATATGAGGGAAGTCCTGGCCCATGATAAGGATCTAGGATTGCCAACGTATATAGGATGTTCCAAGAAGAAGCCTCTTCTCTATATTAAAGACAAAATCGGTAAGCGTCTGTCAGGTTGGATGGATAAATTGGTCTCATGGGCAGGTCAGGAAGTGCTAATAAAGGTAGTGGCCCAGTCTATTCCGACCTATGCAATGAGTATTTTTAAATTCCCCAAAGACTTCTGCAATTCTATTCAATCTATCATCAACCGATTTTGGTGGAGCAACGATCCCAAGAGAAGGAAAATTCATTGGGTTAGTTATGCTCGCTTGTGTGAGAAGAAAGATGATGGTGGACTGGGGTTCTGGGATTTTGAAGCTTTTAACGATGCAATGTTGGCCAAGCAGTTTTGGAGACTCATGCGCAATGGTGACTCACTTATCGCTAAATTGCTTAAGGCACATTATTTCCCACGGTGTAGCATTATCGAGGCTGATCTGGGTTCAAAAGCGAGTCATACTTGGTGAAGTATTTGGGGGACAAGAAGTGTCATCCTTAGAGGCTCGAGATGGCAAGTGGGAAATGGAGAGAGCGTGATAGCTGGATCGGATAGGTGGTTTCCACGACCCTACTCATTCAAACCCATCTATTTGCGTGGTGATGATCAAACTGTGAGGGTCGCTGCACTTATCAATAAGGAGTTGGTCTACTAGAAGGAAGAGGTGATTAGGGAGCTTTTCCTGCCCTGTGATGCTGATCTTATCCTCAGAATACTGCTATGTCAATCATGGCCGAAGGACAAAATCATCTGGCACTACACAACTAATGGTGAATTTACAGTCAAGTCTGCTTATTCTGTCGCTCGGCTGATGGGCAATAAGGCTCAAGCGTCTGCAAGCGGTAACGATAATAAGCCTTTGTGGAAGTCCCTTTGGAAACTTGACGTGTCGCCACGAATCAAACTGTTTGGCTGGAAAGTGTGTGCCCATGCTTTAGCCACCAAAGTTAACCTTGCTAAACGGATCCCTTCCATGGGCATGAACTGTGAGATTTGTGGGGCATTGGAAAAGTCGGACACGCATGCCCTCTTTCTCTGCCCATTTGCTATGGAGATATGGGAGGGTAGTGCTTTTGGGGTCGATTTTTGGCAAGATATAGCGTCCTCAGCTACTGATCTCCTAGGGAGAGCTTCTAACTTGCTAGATTCGGATCAACTCAGTAACTTCCTAGCTATCATATGGAAGTATTAGAACGCTAGGAATCGCTTCATCTTTGGCAAGAAGGATGGTTGGAATGGGAGGTTTGGCAAGGAGAGCCGTGAGCTTTGTTAAAAGCTTTAGGGAGATGAAGGAGAAGGAATTGAAGAACCCATATGAGCATAACACACAGCTCTGGAAGCCACCAGACTCGGGTTTGTTCAAGCTTAACTTTAACGCTGGGAGGGTAGGGGCGACCGGGGGGGCTAGGGCTTTGTAGTGAGGGATTCAGTAGGAGAAGTTGTGCTAGCTGGGGTGGATCAAAAGATGGGGTTCGAGGGGGCTAAGATGGAAGAAGTGAGGGCCTGCTTGTTTGCTTTGAAAACGGCACTAGCACACGATTTCAGGAGCATAATAGTGGAAGGCGACTCACAGTCAATAATCAAGAAGCTTCAGAAGAAGGAGTGTCCTAATAGCTTAGTTGGTTTTTTTTATTTCTAATATTCTAAGTATTTGCTCTTCGTTTGATTTTATTTCTTGGAATTTCATTAGAAGGGGGTGTAATTCGGTTGCTCATGAAATCACCCACTTCCAACCTATCCATCTCCATGAGAGGGTATGGACAAAAGGGGTGTCGGATCTTGTCTTGGATTTAGCATCGAAAGACATGTGTAGCTTTATTGACAATCAGTTAATCTAAACCCCCTTCCCATTGGTGATAAAAAAAAAAGAAGAAAAAGTGTATAATTCAATCTATATAGTAACCAACACATTTTAATGTGCTTGTTATCTACATGTACAGGTTTTTTGAAAGAGAAAACATTGATGCTTTGAATGGGGGTTAGAACTATATTTATAAAGCGAAGCCCCTTCTCCCCTTGTCATCGTCGTCCAATGAGCCAATTATTAGAGACTTAATAGCCTATCAAGCCTTTGACTTTAGAGTTTATTAGGTTCTTAACTTGGTAGCTGTTTAGGCCCATATAATTAAATCAATTAATTAACTAACAGAAATTAATCAATTTACACTCTTTTATGGCATAGCACATATTTATTATTGTTTAGTGCCTGTGATCACAATCGAATCACATTTAAGGGGCATCCAAAGGGTAAAGTTAAAGTGTAATTGTTACCTAGCACCTGGAAATTTTTAGGTCAAGCTCAATTCCTCCTAGGACTGTTTAGAGTAAGATCAAAGAACTCGAAGGGTCTCTTCCGCCAACCAAAGAACATAATCTCAAGAAAAAGGAGGAAAGGCAACAGGCAATGCCACCTTATGATGTCGGTATGATTGATGGTTGACTGACATGCCAGTCGTGGTAGGTGGCAACCTGCTACAGCACCTATGAAAAGGATGTGTGAGAAAACATGATGATGAGTAAGAGAGAAATCCTAAGGAAAAGAAAAATGAAAGAGAGGAAGAGAGAGAATACTGGTAGCACTAGAATTATAACTTACTAACAAGAATTTGAGAGGGAAAAGTAGTTTGCCAAAAAATTCCACCTTCTATTCGATTGATTCACAACCCCCCCCTTTGGACCCAAAATTATTGGTTAATATTTGTGCCAAGAATAGAGGTTCGGTTTGACTTAATTTGACTCTAACCCCATTAATCTACCACCAAAAAGTAGCTTAAACATCTGACTAAAGACCTATAAGCTTAATGTAAAAATTTGTATAACAGCCTATATTTAGACATATGATAGTTAAATAGCAAATATAGCTTAAAAATTCCCAGGGTGTTACAAAATCTCACAAACTAAAAATCTACCTCATGAAAGATGAAAGGAAAAATGTATGGAAAGTGTTGCCAATTTGGTCGAACGATTTGAGAGTTAGGGGACAAAACAAGGTAATACAACATATGCAATTTAGGAGTTAGTCAAAGCCAAAAGGTAGTCAAAAGAAGCAAGACATCAAGCAGAGGCCAAGCAGAAGGAGGTAGATGAAAAGCAACAAATGGAGGATTATGAGTTGTTTAAAAATATATCTTACATGACCAAGTAACAATGAGCACTATATGAAGCTTTAGTTGAGAGGTTGAGAAAAATTCACTCATTTGACATTTATGATAAAGGGATTTCTTATTAGTTTATTGATATATACTATACTTAAGTATGTTATAAATATTAAAATTATATTCTTAATACAAAGAAATACATGTTAAACTTGTGCAAAATAGAGAATAAAATGACCATTTTGTAAATATGATACTAAACCTATGACCAAATGTTAATTCAAATAATTTGACACTTAATTTTTAAAATAAATCCCAAACATTATAGTGATTTGTGCATTATTAGAAGCCTCATCTTCTTACAATCAAGGATATCCTGTTCACATGATTGAGAGTATCGAATGATAACATTATAATATTGTTGTAGTTGACATCTTTCATTTTACGTAATTATTTTGAGAGTGGTAGTATTAAGTTAGAATCTTTTTATCTTAACTAATTTTTTAAAAAAATATCTCAAATGCGAGTCTTAGGAATGGAGAGACCTAAACTTTAAAAACTTTGCATCAAACCTCACTCTCAAGTAGAGCTCTCTGTACCCTCCCTAGAATTGTTCTATGGTTTTGCACTTTAACTTAGCTATCCCTGATTTGTATCTAATTTGATAAGTGTTTGCTTTTGTCTTTGATTATGATGAACTTAATGCTAAGAACTGTGAAGTTGATCAACTAGTGGTCCTCACTCATCAGAGACTTTGGGGCAATAGAGATTAAAATCTTAAACATAAGTTGTATGAGGAATTAGAGACTACATTGAATGAACTCACATTAGTTGGAAAGGTTCACACGAATAGGGTGATAAATAAAAATAGAGTGAGGAGTGTATTACAATGATCCCAAAACCCAAGGAAAGGTGTGACCATCACAGACATTATAAACAATACCTTCCTAAGTAAATGAGGATTTTAGGCAAACTTGGCATGGAAGACCATGGATAATGATAGGAATCAGATGGTGATTAAAATATAGTTTGCCGATGCAAGGCTTGAAGACATAGGCTTCTTAACATCCCATTTCTAGATTAAGGTTTTTGGTGTTCTTCCAATTATGCAAAATAATTGAAACTATACAAAACTTGGAAACATGGTGGGCCATTTTGTGGAAGCAGACATCAGGGAAGAGGGAGGAGCTTGTTGGAAATCAAACTCGAGTTTAACGTTAATAATCCCCTCCAACCTTAGATGTCGTTGAAGATTAAGAAAGGAAATGTGTGGCCAGACATTAAATATGAGTGATTGTCCTATGTTGTTTATGGTAGAATTGGGCATGAAGTAAGAGTGTGTGGTGAGAAGTTTAAACGTGACAACTTATCTCATCCTTGGCTATGAGCAAAGACTAAGTAAATGAGTATAATTAATGTTTATAGAAAGTGAGGAGCAGCTGATGAGACCTAGAAAGGCAACTACACTCTGGGTCCCATTACAAGATCTAACTGATGCTAGCTCCAATATGTAGATAGGTACCTCAACAATTTCCTCTAGAATCTAAATTGTTTTAAATATCTCAAATGGAACAGAGGCAAAGGATGTGAAGGTTTTTAAGACCCTAAAAGTGATATTGCCCTCACCATTGGCAGCGTGGAGTTAAAAACACCATTATAGGTGCCAAAAGAGAGTGAATTATGAGATTAGAGTCTTGAAGTTGAGAAATCTCAGGAGAGAGTTAAAGACGCAAGCTCTCCTCTTTCTTTGAGTAGTAATATGGATGAGTTGGCTTTTAATAGAGGACAAGGTTTGGAAGGTGGAAGGAAGTTGGTCAAAGTCAGGAAGAAAGTTGTGAAAACAAAAGGGGTTGACTCTAGAGATTGTATAGTTAATTTCCATACTAAATACTTAAAGGTGGTAGGCATGGCTGACATAACCAAAGAGGTCGAACCCGATGATGGCCAGCTTACCTAGAGTAATGTAAATCTTTAGTTAGAACTGTTGTGGACCTAGCAACTGCCTAACAATCGACATCCTCCTTGGTTGGTCTTATGGGGAACCCCTGATATTGTTTTTTCTTATGAAAACAATGTTGGTTAAAAGTAATCTCATGAGAATTCATGGTAGATGTAGTTTTACTCGTGGGATTTACCTGAGTAACAAAGGGCATAAGTTGTAATGATTTTTTTATTTTTTTTTGCTTTTGTGGGATAATGTGGATGTCAAAATGCTTTCTTATGATAATCATTATTTTTATTATTAGAATTTTGAAGACCATTACCTATTCTCAGTCTACCATTGGTATTTATAGATGGCCAAAAACAGAGGAGAATTACAACACTTGGAAGCTCATGAAGGACCTCAAGGAGACGATGTACCTTATTTCGTATGTTGTTTGAAAATTTCAATTACATGCTTTATGACTTTAAAAATGACCAGGGTACTCTTCGAAGGAAGGAAGATGGATGAATTTAGGAAAGCAACTGATATGTGTGGCTTAAGAGATTTGGGCACCCCAACTAATCTGTTTACTTAACAAATGGGAATAAAGGAGGGTAGGGTGATCAGAGAGCCTCTTTCTTACTAATGATGATTGGGGTAATGCCTTCCTTAATAGTAAGGTAAGTTATCTTTCTTAATCTAGGTTTGGCTATGATGATTGTTTGGAAAATGGAGAAAAGACAGTGGATGAAAACTACATAGAAAAACTTCAAATTTGAGGCATTTTGGTTATCAAGAGATTGGTGTCAAAACATTGATAGACATGTCTAAGACACCATGCACGATGTGGCATCACCTCCAATATTATGGCTCGTGTAGGCAAATTTAAGGAGTAGGGCATGAGAGATTTAAGAGGCTTAAAAGAGATATTATAAGCAGTGAAAAATCCTTTAATAATGCTCAAAGCTATCCTTCATCTATTGATAATTTCCATATTGCAAAGAGATAGCAACTAAGCCAGATTGCTTGCAGATGGGGGAGAAAACATGTAGTATTCTTAAGAGAAAAGATCTCTAAGCTGAAATATGGTGATCGAAAGATAGCATACTTTTATCACAAGGCAAGCTCTATATGTAAAAGGAATCACATCAAGCAGCTTAAAGCCATTGATGGTGCATGGAAAATATATTTGGACGAGCTTGAGCATATAATCACATGGTAATTTTGCGAAGTTATTTCAATCTTGTGGCTAGTCCAAATTAAGGAGGCTCTTGCTAAGGTCAACCCGTGAATTTATGACCAAATGAATGTTGATTTGCCGCATAAGCCCAATGATGATGAGATTCACATAGCCCTGTTCGATATGCACCCAATGAACTGCCTAGACTGGATGAATTCCATGCAATTTTTTTTTATCAAAAGTTATGAGAAGTGTTGAGGAAGGATGTGTGTCCTTTTATTCAAAAGGCGTGGAAGTAAGAAATCAATTTAGGCCTTGTGAATACTTCTAATCCTCTCTTAGTGCATGAGATCAAAAAGTCATGCAACATTACCCATTTTAGGTCCATTGCATTTTTCAACATGTTACATAACATCCTCTCAAAGACATTGACAAACAAGTTGAAGGTAATTCATCATAATGCTTTTGTAGCCTTTGAGATATTCAATTATCAAAAATGTAAAATAGTGGGTAAATGGAGGGCTCCAGCATTAAAGATGGACATGAGTAAGGCTTATGACCATGTTCAATGGGATTTTTTTAGTAGTTACTATGAAGGATATGGGATTTGGTGAACAACGAACTTCTTTTGTGTTGAGGTGTCTTTTCTATGCTTCTTTCAACTTTTTGGTTAATAGTCAATAAAGGGGTTCAATGGTTTCAAGCAGGGGACTCAAATAGAGGATCCAATATCCTCATATCTTTTCTTAATTTGTATTAAAGCTCTTACTACCCTTCTAACCAAGATCGAAGGTGCAAAGAAAATTCATGGAGTAGTTATTTATAAGGGAGGTCCTACAGTATCTCATCTTTTTCTTCATTGGCAACGTTGTTCTTTTTATTAAAGTAATTGTCTAGAAATGCTTAGTGGTAGCCAAGGATGAAAATGTCGTGGGTACGAGTCTAGTAGAGTTATACTTGCACCCATACCATTTTTTAAAACTAATAGCCATATCCATACCTATACCCCACAGGTTTTCAAAATTAATTCCTATATCCATACCCATCGGATTTTTTGTGTTTATGGGTCTTATTCAGGTATAGATACAGTGTGCAAAAATAATACCCATATTCAAACTCCTAGATAGTGCACCACATATTTGATAAATAATTTCAAGACTTCAATAAGGAACATGATCCAAGAATGCTTAAAAAGTCGAAAATATTGATGACAGAGATAAGTTTATTATGGTTTCTTATCTTTTATATTTTCATATGGACTTCGTAAAATGTACATCAAAGAATATTTTTCACCTTTTATGTTTACCAAATTGAGTTCAAGTTTTGAAAATCCATAACCATATCCATACAGCTATACCCATCTTTGATAGTAATACATATTCCCATGCCCATGTCCATTTATGACCCATTTCAACCACCTAATTGAGATTTAAATGGGTCGGGTTTTATCCAAGCTTTTGAGGTATGGATTATATCCCCTTCCCTCATGGTAGCTGAGATCATGAACCCAAGTGAAAAAGCATCAGATCAGAGAGTCAATTTTGATAAATCGAATACAGACTTTACCAAAAAGTGACTCAAAGACTAACGAGTGGATGCTTTAAAATTTGAAAGTTTCAGACATGAACGTCGTGAGAAATATTTGGGATTCTTCGCAATCATTGGCAAGTACAAGAAGTAGGTGTTCACCTGCATAAAAGAGTGAATTTAGAAGAAACTCCAAGGGTGGAAGGAAAAATTGTTGCATAAATCGGGCAAGAACGAAAGCAGTCGTATAAGCTCTACTTGCTTGCATAATGAGTATCTTTAGGCTCCCAAGTGAACTCCTAGGTAAGATACATCCATTGATGACAACGTTTTTGTGGGGAAATTCTTCCTCTAGTAAGGGTACGGATTGGAAAGTTTGGAAAACTTGACTTTGTTTAAGACTATAACGGGTCTAAGGTTCCGAGATATCAAAATTTTAATATCAACCTCGTAATAAAATAGATGTGGAGGCTTATGCTTAGGAATGATACTTTAGCTCAAAAGGTTTTTAAGGTAAGGTACTATGCAAAGTCAACTGGATTAGCAATGACAAAGGGTTGGCAACCTAATTTTATGTGGGGATCACTACAAGGGGTCAAGTCTCTTCTTTTGGATGGGTTGAGGTAGAGAGTGGAGAATGGAAAAAATATACATGTGTGGAAGGATGTCTAGTTGCCTGTTGATTCATAGTATGGATATCGTAAACCTGCTTGTTGTTAGGTACTTGGTCTCGTTGTGATCGATTTCATTGATGAGGAACTCATAGTGGAGAAAACTGAATTGATTCGCACAGCCTTTGTAAACAAAAACATCAAGCTGATTTTGGGTATGCTCTTTAGCCTTCGCTTGATTGAAGACTTTTTGTATTGGTGGCCTTATAAAGATTGTCTGTTTACCATCAAATATACCTACTACTGGGGAAAGTTAGAGCATGTTACAAATTGGCTCTCAAAGGCATGTGCACAAGATCAGAGGTGGCAGTATCAGCTGTGGAGTTTTAGCTCAATTGCCAACCTCACATACTTCATATAAAGAGCCTCCAGGGACATATTAGGGGTAAGCGCTAAATTGAAAAGGCACCATGTCAGAGATGAAGGTGGTTGCCCTATTTGTGAGAAAAGAGCGATATCATCTTCCATGCCTTGTTTGTGTAACTCCCCTAACTCTAATTACCTTGTTAGCCTCAATTAAAATTAACCAATCTTTAGTGATTAGTACAACGGAAGGCTAGAGTCAAAACGTCACCACTGTTCAAATAAAAAATAAGGCTAGGTGTTGAGAACTCTAGTCGATGTTATTGTTGCTCAGATATTGTTACTAAACCTTAAGGGATAACATCTTTAAATAGTTTCAAATGGTGATTCTAATCCAATATGAAACATAAATGTTTATATACTCTCAACTAATATATTGAACCATACAGAAGCAACCCATTGATACCTCAACGTGATCATTGTGAGCTAGCTAGACTCTTTCAACTACAATTTTCTGGTACCATTTTCAAGTTGGTTAAGAGTATGTTCACAAGCATCTATTTGAAAACATGAAAACACAAAAATTTTGAAAAATGAGTTGAAACTCAATACATCTGCCCTGTGTAAAGATAGAGAATATTCTTTAATGGACACCCACATTTTCAATTCAGTTTGGTTTTAAATAAGAGGGGGAGAGAATATACGTAATGCTGAAATTCTACTCATGGATAACCTAAGCATCTGAAATTCTCTTGAAACTGCAATTCATTAATTTCATTTGTATAGCCATGAACTCTTATTTGACCCATGAATCACAATCAAGCTAATATGTTCCAACCCTTCAAATGTAGCGTACTCTCATGCCCCTTTTTTCCCCCAAACAAATCATGAGTAATTCTAAATTATAACATAGGTTCCCATCTTCTTCCAACACGTAATAAACTACTAAACTTAAAGTTATCCACTTATAAATCTAGGAGAGTAAACATATTTTTTGTTAATAAAACTTAACTTCCATATATACTTGCTAACTTCCAAAAATCTCCACAAAAATATATTCAGCATATATTTAGAATAAACCACTTCAAACCTCCATATTTATTTCTAAATATTTTTTATAATTCATGATGTGTTCATTTATCCTACATTAATCCTTTTCATATTCAAAAACTCAACTTCAAGTTAAGTTAGAATCTTTCTCTTCCTTTTTCCCTCATATATCAAGTCTATCCCACAACACATCACTCATCAACTTTTTCTCAAATTTGTACCATCTTTCCAAACTTAATCCATTCAACCAAGGAAACATAGGCACAAGTAAACAAATTTCATATTCCCACTTATATTTCCCTAAATTTGAATACAACAGTATCAATTATGTTGGCAATAATTATAATAAACCAGAATCATCAGCAACTTCACATTAAAACACTTATGTGAACTGCAAGACAAATTATTTGCTAATTACAAAAAGAAATGGCATGAATGGAGGAAGAAGGTGAGAAGGGTTTGGTGATTTTACCTTAAAAAAATTAAAAGAAATGGGTAAGAAGATGAAAAGCAGCTGGATAGTGATGTCCAGCTGGCTAATGCGCCGGTGGCGTAGCTGCACTGGCAATGGCACGCAGCACTACGCTAGGGAAAGGAGAAAAGGAAAATGAAAGAAGAATAAGATTTGTGTTGTATTTTTACTTATTTGTTTATTTCTTTTCTCTTTTTTATTTTTATTTTT
The DNA here is from genome assembly GCA_017589665.1 of Selenicereus undatus. Taxonomy (NCBI): domain Eukaryota; kingdom Viridiplantae; phylum Streptophyta; class Magnoliopsida; order Caryophyllales; family Cactaceae; genus Selenicereus; species Selenicereus undatus. The sequence goes on along the minus strand of JACYFF010031956.1, from coordinate 63,125,778 downwards.
TTTTCCATATTTCTTTGGGACGACTAATCTAGAAGTTTAGTTTTTTTCTTTTTACCTTTTCCTTTTGTAGTATGTGAGTTTCTTTTTTTTTATTTTATTATGACAAGAACATTTCATTAGTATATAATTATGACTAACTTAAACAATATGCTCATTAATTTTTTTAACTATGTTTGCCCAATTGATATGAGTGTATTTCTATACACTTTTATATATAATGGATACTTATGCACTAATTTGATAATCTATTTATATTCGCTTTTGATTTTATAGGAGATTTACTTTAAGTGTTATGAAAATTAAGCAAGCCATTAAGTCTTCCAAGGCTTGCAATGTGTAAAGGAAATAATTCATTTGTCAAATTGAAATGCTACTCCTAACTTAATCAAATTTCAACTAAATAAGAAGTGATTAAGTTGATTAGGGTGCGACTGTTACAGCTTGATTGTGAATGCACGTTGCATGGTTTAAGGTGGGCTTCTTGGATATCATGAAGCACCCACCTAGGAGTACAATAAGAGAATGAATGTCTTCAATAGCTATTCCATAAAATGGATGATGAAATGGTTGCTGCCATATCTACTGTTGATTGGGTAATGCGGACAAGACATAACAAAGTTATTTTAGCAATGAGGCACTGAATAGAAGGATAATGGCTTAGTGTTTCATTAAATTGGTGAAGGAGACTCTCGAGTATAGCATAAAAGTGAAGATGATTGTGAGGGCAGGGAAACTTTCTCTTTTGATAAATAGGAACCTCCTCCTCATAGATGGTTATGGTGAACTCTGACACACATGTCTTTAGCCTTTGGGGTTAGTGATTAGAGATGATGAAGGAAAGGCTACCGGTAAGGGGGTGAGAAAGGTGGATGCCAGACTGAGGCCCTGTTCTTTTGGGTGGGAAATGCACCCAACCCACACCCACCCACTTTTTCCCCCCTCTTCCCACTCTTTTCCACACTTTAAAAAAATACCACTCTTTCCCACATTCACCCACTTTTTCCCACACCTACATAAAACAACCATTTCTCATATTTGAAATTTTTTTATAATTTACGTAACTGTGTGTACGAATAATCTGATAGCAATTATGAGCAGTTTTAATTTTTCGGATGTTATGGAACAGTTTTGTTTTTTTCTTTTCCATTAATTTTTTAATTTTTTAATTTTTTTTAATTTTTTAATTCTATTTTTTAATTTTTTAATTTTTTAATTTTTTAATTTTTAATTTTTAAATTTCCAAATTTTTAAATTTTTAAATTTTTAAATTTTTAATTTTTAAATTTTTCGGATGTTATGGAACAGTTTTATTTTTTTTCTTTTTCATTAATTTTTTATTTTTTTAATTTTTTGATTCTATTTTTTAATTTTTAATTTTTTAATTGTCAATTTTTTTGTATTTATTTTTAATTTCAATTTTCAATTTTTTAATTTTTTAATTTTTAATTTTTTAATTTTTTGTATTTATTTTTATTATTTTAATAAAAAATTAAATTATAATTTTTTGTATTTTTTTATTCCAAAAAAACAACCAATGGAAAATTCCAAAAAAATAAAAAATAAAAATATTTATACAAAAATAAAAAATAAGAAAATAAAAAATAAATACAAAAAAATTTAAAAATTAAAACAAAAAAATTTAAGAAAATTAAAATTAAAATAAAAAATTAAAAAATTAAAAAATTAAAAAATTAGAATTACAAAATTAAAATTAAAAAAATTAAAAAATTAAAAAATTAAAAAATAAAAATTAAAAAATAAAAAAATAAATAAAAAATAAAAATAAAAATAAAAATAAAATAAAATAAAATTAAAATTAAAAAATAAAAATTAAAAAAATTAAAAAATAAAAATTAAAAAATAAAATAAAAT
>JACYFF010031956.1:63086476-63123506 GCA_017589665.1 Selenicereus undatus | reverse complement strand
GGTCTGCCACCCCCGTCCCCGTTCCTCACGCTCTCTCTCTCTCTCTCGCCGGCGATTCTGCCACTTCGGCGCTGTTTGCCTACCTCATCGCCGCCGCCCTCCGCTGCTTTTACCACCCCCACCGTCGTTCCTTTCTTTCTCCTCTTTGTCGTAAATCTCTGTAAGATTTTCTTTGCTTTCTCGCGGTTATAGATGTGCAGCTTTGTCCCCTCCCCTCGGTAGCTGCAAGACCTTTCTACGTCTGAAGACGTTACTGCACTGTGTCTCATGTTTCGAATTGAGATATACTTTCTTTGCCGTGAGATATTGAACGTGTTAATTGTCTTTAGTAGGATGGAAAAGTGTGCTATGGGACTTAGATTTTTGGTGTGATTGAATTGGTGGGTTATTTTCCCATGTTTAGGGCTTACGCACTTATTTTTCCCTCGAATGCGTTTGCTGAACTGTTGATTAACAATTTTGACGAATTGTTGAAATAAGTTAGGCATCTTCTAGTCGTTTGCCTTCTAGAGATGGAGCTTTGGTTGAAACAAGGACGTAGTGAGCCCTTTAAGTCTTTAACCACCCAATTCACCCCATTCACCCCATTCACTTACGACTGAGTGGTGTATTGGCTTGGATTGGGTAATTTGCAGGAATGGATGGAAGTGGTGTAGCCGGTAATAGATGGCAGCATTTTCCAACTTGCTACCATGCTGCATTTGACCCCTTCCGGGGGCTAAATTAATACCCCCCCCCCAAAAAAGAATCATGTTTAATCAATTTTTTTAAGGCATTGTTTTCCCTCTAAAAAGAAAGGGTGGGCAATGCGGCAATGCCTAACAAAGACAATTGTTAATTGGACATTTGCTTAATGTTCTACAGTTTGGAATGGGGAAAAGAAAAAAGGCACATGTTCTATCAAATTTTCATGGTACTACAGTACAATTTTTCTGAAAATGGGATGGGAGGAAAAATGCGGATGCTAGTCCTATGCCTTGTGCCCTTGTGGTCTACTTGTCACTTTAGTATGCTTCTCTTTCTCAGTTTTCCTTTTGGCCACTGGGAGTATGTCTGGTTGCGATGTGTGCTTTTCTTTGTTTTTATTTCTTCAAATTTGCTTGTTGCTTGTACTGTGAGTTGTTTCGTTTGGCTTTTCGCAACCTAAGGATGCATAACAAGGGGAAATTGTGATTGGTCTTCTTTAGGCATTTCTTTAAAATCCCTTAGTTTATATATGTTCATGTTATTGCTTTATAATTTAGATTACATATGTTAGGGTCACAATTTTGCTTGGATCATGATTTTCTGCAGAATCCCCATTTGTGCATTTTGCAGCATATTGTGTCTAGGCTGTTCGTGTAAAGATGGCAAACATGGCTTTGACTGGTATACTAGAAAAGGTATGATCTTTTCCTGCTATTCAGTTATAAATTTACAAGACATTTGTGGCTAGACTGTCTTTTCATCGAGTCTGTCAATCTAGCTTTTTTCTGTGGTAAGATGTATATTTGTGAAATGTGAAATGCCAACTGAATGATCATCCTTGAGTTTCTAGTCCTTTTTCTGTAATTGTTCATTTGTTCTTCAATTAAAACCATTGTTCTCCTAGCAGAGCTGTTTGGTGACAACCTTAACCCAATAATGTGACCATCATGTCATCTTCGCAAGTTTGGTTTAGAATAAAATGCATATTCTCCTAGGATTCTTATTATTTGGGGGATTTAGTAAGGCATTTATCACTTCATTGACCTACAGATTAAATTTATATGATAGTTAGGATTTAGAAGTTGATTATGTGCTGACTAGATAATGCAGAGTTTGCACTCAGGTCTGCCACTTTTTGTTAGGAGTAATTGATTTTGTCGATGGCCTTTTTGAGTCGTTGGGTTTTTCTTTTCAGATGCTATTTTACATACAACTCTTTTTGATTCTATACATAAATAATTTTCCTTGCAAAAGTTCAATGAGATCATGGTTGAATATTCTTGCTAAGGTCACTCTTGCTGACACATGGAACTGAGTTCTGTAATTTATAATATGCTTTGCAAGTACATTCAGAGAGTTGTAAACTCAGTTCTCAAAAAATTAAAGAAAGAGAAAAGAATGCAAATTAGAGAGACCTGTTAAAGTATTTGTAAATTGTAATTCTCTTGTATTGAGCTTGTGGGTTTTCCCCCTGCTTTCCTTCCAGATGACTGGGAAGGATAAAGATTATCGCTATATGGCAACATCTGATTTGCTGAATGAATTGGGCAAGGAGGCATTTAAACCAGATTCTGATTTGGAGATAAAACTGGCAAACACTATTCTTCAGCAGCTTGATGATTCAGCTGGGGATGTATCTGGATTAGCTGTCAAATGGTTAGCCTTTTGCTGTCATTTTGCAGATACTTATAATCCTACCCTGGTTATTAAAGATTCAAATTGATCTTGCAATATTATATTATTGTTTTTAATTTGCGTTTTTTTGTCAATTTCTCTCTGTTATCATTTGATTTTTCATCTCCTTTACTGGAGGAAACATTCAGATTGATCCTGCAGTACTTTTCCTGAGCAAGCTGTATGTCTGGCTGTGTTGCTGATTTTTATAAGTTCTTTGTGTTTTGTTATTTATATTTTATAGTTGCTTCAGTTTTAGGATCATGGATTCTAAGAAGCTTGTTTTTGATGGACTATGGACATCGTTATCCGTTTGGCAGATAGGGTTCTGGCTCCCCCATTTGGATAATGCATCATAATGAGGATGAAAGGAAGTATACTTATCCTTGATTTCCTGATCTTAAATCCATCCGAGAGAATATGCGCTTGGGAATAGTCAGTGGACAATTTTATGGATCAGAATTACAGCTTGTATATTAGCTTCTAGTCTGAGAATTGTATTGTTGGATCAAGGTATGGAAATGCTTCATATTAAAATTTGGGAAGTCCTGCTGTCCTGGTAATTTCATGTGTAACTGGTGCTCATTCTCATCCCTGAAGTAGTTTATGAGATCCCAAGGTGTGAAGTGCTTCTTTTCATGGAGAGGCAATTCTAACCTGATGCATCCTTGTAAGGAGGGTTGGGACGCCTATGTTTGGGCACCTTATGGGAGATGTTGCTTTTTACTTTTGGTTTTGTTTAGAATGATTTTGATATGAGCTATCTGAATTAATTTGTCTTGGTTGACATTCCTCACTGCCATTTGATGTTGTGAAAATATCTGCAAAACCATGAAAATATATACAGTAACCTGCTTTGATGATGGCTTAACAAACTTCGTAGTTCCAGCTCCTTTATGCATGCCACGGTTGGTCAACACATTAATTTTTTTTAGTTGGGTGCATAAGTTGAAATTGTTTCTTGTTTTATATTTGCTTTTGGGAGCTTGAGCATGAGGTGATCGTTTTTTTAAGTAGGCTTTATAAGTATCAGGTTTTTCACTGATCAGGTGTGTAGATGTTACCTCAAACGGGGAAAAAGGGGTATGAAGGCAGGACAGGTAGGAGTTGTGAGGTGGGTGCAATTAGCTGAGAGGTATTGAGTTGGCAGGGTTTAGCGATTGGGAGGAATCAAGAAGGAGAAGCCGGAATCAATCCAGATATATGGTTGGATCTGATGGCTGTGAGGACCAAAGGCTCATTGGGGTAAAAGGCCACCCATTTTCCAATCAGCTTCAGCAAAAACAATGTCAAACCTTCTTTTTTTTTTCTTGAATATATGGTCGGATATGATGGGTATATTTCATCTTCATTAGCTTGTGGGACCTCTGAGAAGTACCTCGTGTAAGTATCAAGATCTAAATCCTTTGATAGACTTTCGGTCATGCTCTTGCCTACCATTCTTTTATGGCCATTATGCAATGCTTGACATCTTCTCACTGGTGCATTGGGTGAATCCGCATCATTTAAGGTGTAGAACTTTGTTTTGAAATTTACCGTACTGGAAAGAGGATGATCAAAGTCTCCTTGCTGAGACTCAACACAAAGATCGGCAATCTAGAAATCTTGTGTTTAGGTTTGTCCATATATAATCTTAAGCTTGTGTATTCTATTTCTCCTCTGAAATTGCTTGGGTCGCCACTTTTACATTTATGGCCTCCTAATCTTCAAGGTATCTTAGTATTTATTTTGTTTGCTTAGTTGTCCTGATTGTCTTTAGTTTGTCTGTCGTATTTTCCCCATCCTTTTAGGTGCCATTCTTACCTCCCTTCCCCGGTGGTCTCTGCACGTCTCTATATTTTCCTTGTGAAAAGGATTGTTTCTTACAATGAGGACTTTTTGGTCCTTACTGCTTGTATATTGAATCTTTTCCCTTTTTTCTTTTTTGGTTTTTAGGGTTTTTTTTTGGGGGGGGGGGGAGGGGGCGGGGGCATAGCCACTATGGCATCATACTTGTTTGGTACATGATCTTGTGAATTTGCTTGTGTTTAACCATTGTATTCTAAGTGAATCAACAATCAACCACACTAGGTTTCTTTAACCGTCCAAGATCTCTTTAAGATGCAATGTGTATTTCGAATTGATGGTATACTTCCTTTTTGTCCCTTTTGGGAAAAGATAATTAAGAGACTTGGGTTTCCTTTTTCTTTTTACTTTTGTCATTGAATAAGACCCTCTTCTTTTCGTAGTTCAATGGACCCAACTCACTCCTTCCTACTCCCACCCACTCTGTCCCCCCCTTTCCCATGTCTTCCCACACTTTTAAAAAAATACTACTCTTTCCTACTCTCACCCACTTTCACCTACTCCTTCCCACTCCTACATATAACTATTATTTTTTATATTTTGAAAACTTTTATAATTTATATAGTTGTGTGTATGAATAGTCTGATAATAATTATGAAAAGTTTTATTTATTTTTTGGATGTTATAGAAATATTTATTAGTTGTGGCGGAAATTGTAGGTGACGTAATTTTTGTTATATATATTGAAGCAATAATTTTTTTCTTCTTTGTTAAGCAAATGCTAGTTTTTGTGACTGGTAGATATTTTGGATTTGATTCTGTATGTGGAAGAGATGCTAATTTTTTTTATTTTTGTATTGGTTATAAAATATTTGTTGTAGGTCATCAAAGTATGGATGATTGTTGTTCTATGTGTAACATATTTATTTTTCGTTCGTCGTAATTTGGGGTCAAATTTGCAAATGTTTTTTCTGACATAATGTATGAATGTGTAAATTTTTTTTGGTGCTATTTATAATTCGTGATAGGAAGTGTAGATGTATTGTACGTGTATTTTGAGCGGATGTTTTTTTCCGTGTGCGTTAGTAACAGAATATTGAAAGTTTTTCACACAAATTGCAGATGATTGTTTTTCCTGTGTTGAGAGCCTGTTCTTTTCGTTGGAAAATATGGGTTGGTAAATGGGTGAAATTGGTTAAGATTGGTAGAAATGGGTTAAAGAAGGTTGAAGTGAGTATTTTTTTGTTGAAGTGGGTTGAAGTAGGTTGAAGTGGGCAATTTTTTGTTGAAGTGAGTTGAAGTTGGTTGAAGTGGGTTGAAATTGGTTGAATTTTTTTTTTTTTTGGTATGATGGATAGAATTTGGTTAAAATAATGAGAAATAGGTTGAAGTTGGTTGAAGTGGGTTGAAGTGGGTTGAAAATGGTTGAGGTTGGTATGTTTTTATTGAAGTTTGTGAAGTGGGTTGATGTGGGGTGAAGTGGGTTAAGGTTGGTAAATTTGGATTTACCAACGAAAAAAACATGCCCTGAACATATGCATATTTTTATACGACGTTCGTATTTGGTTAATATAGGAAAAAAAAATATATCTGTTATTTGTTTTACGAACAACGAAAATTACAATTTTTTTGGGGTAACGACGGCCACGAAACAATATTTCGTACCTGAGTCAACAAAGAAAAATATTTTTTTCAATCTAAATTTTTTTATTATCGGTAATTACTATCATAAATAAAAGATTACATTAAGAAAATAAAATACGTAACGTACATCAACTCTCATGCTTCATTCACCTCCTTCCCACTTTTCCCCCCTTTTTCCACACTTAAAAATAAATACCACTCCTACCCACGCCCACCCACTCCTTCCCCCCCTGGCCCACTCTCACCCATCCCACACCTGCAAGTTCCCAACAAAAAGATGTTTGAGTTTTTTATTTGGAGAAATCTAGGGTCTAGCGATTGGAGCCCATCCCGAGCCTTCCTCCCTCTCGTCGGTCATCACAATCGCCGTCCGTCACTTGCTGGTCATCGGTGGGCCACCCAGTAGCCACCTCCATGCTCCTTTGCCTCTACCATCGTCATCTTCTTCGCTCTCCCCTTTGCACCGGGCCACTCAGGAACTTGCCCTCATCTTGTAACCCAGCTGGCTGGTGAAGTTCGGGTGTCTGGAGTGGTCATCGGAGGTGTACCTGAGGTCCGGTGGATTTTGGGTCTTCGGGAGCCGCCGGTCACCCCTTCGCCGAGCGTTGGTTTTCTGGGTTTCGAAGGGAGCTTTCCCGTTTTCTATTTTCTGTGTGTGGGGGGGGGGAGCTGGTCCTTGCTGGTCAAGTGATTGGGATCGCCGGCCTTTTCTGCCGCCACCGGCCAGCTCGACGACATTTTCTGGTCGCTGGAAAATTTTCCGGCCACCGAAATTTCGCCGGAATCTTTTATGCTCTTCTCATCTGGTGAGTTTTCTCCTGTTTTCCTCTTTGGGGTTGCTGCGGTCTCCGGCCAGACAGGGTTACCGCTCTTTTTCTGCTGTTTCTCCTGTTCTTCCTTCTCCCCGGTCAGTACATTTCCCGGTTGGGTAGTAGGGGAGGTTTTCTGTTTGCTCTGGTTTTCTGTTTGTCCTGGCTAAGCTGCATTGCCTGTTGTTTGATCATGTATGCCTCTACGAGAGTGGAAGGGAAGGTCCTGGAGGTGTTTGGGGGTGATGGAGGCCTTTTTCCTTTTAAGGTTTCTGAGGCTAGCAGGAGGAAAAGGTTCTTTATTAGGTTGAGCTCCCAGGAGTTTCGCTGGTTGGCTGTACAAATGGTCAGATTTTGTTTCTCAAAGGGAGAACCATTGTGGTTCAAATCTCTCAGGTGGGGTCAGAGGTGCCTATTGCTTCAACTGAGAAAGAATACCAAAGGTAGATTCATTGTCCTTTCTCTGCTTAGGCAACGGTGGGCAGGTTAGGTCAGTGATTTTTCCTGAGGGAGCGAAGGCAGAGGGATGGTTCAGGGTGACTAAGAGTCTTAAGAAGATGTTGAATCCCCCACCAAGGAAGGGAATGTTTCCTTCTAGAGTGCCGGTGAGTAGGGATAGGTCTTTTGCTAATGTGGTGCGAGGTCATCCGGGTGGCTCTTTGAATTCGCCTTTGAAGGGGTGGAAGTGTAGGAATTGTGGCTCTTGGGATGTGTGTGCTGCTGCGATTGGTGAAGATCACAATCTTAGCAAGGATGCATTGAAAAAAAAGTCTCCTTCAAAGACAATGCTATGGACGTGATGATGCCTTATAAGAAGGATGTTGTGAAGGAGCTGCTGGTGGCTCTGACTCCCTGTGTTAACCAATTCAAAGTGTTGAGAGACATGTGGGAGAATGATCTGTCACCGGAGAGGGAGTGTAACTCACACGACAGCTCTCCGTGCGCCACTCCGTGCGCCTCAAGGATTCCTGAATCACCGCTGAAGGTGGTGGAGGAGGAGTTGCATCCTATAGAGTGCTCACCATCTACTATTGTGCTGGTTTACGCTCGTAGGAAGAAGTCCCGGAAGGCTATTTTAGTCGCTTCTGAGGCGGGTTCTCCTATTGTGCAAGAGAAGGGAGGGCCTTTATCGTTTGAGGAAGCTCTACCTCAAGCCCACCCTCAAGAATTGGATGGTGCTGCATTACCTGGTTCTTTTGATTCAGGGAATGCTACTGAAGGGGCATCTTGGGTCTTGGAAAGAATGGTCTTTTTTTGTAAAAAGATGGGTTTGGCCATCGAAGGGAGAGAAACAGAGTTGCTTTCTTTTCTTGCATCGTTGGAAGCAAATAGATTGAGAAGGGAACAATCGGTTGAAGCTAGTATGGGGGATGAAGGTGGCAGGGTTAGGCTGTTTTCAGATGGGGCCAGCCATTAAGTTGATTGCATGGAATGTAAGGGGGCTCAATTGTCCAAACAAGCGGGGGGATGTGAAGTGGGTGTTACGGTCTTTTGCTTCTGATGTTGCTATTCTCTAAGAGTCCAAGTTGGAGGTGGTGAGTCGGCAAGTAGTGATTAGTTTGTTGGGACGTCGACCGATTGAGTGGTTATTCTTACCTTCAGTGGATCGATTAGGAGGTATTATTGTCATCTGGGACCCTCAAGTCTTGGAACTCGGTGATTCTCTCATTGGGTCGTTTTCAGTGTGTTGTAGGTTTAAGTCTCTGGAGGACAATTTTGAGTGGGGTTTGATTGGGGTATATGGGCCTAATGACGACTACATGCGACGGGCTTTTTTGGAGGAGTTGTCGCTCTTCATGTCTTCGTGGGACATTCCGTGGTGTTTGGGTGGGGATTTTAATGTTATTAGGTTCCCTTCAGAGAGATCCTCCGTAGGTCCTCTTGGACAATGAGAGAGTTCTCTAGTTTTATTGATTCCTGCAATCTAGTTGACCCTCCTTTAGAAGGGGCTCGTTTCACTTGGTCTAGTCATGAGGAGATCCCGGTGTTATCTCGCATCGATAGATTCCTCTTTTCGGCGGAATGGGAAGATCATTTTCAGGGGGTTCCATCAAGTTGCCCTTCCGAAGATTACTTCAGACCATTTTCCCATTCTTCTGCGGGTTGGGGAAGTCTCTGGAGGCAGACGCCCTTTCAAATTTGAGAATATGTGGCTTGAGACGAGTGGATTTGATGACCTTGTCAAATCTGTTTGGGATGTTCAGAATGTTAGTGGCTCGTCGAGTTTCATTTTGGCAAAAAAACTCAACTTCTTGAAGACCAAGCTTAAACAGTGGAATAGGGAAGTGTTTGGCCATTTAGAGTTCAAGATGGGTAGTCTGGTGGATAAAGTGAAGCGTTTAGATGAGAAGGAGCAGCAACAGTCTCTCTCTTGGGCGGATAGATTTGAAAGATTGGGAGTTAAAAAAGAACTCTCTATGGTGCGAAAATCTATTGATATTTTTTGGCACCAAAGAGCAAAGCAACAGTGGATTGAGGATGGTGATCGTAATACCAAATTTTTCCATCAGGTGGCAAATAGGAGAAGAAGGTTTAATGCTATTCATCAAATTAAAGTTGATGGCGAGTCCTATGCTGATGCTGCCGCAGCCAGAAATGCGATTGTCAAGTTCTATGAGAACCTGTATCATGAAGATCAATCATCTAGGTTCTTCTTTGATGGAATCGCTTTTGCCTCTATTGGCCCGGAGGATGCTAGCGATCTTGTGAAAGACTTTACTGAAGATGAAGTGTGGAAGGCCATCTCCGAGTTAGGAATTGAGAAAGCTCCAGGACCAGATGGGTTCAATATAGCTTTTTTTTAGCATTGTTGGCCTATTATCAAGGGGGAGATTATGGGATATTTTGGTGATTTTCATAAGAAGGGTGTGTTTGAGAAAAGTTTAAATGCCACTTTTATTACTTTGATTCCCAAAGTGGCTGGTGGTGCTGATATTAACTCTTTTAGGCCCATTAGTTCGGTAGGAAGTGTTTATAAGATTCTTGCAAAAGTCCTCGCGTCAAGATTGAGGAGAGTGGTTGGAAAAGGTGTGGGTCCTTCGCAGCACACCTTCGTTCCTAGTTGTCAAATTTTGGATGCAGCTTTGATTGCGAATGAATGTATTGACTCTTATATCAGATCAGGGATGTCTGGTGTCCTTTGTAAGCTTGACATTGAAAAGGCTTACGACCATGTCTCTTGGAGTTTCCTCTTGGCTGTTCTTGAGAAAATGGGCTTTCCAGACAAGTGGAGGAAATGGATCTCCTTCTGCATTTCTACTGTGCGCTTCTCTATTTTAGTTAATGGAGAAGCTTCTGGTTTCTCCTCAAGCTCAAGAGGCTTAAGGCAAGGTGACCCGTTGTCGCCCTTATTATTCATTTTGGTTTTGGAGTCACTCAGCAGATTGGTGATTAAAGCAGGGGAGGAAGGTTTCTTAAATGGGTTTCAATTTACTAATCCTCACACCGAGGGTTTGTTGATTTCCCACTTGCTCTTTACTGATGATACTCTCGTTTTTTGCAACCTGGACGAGAGTAACCTGGGCTACTTAAGGTGCACCCTTCTTCTGTTCGAAGCTATGTCGGATCTAAGGGTAAACCTCTCCAAAAGTGCCCTCATTCCAGTGGGTGATGTGCCCAATGTTCATGAGTTGGCTCGCTTTTTTGGATGCGGAGTTGATTACCTGCCTTCTTCATATCTTGGCCTTCCTCTTGGTGCTCCATATAAGAGCATAGCGATTTGGGATCCAATTATCGAGAGGTTTCATAAGAAGTTGGCAGGCTGGAAGTCAAAGCTTTTGTCCAGAGGGGGCAAATTGACTCTTTTGAAGAGCACTTTGAGTAGTCTGCTCATCTACTTCATGTCTTTATTCACTATCCCAGCTAGCATTGCTAGTCGGATAGAGAAGATCATGAGAGATTTCCTTTGGAACTCCATTGAAGATGGTAAAAGCCTCCACTGGGTCAATTGGAATGAGGTATGTTGTCCTAGTCTGCAGGGTGGACTTGGCATAAGACCTCTTCGTCTTATGAATGAAGCGTTGAAGACCAAATGGCTGTGGAGGTTTGCTAAAGAGGATGGTGCCATGTGGAACAAGGTGATTAAGGCAAAATATGGGATAGATGCGTTCAGTTGGTGGAGTAAGAAGAGTCCTTACCCTCATGGGGTTGGTTGTTGGAAATCTATCCTAGCCGGTCTTGAGCGCTTCAAATCTTTAGTGCATTTTGAGGTGGGGGATGCATCATGGGTATTTTTTTGGCACGATGTTTGGTGTGTAGACCGTCCTTTAAAGAATCTTTTTCCTGATCTTTTTAGGATGGCTCGGTTTAAGAATGCTACGGTTAAAGAAGTTGTCTCTTGGGATGGTGAAGTTAGCAACTGGGATTTGAATTTCGTTAGGAATCTTAATGATTGGGAAGAGGATAGTGTTTGTAATTTGTTAGCCGTTCTTGCTGGCAAAAAGGTTTTTCAACAAGGCAATGATGAGATTGTGTGGCCAACAGGTTCTAGGGGTTCCTTTTCTGTCAAGAGCTTTTGCTTTGCACAATTTGAAGAATTGGACGGTTGTGTTTTTTCCACTAAGTCCATTTGGAAGTCCAAAGCCCCTACAAAAGTGTGTTTCTTTGCTTGGGCTGCTACTCTAGACAAGATTCCCACAGACGATATGCTTAAGAGTAGAAATTTTAGAGGTCCAAGTAGATGCTCCATGTGTTTGGAGGAGGAAGAAACCACGGATCATCTTCTTGTACATTGTCGGTGGGTCTCCTCGCTTTGGGCTTTATCGCTCTCGCTTATGGGGATTAGTTGGGTTCAACCTTCTAATGTGAGAGATGTGGCGGTGGTGTGGAGCAGAAGGATGAAGAAGAGCTGGGTCCGTCAAGTTTGGGGCATGATTCCTTTGGCTATTTGGTGGGCTACTTGGAAGGAGAGGAATCGCCGTATTTTCGAAGATAAGACCTTGGCTCTGCAAGATTTCAAGCTCTATTTTTTGAGGTTGTTGTATAGTTGGTGTTTGAGGTTCAGTGACAAAGAGTTAATTTTTTTGGATTTTATTGATTGTATATTGGATGAGAGTTCAAGGAGCTAATGCGCTTGTATTACCCCTTTCGTACATGGGTGACATCCCCTTGGTGTCCTTTTAATATACTTCTATGTTTACTTACCAAAAAAAAAAAAGTTCCCAACAAAAAGAACAGGGCCTAAAGTAGGTTTACATATGAGTTTTCTTGGATGGGGGCCGGGGGGCTATGAGAAAAATGTGTGTTTAATGTGTAAAGTTTACATAGACCCGGGGGGGGGGACAAAGTGATATATTGATGCTTAATTGGTGGTATTATGTTTAACTGCATTCTGGATGAGTCCTATTGCTTGCCTCCATAAAATCTTTTCTTGCTAATTTGGAACTTCTATACAGTCTTGCTCCTTTGGTGAAGAAGGTTAATGAGTCAAGGGTATTGGAAATGACGAACAAACTTTGTGATAAGCTGCTGAATGTGAAAGAACAACATCGTGATGTTGCAAGCATAGCTTTAAAGACGATTGTTTCTGAAGTCAGCAGCTCATCTGCGGCGCAAATTGTACTTGATTCTCTTACACCTCAGTTAACAAAGGGCATAACTGGCACTGTAAGTACCAACTTCAACCTCTTGGAAAATGAGCACCATGTGTTTATTTTATTAGGGGTGGCTGTAGATATTTAGTACGATCCACTTCTGTCTTGTTGGTGAAAAAATGACTTCATTCATTTGACAATCCACAGCAGACAATCCCAAGGGTAGGTGAGCCATTGTTTTATGAAAACTTAGCCTTGTTGTGGAAGTAAGTGATGCTCCAATAAGGGCCATCAGCATGCGTTAAGAGTTTCTCCAGTCTTTGTAGTAGCCGTTGTAGATTTTCTGACATTGCAGTTTTCAAATAATTCAATTGAACCTTTTTGTTTTTCTTTCTTTTAGATGATATAAGTTAGTTTGCAAATTCCATTTCATACATGTATTTTGTAAAACTGTTCATATTTGACATGTGAACTAATATAATTCATTTGTTGATTTTTGAAGCATATGTCGATCTAATGTTTGATAAAGTATTTGATTTTGTCTTGATTGGGAATGTGAGTCTTACTTTACGTAAAGTTGAACTTGTCTTTTAACTTGTGACATGTTTGCAACTTGGGATTCATACAAAGAACTGGACCGACTTCTAAATATCAATGGTGATTAACTGTCTTGTAGTAGAAAATAATACACTATTAGAGGATGTCTAATGCTGCCTTAGTTCATGTGAAAGGATTGGTTTTATATTCTGTTTGGTATTTCACGTGGTTAACGTGTGAATAATCTTCTGCAATACAGGGATCAACGACTGAGATCAGATGCGAGTGCCTTGATATTTTGTGTGATGTTCTTCATAGATACGGGAATCTTATGACAGCCTACCATGAGGAACTGCTGGCTGCTCTACTGTCTCAATTGAATTCCAACCAGGCCACTATTAGGAAAAAGGCGGTTTCATGCATAGGTAATGTCTTAGCAGTTTACTTCATCATAGCGGTTAACTATTTAATATTCCTTCACCTCTGTTGTTCCAGATCCTCATGGTGTGTAGTATACAGAGTCAGGCGCAAAGATAATGGGTTAAGATTTTCAAATGATTTTAGTTAATGTGCGTGATGCAGCATCTCTCGCTTCAAGCTTGTCTGATGATCTACTAACAAAGGCTACAGTTGAAGTTGTTGACCTGCTCAAATGCAAGGCTACAAAGCCTGAGATGACCAGGACAAATATTCAAATGATTGGGGCTCTAAGGTCGGTATAGTCCATATATCAGTTTATGACCGTCTGAGGAACATAATTTGCACTTGTAGAGGGTGTAGAATGGCTTTGTATTACTACCTCTGTTCACAGTGATTGAACAATGTGCTGTTTTTCTTTCTCAAATTGATCAACCTAAATGTCATTCATTAACTTGTGCATTCAATGCATTGGTCCATTCAAACTAACTGTTGGTTTGTTTTGTCTCGTGTTGATAGTATGTGTAAGAAGTCAGCTAGAGAAATGCCTTCTAATTGGAGGGATGTCATATTTCTAACCTGCATTTTTGTTTTGTAAAGCCCCTTAAAATGTGGAAGAAAAAACAACTAGCCTGATGGTAGAGAGTTTAAATTATTTCAACATGATTCTACAATCAACATAAAATGTTACTTGGTTCCAAAAGTACTTCTTGATTTAAAATGCCCGTATTCCTTTGGATATGTGGATGTGGCAAGCTTTTTTGTCATCGTTTATCATTTCTTGCATGGAGATTTGTTATTTTTTTGGGCATCGTTTTAATGATATTTCTTATGTTTGGAAAAGTGAAATGGAGACCTTACAGATTCTAGATGCTCCTTACGATGTACAATTTGAGTTACCAAGTGAATACTGCTATGAAACCATCTTGTACTGATTCTGTGAATTTTTCCTACCAAAAGTATGCATCAGGAGTAATGAAGAAGATTGTTGTGTGCTGTTCCAATGTCAAATGTTGCACAACAGACTGGATTGCACTGTTTTTTTTTTTTTTTTTTAAACCAATGAGTAACTCACTCATCTTTTGATACCTTTTGGGGAAGTTAAGCAGCCTCAATAATCTGAGGCATGTAATATAACAACATTTAATGAACTTCACCAGTGTTAGTAATATTTTGTGAAACTTACGAGCAATATCAAGGTCTTTGTTTGTCGCAGGTTAATAGCAAAGGATTGATTATTCTTGTGGCCTTGAGCATCAAAGAGTGCCTTCTTACATGAAAATTGAGGGATGCTTTTGTACAGTTACAAGTAGTGATACAACGAATCCTTTGTAGAAGTGATTCCAAAATAGGAACAAATAGTTTCCATTTGCGTTCTTACATGAAAATTGAAGGATACTTACATACAGTTACAGGTAGTTAGAATGGATTCGAAAATAGGAGTAAATAGTTCCCATTCATATTTCTAAGATGTAGTTCATTTCAAGCTTACTGCATGAGTGTGCCTGCTTTGATGGTGAATGCATTAAAACAGGGTTGCTGTTGTGTTTCATCACTTTGGCATTTCTCTCTTTCTTTGATGTGTTTTCCATGGGTTCAACCATTTTATATCAAAGATATGGTGGTTGTGTGGAAAAGAAGAATGAAGAAGATTCGGGGTTGTGGTGTTTGGAAGATTCCTTTGGCCATGTAGTAGTGTACATGGAAGCAAAGGAATCCTTGGGTTTTTGAGGGCAAAGTAGTGTCCTATCAAGAATTCAAGATTTGAAGCGCTACCT
This sequence comes from Selenicereus undatus, assembly GCA_017589665.1. NCBI lineage: Eukaryota > Viridiplantae > Streptophyta > Magnoliopsida > Caryophyllales > Cactaceae > Selenicereus > Selenicereus undatus. The sequence goes on along the minus strand of JACYFF010031956.1, from coordinate 63,108,644 downwards.
TTTGCGGATCTCATATGGTTGGAGTCATGCACTTAGTTGGAGAAACATGGGTTTTTTGGATTTTTTGTAGATAATATTATGCATGAGAGCTTGAGGGATTTTTGTTTTGGGTGTTTGCCTCTTTCGTATGTGGATGGCATCCCCTTGCTGTCTATTTAATCGCATTTTTGGATTACTCTTAAAAAAGTGGAGTTGCTTCTTTTAACCAATTCCCATGTTCCATGATATAGTCGTGCTGTTGGTTACCGCTTTGGGCCTTATCTTGGAGATACTGTTCCTCTGCTAATAAATTACTGCAAAAGCGCATCAGAGAATGATGAAGAGCTCCGTGAGTACAGTCTGCAGGTAACTTTTTATAGTAGCATTACATGCACACATGGGAGTCTTTGCTTTAGGCTGTAAGGCAATGCAGAAAGTGGAATTGATCCTCTCCCCGTCTTTTTTTTGGGGGGGGGGGTGCGTGCGTGCTTAGCATATATGCACATGTATTTTGAACATAATTATTATTTGTATTGGTATTAACTTATTTAATTTCATTCTAGTTTGATTGTTTGCATTCTGCAGGCCCTGGAAAGTTTCCTACTTAGATGTCCCAGGGATATTGCTCCCTATTGTGATGAAATTCTTCATCTTACTCTGGAATTCCTTAGTTATGATCCAAACTTCACTGATGACATGGAGGAAGATACTGATGGTGAAAATCCTGAGGAAGAGGAAGATGAGTATGTCACTTATGTTGATGCGTGGAAATTGTCTTATTTCGGTCTGTTTCTGTATTTTTAACTTGTAACGTTCCCTTTATTGTAGTGAAAGTGCAAATGAATATACAGACGATGAGGATGCTAGCTGGAAAGTAAGAAGAGCTGCAGCAAAATGCTTAGCTGGATTGATCGTGTCCCGCCCAGAGATGCTTTCAAATTTATATGAAGAGGTCTTAATTCTTAATAATTTGGATAATAGAAATCAGCTTCTTTGTAACAGTTGAATGAATAACGTGAAGTGAGCAATATGTTTCTTTTCTTGTTTCTAGGCCTGTCCTAAGCTCATTGATAGGTTCAAAGAAAGAGAAGAAAATGTCAAGGTACAGCATGGTTACTATACCTTGTGCTATTTGTTTTTTCTTCCAACCGATGCCTTGCAGAAAGGGTGACCTCTTTTCCTCCTCACCCTTTGTTCTGCAGATGGATGTATTTAACACATTCATTGAGCTCTTGAGACAGACAGGAAATGTTACTAGTGGGCAGATGGATACAGATGAGATGAGGTAAGTTGCCAGACGTCAGCATCTCTAGACTCTAGATGGATTTGAAATGTTGATATTTAATTTTGAAGCTACTCATGGTTGTATCTCATGTTTCCTGTGGATCTCTTTGCCTGGGCTACTAATATCCAATTTGGCACGTGTCCTGGTATTGGACTTGTCCATTTTCTTTAAATTTTGTTTGAGTTGTGTCAAGTATCTGTGTTTGTGTTTGAGTGTTTGACTCCGGTGAGTCGGTGACTTAATGTGCATTGAACAGTTCATGTCAGAGCACTGTTTTTTTTTCCCCCTATTCTTATGAATAGCAGCTTATGGTATTTTAAGACTTTGATACTTTTATGTAATATACTTTTCATATTATTTTTCATTTCCTATGACGAACAGGCAATAGGGTAATAATATGAGACTTTGATTACGTCAATTACTCAAATATGTTATTCTGTGCTTGTTGGTATTTGTCTTTTATGTTTTTCTTTAATGTCTGAGATGGTAAGTAGCCATAGGGAAAGGGTAATATTTTCAGGGTCAATTACATTCTTTCTGAATGTTTATGAGCATTTCTTCAATTGATTGAGACGATTAGTTCTTGATTACAAGTGATGTTCGGACTTTTTTTGTATAATATGTTGAATTGATGTTGTTGTGAAATGAGAACCAACAGAGTGAATATATGCTTTGTAATACACTTGATGTCTGTGTGGAAACATTCTTAACGTGATTTCCCCCCTCCTGGGTAATAACTGTAAGGATGTGTGGTAGAGATTCTATTGGTAGTTGGTACATGATGCGCAGCGCAAGTATTTCCTACTAGTTAGTCCCTCCTGGGACTTATCTTCCCTGACTTTGATCAGTCACTGGGTAAAGAAAGTGGATAAGTTGGACATTTCCTTTTTGCTTCTAGTCCCTTGGACATTGGGCAGAAGAAAGTGAATTGGAGAACTAACTGTTTGTGTATCTATGTGAGAAACACCATTATGTAGCTGAGGAAGGTGAACATGTTGGTCAGTAGGTGACGAGGTGTTTTATGTGCAAACAGAAGCTAGAATTCATTGATGACTCATTGCTGCATTGGCTGTTTGATGGCTGTCTTTAGGGTTAGGTTTTAATTGCTTGCGCTTCTTCTGTGTGGTGGGTCATGGCTAACATCAGGAAGCAATTGTTGTCTTGGGAGGGGTCCTTTGGAAGGAAAGTTAAATAGAGCTATATTACGTTTTACTTGATATTTCTCATTCAACTTTTTGCATTACCTGGAGAGAGAGAAAGAGGAGACTTTGGTGGCGAGAAAATATCTCTTGACTCCATTAAGGATATGTGGTAGAAGACTTTGTACTTTTGGGACGAGGTAGAGTTGCGTTCCTTTTTATAAGATATAATTGATTTAGTTGATAGTATTTTTTTAGGATGCAAGTAGATTTTGGTCATTATGATAAGATTATTTTCCTTGTCTTTAAAAAAGGAGACCAATTCTTTTGCAATAAGATACTTTGCTTTGTGTTGATGTAGAATTGTTGATGTTTTTTCATTGTCTTGCACAGTCCAAGGTGGTTACTGAAGCAAGAAGTGCCAAAAATTGTGAAATCTATTAATAGGCAGCTCCGTGAAAAGTCCATCAAAACTAAGGTTAATTTTTTTTTTTTGAGTTCTGGAGTGTCAATCAGAATTCAATGTTGTATTTTTTTACTGTTTGCTCTTAGTTCAGGCTTTCTTGATGCTATTTGATTTCCATAGGTTGGTGCTTTTTCTGTGTTGAAAGAACTTGTCATTGTCTTGCCAGACTGCTTGGCAGACCAAATTGGGTCACTAATTCCAGGGATAGAGAAGGCATTGCTTGTAAGTTTCTTTATCCATTGCCTACAAGGTTGCTCTTGCTCAACACTTGTTTCATGAAATGCTGTTGTCCTTTGGAATGCTGCCAGGATAATTCGTCTACTTCGATTTTGAAAATCGAGGCTCTTGTTTTCACACGATTAGTATTGGCTTCTCATGCTCCATCTGTATTTCATCCACATATTAAGGTAACGCTTAACATCTTTTTATATTTGCCTTACTTACTGATTTCCTGCTTATTTTTGAGTTAAAGTTGTAGTAATTTCAGTCTACCAATAGCAGTTGGTTATAATGACTTTAGTACCTTTCACCCCGAAATTCAGTCACATGAAACTTACAGGAATGGAGAGGATATATATAAATGTTGATTTTTGGGATGTTGATGTACTTATGTAAATTATGTCCTCTTTAGAGCTTTCAAGGATCTTGTGCAAGTGTTATTTCACGCATTCTATAAGTCTCTCATTGCGTGAGATGTGGATGGATAAGTATAGTGGATGTTTGTATATAGTAAGTGAACAATGAGTATGGTGGACGTTGTCAATTTTTAAATAAGAATATGGTGAATTGTAGGATAGTGGATATGCTTAAGCTCTTGGAAGCTTAGATTTTGGTTTTAAATAGATTAGAGATGCATATTGGATGATTAGGAAAGAGCCTATTAATGGCACTATGGTAATATGCTGGGGTGAGAAATCATTGTGAAGTATTAGATGAGATCTAAGAAGACATGGGCCATATTGGAGCCCCTCTTGCACCCTGGCCAAACGAGAGGTAGTTATGGTTGTCTATTTCTTGATTTTTCTTATTATGTTAGTGAATTATCACATTTGCTTTAATTTTTTTGGGGGTTCATATCTTGCATTAGTATTGCAAATGAGCTGTTTGAATTCTAGCTCCTTGTTGCTGCTGCTGTCCTTCAGGCGATTTCTGGATCTGTATTATCTGCTGTTGGTGAGCGTTACTACAAAGTCACTGCTGAGGCATTAAGAGTTTGCGGGGAACTTGTTCGAGTGCTGCGTCCTAGTATTGAGGTGGGATGGTTAAATTTATGATGTCAATAGTAAATATTCAACGCGCACTTTCCTGAGTAAACATATGCCTTTTGCATAGGCTTCTGGTTTTGCTTTCAAGCCATATGTTCATCCAATATATAATGCCATCATGATGCGGTTGACTAATCAAGATCAAGATCAGGAGGTGAAGGAATGTGCTATAACGTGCATGGGACTTGTTATTTCAACATTTGGTGATAATCTCACAGCTGAATTACCAACATCTCTTCCTGTGCTTGTTGATCGCATGGGAAATGAGATAACCAGACTTACAGCTGTGAAGGTAGGTCTTCTCTGCATATTATAGTAACTGTCAGTTTGCATATAGGTTGTTACTTTCTTCCCTGCAAATGAACAGAATTTCCATTGGAAGCTTTCTCAGTAGCATAAGAAAGAATGCTTGTGTTTGTTGGGAAATGGCTACAGGTTAGAAACGAGACAGTATGTGAAAGTGTCTTATTGCTTATTCACCTGAAAAGTGACAAACACCTCCCCCCCTTCCTCACAACCGAAGTGGTGATTGAATAATTTCTTCTCTTCTTGTTTGGTCTCCGAATGTGGGGTTGTATTGTAGGGAATTCTATTGTCTTGTTCTTTTCAACTGCTTGTTTTCTTATTTGTGGTGTAACATGACAAGTGGTTGCTTGGAAAAGTAAGTGAATCATATCTTTGGTAAAAATATATGGTGGGTTTCCCATTTATTTAGTAGTCTTTTCAGGTGATGTGGATGGTTAAGATGTGGAATTGTTGGTGGGAGTTCTTGTTACCAAAAGACACGGGACATGCTGAGTTCGGGTATTGAAGAGGGGGGAGGATGTGTGTATAAATTGCTGCTAGTCTTCCTGATTGGAGAATGGTTCTTTAGTTTCAGTTGCACTATGATATTAGCCTAGAAAATATCAATTGCTTGGGTTGGTTCTCATTTGGGGGGAACTTGGAAACCTTTTGTTATATCATGAATGAGAGAGGCTTGGGGACTTGGGTAGTATGGGGAGAAGTTGGTTTTGCCTAAGAAATGAACATCATGGTGGGAGTATGGCTTATGAAGTATTTGGACTTTTTTTTTCATTTATTTCCAACATCTCTGACGACTTGATAGGTTCCTTAGAAAGTCCCTTTAATCTAGAGTCCAACTACTTTCAATTTTGAGTCCAATTGAAACTAGGCTTCATATATCTGACTGCTACCTGCTGTCTTTTTCGGTTGATGCCTAGCATCTATTATTGCTAGGAAAGTGCGGGAGATGGAAATAGTTTGGACTTTGGAGATAGGGGAAAATAAGGGTTGATCGAGAAGGATAAGTGCTACCAAAGACTATGTATTCGTTGACTCCGTCGAGGGCCTTATGGCTTAAGGCTGGCGATCGTAATACCAAATTTTTCCATGGGGTTGCTAACGTGCGCAAGAAGGTTAATTCTCTGTCTTTTGTGGTGCTGGATGGGGTTCAATATGATGCTCTCCCAGATATGAAGTCTGCAATCTTCAACTTCTACAAATCTCTTTTCTTTGAGTCAGAACCGTGGAGACCTAGAGTTGATACGTTGCTTTTTCCCTTGTTACGAGACTCGGAGAAAGAGTTTATTGAGATGGCTTTCAGTGAAGAAGAAGTCACTAAAGCTCTTCTAGAGTGCTGTGGGTATAAGGCCCCCGGACCGGACGGTATGACCATGGCATTCCTTCAAGGCAATTGGGACACTGTTAGTGGAGATGTGATGAGAATGTTCACCGAGTTCTTCTACTTAGGATGATTCGTGGCCAGCCTTAATGCCACTTTTATTGGCCTTATTCCTAAGAAAGCAAATGCTGAGAATATTAGAGACTTCCGACCTATCAGCCTGGTTGGTTGCATTTATAAATTGCTTTCGGAAGTTTTGGCCCGAAGGTTAAGAAGCATAATTGGGATTCTCATTTCGGAGAACCAGAATGCCTTTGTTGGAGATCGTCAAATCATGGATGCGGTACTTATAGCAAATGAGCTCATTGATTCTAGGGTTAAGTCGGGAAAGTCGGGTGTGGTCTGTAAGTTGGACATTGAGAAAGCATATGATCATGTGAATTGGAATTTTTTGTTGTATGTCATGAAGAGAATGGGCTTTGGGGAAAAGTGGATTGGATGGATCCGACACTGCATATCCTCTACTTCCTTTGCAGTTCTTGTCAACGGTTCTCCTACGGAGTTCTTTTCGGCTTCTAGAGGTCTCCGTCGGGAAGACCCTTTATCCCCTCTTTTGTTTCTGCTGGTCATGGAAGTTTTTACTAGGATGCTTAATGCGGCATCTAGTGCAGGGCTTATTTCTTATTTCTAGTTTTAAAGTGGGCTGCCCGAGCACGTCAACTTTGAGTGTCTCTCATCTGCTTTTTGCGGACGACACTATTGTTTTTTGTGAAAATGATTGTGAGCAGATGGTGAATCTTCGGTGTGTGCTCACTTGGTTTCAGGCGGTTTCGGGTCTTAAGGTAAACTTGGCAAAGAGCTCTATCCTGCCTATTGGGTCCATGGACAATATTCAATTGCTAGCAGGTGTTTTGGGTTGCAAAGTTGATGCCTTTCTGACTACCTACCTTGGTCTCCCTCTTGGTGCTAAGTTTAAGGAGAAAGCCATTTGGGACCCAATTATTGAGAAGTTTGAGAAAAGGCTCTCTGGCTGAAGGGCTATGTACCTTTCAAAAGGGGGGAGACTAACTCTCATCAAGAGTGTCCTCTCAAGCATCCCCACTTACTTCCTCTCTCTTTATCCCTTACCTTCTTCAGTGGCCAATAAGTTAGAAGCAATCCAGAGGAATTTCCTTTGGGGTTCTTTTGGGAGTGACTTCAAGTTTTATCTTGTAAGATGGAACATTATGAAGCAACCAATGCTTTTAGGAGGGTTAGGTATAAGGGACTTGCGTCTATTTAATGAGGCCCTTCTTGGTAAGTGGCTATGGAGATTCATGAATGAAAAGGGCAATTTGTGGAGGAAGGTAGTTACCATCAAATATGGGGATGATAGTTTTGGTTGGTCTCCCTCTATTGCGAGAGGTTCTTACGGGTATAGTCTTTGGAGATTTATATCCAAAGGTTGGGGGAGATTCTTCCCACACTGTTCCTTTGAGGTGGGAGATGGCTCGTCTATCTTTTTTTGGTATGATCGCTGGTGTGGCGACCTTCCTTTGAAAAACTTGTTCCCTAGGCTTTATGTTTTGGCAGTGGACAGAAATGCCTCTGTTGCTGAGTATCGGGAGCAAGTTCATGGTAACAGTGTGTGGGCACCTGTTTTTGTTAGAGATGGTTTCGTTGATGATTCCTTGGTTAGCTTTTTCAATAAGCTTAATGAGGCCAAAGTAGGAGAATCTTCAATTGATAGGGTGCGGTGGGATCTAACCACTCAGGGGTGCTTCACTGTTAGTTCTTTTTATTCGAAGCTTCTTGATGGGAAGTTTCCACCTCAGGAGAGTCATTATGAGAAAGGCTTTCCTTGCAATCTCATTTGGAAGTCCTTAGCCCCCTTGAAGGTTTCGTTCTTCGTATGGGAAGCTACACATGGGAACATTCTAACATGTGACAACTTACAAAAGAGGGGGAAAGTTTTGGCGAATGGATGCTTCATGTGTAAAAGGGCCTGGGAATCTTCGGATCATTTATTGCTCCACTGTCAGGTTGCAAGCATTCTTTGGGGTCTAGCTTTCAGTTGTTTGGGAATGTCCTGGGTTGCTCTTGATTCTATTAGGAACCATCTTTTGGCTTGGGAAGGCTCATTCGGTAGGAAAGTTAAGAAGAAGAAGAAGGAGGACGTCATGGTCCTACCTCTAGTTATCTTTTGGAATATTTGGAGAGAGAGAAATAGAAGAGTTTTTGATAACGTAGAAACTCCTCTTTAGCAGTTGAAAGAGAATTTCATCAAAATTCTCTACTTTTGGAAGAATGGGAAGTTTAGCTTTTCCTTTATTGATTTGACAGACTGTGTGGGTGGTTTGTATTTAGGTTGTAAATAGCCTTTTGTACATTGCTCACATTGCTCTCTGTGCAACTGAGCTTCCTATATTTATATTAATATATTACCTTTTCCTATCAAAAAAAAAATTAGTTGACTCCGTCAAAACAAGAAAGATTGCATATTACTCTTTCCATCTCTAAATGACCGTCCTCTGACTTTTTGCCAATATTAAGGAATCCAAAAATGGTATCTAAATATTTATTACTTTATCCGAATTGCTCATTGTTTTTTATATGGAATTGAGTTTGCCTTCGATATTTAACTTGCTTATTCAATTTTAATTAAGGGTAAAAGTGGGCAATCATATTGGAGTATAATCACTAAATAGGAAGTGGGACAATCAAAACGAGATAAACCAAAATAGGAGAGTGGACAATCATTCAAAGACAAAAGAATAGTTGATTGAAAATTCTTTGTGTGATGATGTTGTATAGGTATATTGTGTTAGCGCATCATTGTTGGAGCATATTCTTATCCCCTTGTGCATGTCTTTCTCAAGATATGAGGCGATTTGTTTTTTCTCTATAAATAGTTGGTTTCAACCTTTTCTTCTTCAATGATGCTTTCTTTGCCTTGAAAAAGTGATTAATGAAGCTTTGGGTCAAAGGGGATGGTAGGTGTTTCTTTTTTGGGGGGGGGGGGAGATTTTGGTGACGTATGAATATTCAAAAACTCAAAAGTAATGCAGTTCTCCTCGCAGCCTTCATTCTTTTAAAGGTCTCAATCTTTGTTTAGGACTTTGGAACCTGAAAATATCTCTTGGTTGAAATCATTGTGTGATTGGTGTACATAGTTATCAAGGCTCAAGGCTTTTTCTGATAAGGTGTGGAGTGATTAGGCATGAATGGGTCTCTCTGTGGCTAGCGATACTTGCAAAAGTAAGGTTGCCTATATTTCATTTCTCCATACCTTGCTCAAGCGGGACCCACGCTGGTTGTTGTTGTGATTAGGCATATGAATAGATGCAATTAATGCACCAACATGAGCTGAAATTTGTTTAAGAGAAGCTTAAGAAATGAAGTCTTTAGAGACATTAACCATTAATGGACAAGCAAGGGATCATCAATTCTCTTCATGTGAAAGAAGGATCATCGGGTCTTATTAGCAATGGAATTCAATAGAGAAAAGTTACAAAAGAGGAGAGGAATGTTGCAAAAGAATTTGTTGATGGAGCAAATGTCTTGGAGGCAAAAATTTAGGGCTTTGTGGCTTAGCGTGGGTGATTGCAACACAAAGTGTTTCCATAGGGTGGCTAATCTCCAAGGAAGTCTAATTATTTGTCTTTTATGGTGGTGGACGGTTCTCCAAGATATGAAGTGCTCCATGCTTAGCTTCTACATATATCTTCTTATCAATCCTAGAGACCTAATGTGGATGGCTACCAGTGTTCTCTTTATGGGACCTTGATAAGGAGAATATTGAGATGCATTTTAATGAGGAAGAATTTGTAAAAGTTCATTTGGAAAGTTGTGTTGATGATAAAGCTCCCACACCTCATTGCACGATCTTAGTTTGAGAAAGCGTGAGGCACACTGAGGTGCATAGGGTTCTGATGTGCGAGGTGAAGGCGCACGCCTCAAGGATGCAAACCTTTTTTCTGCTAAAAAAAGGTTTGAAAACAATCTTCATGACTTATTTATGATAATGCAGTAAATTAGTGGCATCCAAGAAACAATTGGACACCAATATAAGTACTAAAAGTATCACAAACGGTCCACAATACGGTAATTTAGCATGACAATATCCTAAAAAGTAAAAACACACACACTAGAACTTAGTAGGAGTATAGAAACAAAGAAACAAGTATAGTCATTAAAGAAAACATGGACGACATATAAAATAGTTCTTAAAGCAATCTAAGATCAACTAGACATCATCATCATCTTCATCATCCAACACCACGTGTTCAGGATCAACATCAACAAATCCACCAAGGCACCAACATCATCATCTCCTATGTCCTCTTCATCCTAATATTCTGCACCATCCTCATCCTCATCTTCATCTTCATCTTCATCAACTAACCTATGATACCTCTGTTTTGCCCCGTCGTACCTGTGTGACCGTGTCACATACGACATTATGTGGATAGGACATGGGATCCTTCTCGGATCCTTATCCAAACTCTAAAGTAGCAAGGATGAAAAAAAATAGGAAGATGTGGTTTTTTCTTTCTTCATTCATTATTATTTTAATGGATCTTTAATGTTCAACCATTTGGCAAGTTGACAACCTTGTAACTATTGAAATATTCTAAGGAGATTTACTTGAAATTCCAACTTCCACATGTAAAATTATGAGTTCTCATATCCGTGTTCAAATTTTGGACGATGTCCCCATGTCCTGAAGTTAAAGCTTTAATGAGTCAGACATTTGAATCCGTACTCGTGTCCGACACCCCATACCTGAGTCCATGTAACATAGCAACTAACTGAAACCGACACCGAGGCCTAGAAGATGGGGCGGGAGCCTTTCCTTTGTCCTTGTTATAAATAGAGCCTTGCTTAGCGATGCTTCCTTGAGATGCTCTAGTTCTAGTGTAATAACTAGGCTCATCTTCCCCATAGGCTCGGGCAACAACAACCCATGTCAAATTATCATCCCCAGATACAAGAGTATCCTCATTTGAATCGCCATCCATCCTTCCGAGCAACCGCTCATTACTTTCATCTTCATTAAACTTCATTAGTAAATATTAATAAGTGTAAACAACAAATTATCAAAAGGATTAACGTTCAATTGTTCTAACTTATGTGTTGAAACACACCCCAGTTCCTTTCACACTCGTTAGTACTACTAATGAGGCTAAGAACATGAATGGCAAACTTCTTGGTGTGTTAGCTCCATGATTACTCCTCCAATCAGCTAGTAGAAAATAAAATAGAAAAATTATTTTTCATGTTAATATTTTTTTAAGGAAAACAAAAGAGAAAAAAAAAACATAAGCAAGCTTTTCTAATATTCTTACCAGGAGCTAGTGCATTCCTTTGTCTTTTAGCCATGTTCATCCCAAAAAGAACTTGAGTATTTTTATACAAGTTCAATTATTAGAGAATCTTATCTTGAGTTCCCAAATCCGTAACCAACCTTCCTGTGCAATCATATAAACCCTAGACAAATTCTCTACAATCTTCAATGCTTGGGGTTGAATAACAAATTTCCGGATTTAAGAAATGCCCAGCCGCATGCAAAGGTTGGTGAAGTTGGCATTCCCACCTTGTATCAATAAACTTGACTGTCGTTTCATAATTCTCCTCTTTATGTCTAAAGCTTTTAGCAATGGCTTCCTTAGCTGTACCCATGGCCTCATGAATATAACCCATTGGAAGCTTCTTTTCTCTATCAACAATGCTAATAACCTTCACAAGAGGACTTGTCAACTTGAGAGAATAAAAAACATTCTTCCAATAGCTCTCGTGTAGAAGGTAGGATGCCATCTTCTTCCGTTTTGCTTCCTTAGACCGTTTGCTATCATTCCATTCTTATGAAGTTACCATCTTCCTCAAGGTGTTTCTTTAATTGTGAAAAGGAGTGATGAAGTGGCAAATCTTGTGATAGCCGGTCTATGCAAATTTTTTCGACTCGTGAACCGCCTCATGATGTTAAGAAGAGGAATGGAGCTATGGATGTAAGCATTGATGAACATGCTCTTCTTTAATGCAATCTTGACCCTTGGAACTTGATTTCCAAAATCATTTAAGATGAGATCAAGATAATGTGCAGCACATGAAGTCCAATATAGATGTGGCCTCTTAGCCATTAGCAGTTTATCTACATAAATTTATTTTAACAAGAATGAAGTTGGAAACTAAAAATGTAACAAAAAACTAATTCTAGTCGTTAAAAAGCAGAGAAGGATTCTTATCCACCTTGACATAATTAGATGCATTGTCGATCACCACTTGCACCACATTCTCCTCTCCAACTTCCTTCACCAAATCATCATGAGTTTTAAATAGAAGATGTTCATCCTTCACAACATCGGAAACATCCATCGATCTAATAAAGACCGAACCCCTAGGACAGTTCATAAGAAAGTTGACAATGTCTTTTTGAACCGTGAAATCACGCCATCCATTAGATAAGATTGAACAACCCTTTTGAGCCCATTCTTTCTTGTTCTCTACCATAGCTTTCTCGTTATCCTCCACTTCTTTCTTGAGGAGAGGAACTCCTGCCTCATACATTGAAGGTGGTTTTAAACTAGGGCCAAATTGACCAATAGACTAACATATGACATGAAAACTATCAAGTGTAAGTAAATTAAAAGGAACAACACCATCATAGAAGAATCTAGCAATATCCCTACAAACTTTGTTCCTTAGCTCTTTCCTACACATCTCATTTAGAGTCTTTTGCCTTCGTTGATCCATCCTTGCCTTTCTTGCCTTCACAACATCCGTGGGATTAGGAGTAAAGAACATATCCGATGGACCTTTGTCTTTGGTCTCTTTTAAGGCATGCTATTACTACCTTTTGACCCATATCCGTGGGATACACTTGCCCTGTGTGCAGCACCGTGGAATTTGGAAGGTTGTTCTGGAGATGATGGTGCAAGGGGGGAGCTTGAAATCCACGACCCCACATTCGCGGGGGGGGGGGGCAGTCAGGACCGGAACATTTCGAAGCCCCTCTTGCAGCCGATTTCTCTTTCATTCAAAACTCCAATGTGAATTTTTCTGCTGCAGATGTTTGGGACGGTCATTGTGTGAATTCTGACAAGGTTTCTAAATGGGTAGACTCCAAAATTCAAGGTATAGCTTCTTGTATTGGTGTGGCGGTTTCAGGGTATGAGACTGAGGTGATTCAACTTTTGTCTAGAATTGAAAGGAACAACCGTGTGTCGAAGCAAAGTGCGGTTAGAACACCCCTCACTACTAGAAAACAAAGAGAACTTCGACGGCTTGAATTCGGAGTGAATTATGGCAGAGATAATGCCTCTTCAAGTGTGCCTTTAGTACCTTATGTCTAGAATGATTTCCTGGAATGTGAGGGGCATTAATGACCGTGACAAGAGAACTTTGCTTAAAAGTTTTTTGAGGGACTGGAAATGTGACCTTGTGTGCCTTCTAGAGACTAAAATGGAGGTTGTTTCTCTCCTAGATGTTCAAGCCTTATGGGGAATTCAATATGTTGATTTTGTAGCTCTTAATGCAGTGGGTTTGTCAGGGGGTGTCCTGGTTATGTGGGACAAGAGTGTGTACCGCTTGGTGTCAACTTTTTGTGGTGACTTCTCGATCACGTGCATCCTTCATTCGGTTGAGAATGGTGTTGATTGGGTTTATACAGGTGTGTATGGCCCTCAATCTAGGAGTGACAAGTTGAGATTCTGGGAAGAGCTCTGTTCTATTAAGGATAAGTGGTCCGGGCCTTGGTGTGTAGGTGGGGATTTTAATGAGATCTTATACGCTCATGAAAGGAGCTCGGGTTTTAGTCCCTCTAATTCTACGGAGGAATTCCATAGCTTTATTAATAGTTGCGCTCTTGTTGATTTGCCTTTACAAGGAGGAGACTTCACTTGGTCTAGAGGTGGCGAGGTTCCAGCCCATTCAAGACTAGACCGTTTCCTCATCTCCTTAGATTGGGAGGATCATTTTCCCGATGCTATTCAAAGAAGGCTGCCTAGGTGTCTTTTAGATCATTTCCCAATTTGTTTAAAAAAAGGGTCGTTTCAGAGGGGGAGAATCCCCTTTAAATTTGAGAATATGTGGCTGCAAGTTGAGGGTTTTGGGGATCTTATTAAGAGATGGTGGGAAGAGACTCGTGTTGAGGGTTATGCGAGTTACGTGGTTGTGAAAAAATTGAAGGTGATCAAAGAGGAAATCAAGAAATGGAACAGAGAGGTCTTTGGGGACATCAAGGTTCGAAAGTATAACCTCATGGATTCTATTAACCAACTGGACTTTAAAGAAGGATCGTCTGGTCTTTCTAATGAGGAATTGGAGAAAAGACAAGCCGACAAAGATGAGCTAGCGAGAGTCATTCTCATGCATGAGATTTCCTGGAGACAAAAGTCGAGGGCTTTATGGCTTAGAGTTGGAGATCGGAATACTGGATATTTTCATAAAGTAGCTACTCTTCGTAGGAAATTCAACTCTATGTCTGTTGTGGTTGTGGATGGAAACTGGGATGAGGATAGGGACAAAATGAAATCTTCCATCCATGGTTTCTACAAAGCCCTCTTCACTGAGGCAGAACCATGGAGACCAAAGGTTGACAACCTGGGAATGCCCTCCTTGACTATTTCTGCTAGAGAGGGACTTCAGTCGGAGTTCTCGGAGGAGGAAATTTTGAAAGCTCTTCATGATTGTTGTGATGATAAAGCTCCAGGCCCCGATGGTATGACTATGGCTTTCCTCCGAGCAAATTGGGACACTCTTAGGAGTGATGTTCTGAGGATGTTTTTAGAGTTTTACCACAAGGGGAAATTTGTGTCAAGCCTCAATGCTACTTTCATTGGTTTGATACCTAAGAAAGCCAATGCCGAGGATATTCGAGATTACCGACCAATCAGTTTGATCGGTTGCATTTACAAGCTTTTGTCTAAAGTTTTGGCCCTAAGATTGAGAGGCGTAATTGGGTCTCTTATTTCAGAAAATCAGAACGCCTTCGTAGGAGATCGCCAGATTTTGGATGTCGTTCTCATTGCAAATGAACTCCTTGACTCGAGAATCAAGTCCGGGGTTCCGGGAGTTGTTTGCAAGCTGGACATCGAAAAGGCCTACGACCATGTTAATTGGGAATTTTTGTTGTATGTCTTGAGAAGAACGGGGTTCGGGGAGAGGTGGATCTCTTGGATTCGTCATTGTATATCTTCGGCCTCCTTTGCAATTCTTGTCAATGGCTCCCCTACAGAGTTTTTTTCAGCGTCTAGAGGACTTCGACAAGGGGATCCTATCTCTCCTCTCCTGTTTTTGTTGGTCATGGAGGTTTTCATGAGAATGCTGCATGCAGCCACTTCAACTGGCCTCCTTTCTGGGTTTTCAGTGGGACGAAGGAACGCAACTATCATTAATGTATCCCATCTTCTCTTTGCCGATGATACAATCATTTTTTTGTGACAATGATTGTGAACAGATGGTGAATTTGCGTTGTATCCTCAAATGGTTTGAGGCAGCGTCGGGGCTTCGGGTCAACTTGGCTAAGAGCTCTATTTTGCCGGTGGGTCAGGTGGACAATATCCATTTGCTAGCAGGTGTGTTAGGGTGTCGAGTGGATTCTTTTCCTACCTACTATATTGGTCTTCCTCTAAGAGCAAAATTCAAAGATAAATCTATTTGGGAGCCAGTAGTGGAAAGATTTGAGAAAAAGCTCTCTGGATGGAGAGCCAACTATCTTTCCAAAGGTGGGAGACTCACTCTCACCCGTAGTGTCCTCTCTAGCATCCCTACTTACTACCTTTCTCTTTTTCCTATTCCGGCTTCTGTGGCAACCAAGTTGGAAGCCATTCAAAGGAAGTTTCTTTGGGGATCTTTTGGTGGCAATTTTAAGTATCATCTGGTGAGATGGGACGTTGTTAAGCTTTCCGTATCAGAAGGAGGGTTGGGAGTCAGAGACCTAAAACACTTTAATGAGGCATTGGTGGGCAAGTGGCTATGGAGATTCATGAATGAGAAGTCCAACCTTTGGAGGAGGGTGATATGTTCAAAGTATGGGGAGGAGAGACGTGGGTGGTTTCCATTTAGACCAAACGGCCCCTATGGGGTTAGCCTCTGGAGATTTATTTGTAAAGGATGGGATACATTTGTCTCTTATCTATCTTTTGAAGTGGGTATTGGCTCTACCATTTTGTTTTGGCATGACCGATGGTGTGAAGGTGCCCCGTTGAGGGACCTTTTCCCTTCTCTTTTTGCGCTAGCGGAGAATAAAGACGCTACTGTGGCTTGAGTATTGCGATAATGTGTCGGGTTCGTGCATTTGGTCACCTATTTTTACTCGAGATACCTTAGTGGATGTCGCCTCCCTTTTAAGCTTGCTAAGGAAGCTGAATGGGATGCTCATTAGGCAATCCCCTCTGGATTTAGTCAAATGGGATCTCAATCCCAAAGGGAGCTTCACGGTGAAGTCCTACTATTTGAGACTTGCCTCTGTGCCTTCTGCTTCTTGGCATTTACGGGGAAGGCCTTTTCCATGGAAGCTCATTTGGAGTTCTCTGGCTCCTTTTAGAGTGTTCTTTTTTGTTTGGGAGGCTACCCATGATAGTATTTTGATGTTTGATAATTTGCAAAAGAGGGGTAAGATCTTGGTGAATGGGTGTCCATTGTGCAAGGCTACTGCAGAATCGGTGGCACACTTATTGCTTCATTGTCCGTTTGCAAGAGCTCTTTGGGATCTAGCTTTCAGTTGCTTGGGAGTTTCTTGGGTCATGTCCAAATCTATTTTGGAACATCTCTATGCATAGGAGGGCTCTTTTGGTAGAAAAGCAAAGGTGAAGATTGCAAGATTATTTCCTCATGCAATTTTTTGGAGCATTTGGCGTGAGAGGAATAGAAGAGTCTTTAAGGATGAGGAGATGCCACTTCAATGTTTTAAAGATTATTTTATCAAGGCACTCTATTTTTGGGACAAAAGGAACGTTTGTAACTCTCCTCTAGATCTCTTAGATTTTGTGGATTTGATGCACTTGGGCTGTACATAGCTAATTGTATGATGCTATCTTTGCATCTATTCTTTTGTTAATATAATTTCTTTTTTCCTGATAAAAAAAAATTACTACCTTTTGACCCATCACTTGTGAATTTTCCACCCTTATGTTGTTTGAGTCGGAAAACATCCCCAGTGGTTCTCATTTCGCAAAGCTTGTAAAAGAAATTATTTCTATTTGTTGGATCTTGCTTCCCATACTTCCTTCCCAGGTCTAAAGATTTAGAGGAAGTCGGACCCGAAGGGTTACCAGTTGGGTTTGAATCCTCCATTTAACTTGAAGTCTCCAACTAACACTAATTCAATAGCAATTTTGGATCAGGCTAATTCAATAGCAATTGTTATCGACAAATAAATAATCAGAAATTACAATTAGCTAATTGCATTTTTTGGGGGAAAAAACAAAAAGGCACACACAGTCATACCCAGAGGCAGAGAGCCAGGCAAAAACACAACAAAAATAAACAATTAAGGCAAAAAAAATGAAAATAAAATACACACAGTCACAAAGAGTCGGTCACAATCACGCTCACAGAGTCGGCTGCACAGAGCAAAAGAAAAAAAACAGGGCTCAAAGAACACTGGACCAGAAGATGAAAGAGAAGAAGAAAACTGTAGAAGATGGACAGAGTGAGCCGTTGAAGAGAATGGGAGAAGAAGATGAAAGCTGTTGTCCGAAGAAGAAGGGAAAAACAGACGAACAGAGTCGTCCAGTCCACTGAAGAAGAAGTGAAGAAGAAAGAAGTAAAGAAGAAGAGAAAGCAAAGGAGAAGAGAAAGCATTCCTTGTAGAAGAGAAAGCCAAAATGCCAGACTGAGTTGATAGAAGCAGCAAGCAGGAGGCAGCTAGGGTTTTGATTTTTTTTTAGGAGGGGGGGGGGGGATTGTGAGGGAAGGAAGCACCAGCTAAAAATCACCAATGTTTTTAATTTTTCTTTTTTTTTCACCAAAACATTATACTCTTCTTGCCTCTAGGCACGCGCCTTGCCCGCCTCGCTTTGAGGCGCACGCCTTTGGTGGCTTTGAGAATGCGCTGCGCTGGGTATGGATGAGGCGGCCGGCTTTGCTTCTCTCGCTTAGGCGCGCGTCACTTGCGCGTTTTTAAATTAAGTGCACGATTGATGTTTTTTGAGGCAAATTGTTCTCTTTATGAGATCAACCTTCTGCTTGCTGGTGATATTATTGTCTTTTGTGGTGATGATCATGAGTAGGTAGTAAACCTTCAATGCGTTCGTGCTTGGTTTAAGACGGTTTTAGGTATGAGAGTTAACATGGTGAAGATTGGGTTAGACATGTGGACGAATTTCAGGTGCTTGTGAGCATTTTACAATTTCTTTTCACATTTCTTAATTCTCACATGGGTCTTTCTCTAAGAGCAAGGTTGATGTCTTCTTACTTGGATTAAGGTGGTTTTGGGTATGAGTCAACATGGCAAAGAGTGTCGGAAAACCGAACAATATTCTGCTGCTTGTGAGCATTCAGCATTTTGTAGTCATTGTTTATTCTTTTTTACAATCGGCCACTTTATGGGTAGCGATACTTGTAAAGGTAAGACTGTTTATATCTAGATCTCTCCAAGCCTTGCGCAGGTGGGACGGTCCCATGGGGAGTCGTTGTTATTGCGTTGTTGTTGTTATTGTACTGCTTATTCTTTTTTGGATTGTTACCTAGTTATTCCTCTAGGAACAATATTTAAGGAAAACCCACAATTTTTTTTTTAATGAGAACGCTAGTCGTAATCTGATTATTGAGAGGTTGCAGAGAAGAATTTTAGGATGGAAATCTAGATACCTCTTCAAAGGTTGGGGATGGACTCTTATCAAAAGTATTCTTTTGAGCATGCCGAGTTACTTTCTCTATATCGTTCCCTTACCATCCCCGGTGGCTACCTAGTGAGAACCAATCTGGTGAAACTTCCGGTGGGGTACATTTGGGAGTGAATTCAAGTGCCTTCTAGTTAGATGGAACCGTGTGAAGCAAAGCAGGTTTTTGTGTTCGCTCATCAATGAGGCACATGTTAGCAATTTTTTATTGGGATTTATGAATTATAAGGGCTATCTTTTGAGAAAAATGGTTACCTTCAAACATGGTGAGACCCGATGGCTTCCCTTTAGAGTGTTGTGTTTAACAAAGAGAGCGCCTAGGCGCAAGAAGGCAAGGGGAACGCATTGTTGCGCCTAGAAGGGGGTCAGGGGATGCCCATTCCTAAAGCTTCGACAGGTGTGCGCTCATTTTTGTCCTTCAGGATGGCATGAAGTGAGTGAGGCGGGCGCCTTATTGATTGTAAACAGAATCTCAGCAAAAGTTGTGAAATTGAGCACAAATACCTGTGCATTAGCATAGGAAGGCATCATTTGTGCATGAATCTTGCGCCAAATATCTTTGATCATTGTCTGAAAATTTTGACTTATTGATGCTTATGAAAAAAAGAAAATTGACTTACAGATGTGATTTTCAGATCTAGGGTTTCATTCGAAAACCCTAGATTTGAGAATTAGAGGGTCAATTGTAGGAGTTTTGTGCGCGAAGCGGAGGGCTATTGTTCGACTAGTGACGGTGACTTATCTACTGTCCTATGAGTTTCATCTTAGCAAAGCAAACCGCTCAATGTTAGATATCTCATACCAATCAAAGTAATCTTTCATAGCAACTATCCAATAAGGAAAAGTGGTGGCATCTGTCTTTTCATCAAAAGAGGGTACATCTACTTTCACCTTTCGAGTAATGTTGGAGTAACCCTTTTGAAAATTCCTACGGTAAGTTTCGAGATCCGCATTTCTAGGCTCGCTATAGTTACCCTTCCTTCTGTCATTTATAGGGGTGTTAGGCCGACAGTCCCTAGGATCCCCTTGACCATGTCTCAAACCACTCCCTTGCCCTCGCGCTTGACGGTTAGAGTGAAGCAGTGGTTTTGGTTCGCCTTAGTTTAAAAAAGCGTGAGGCGCAACGGGTCCCAAGGCGGATGCGAGGCACACTTTTCTAAAAAATTAAAGAATATTTATTCAAAGAACATATCATGCCCAAATAAGTTACAGACTTGCATTAATACAATGAGCAGATTGCATTACAACTGTTATAAAGCCTAGAATAGTTGCAAAACGGCATAAAATACGATAAAATGACATTATAATTCACTTAAATAAAAATTCAAAAAGTTAAAAATTGAGAATTTTTTTGAAAATTCAAGATTGACAAGCATGCTCATAATACATAAATAGTAAAAATGCCTCCTATATTGTTTTGTAAAAAACAAAAAAAGAAAAATTATACTAGCTCACTCACCTAATAAAAAACACCACAAACAAAACGGAAACAATAAATATTTTACTTATATATGATTACAGAGGGTAGAGAGAGAAGACTAAAGAGCAACCCATCTAGCAGTTTTCGAAGGCCCAAAAAATTACACATTAGCGACTTAGCTAGACCCACCAAAGTAAATCACCGGCGACCAGTGAAGATGAGTTGCCAGAAAAGCATGAGAACGGAAGATCGATGCACTCTGTCTCCATTAAGCCACAATACAAGCCTCAAATCAAAGAGAAATTGGAATTTCGAAAAATTAGGGTTTACGAAAAATTAGAGTTTTGAAGATTCGGGCTGAATTTGAAGCAATTTGATGGGGCTTCTACTCGAAATTAGTCAATCATCACTTGCATAAGTTCTAATTCGAAGAAATTTTGGCATTGGATTTCTAATTTCTCATAACTTTCTCCCTAAATGCCGTGAAGTGCTATTAGGCGAGGAAAGCACAGTGCCTTCGCCTCGACTAAGGCGCGTATGAGGCGCCCGCCTTCGTGCACCTTCGGATTTCGCTGTGCTTGGGTCACCTGAGGCGCTGGTCGCCTCTCGCCTTGGTGCGCCTCAGGTGCGCTTTTTTAAACTAAGTGGTTCGCTATCCTCAAACTCATTAGATCGGCTTGACTCATAAGAAGTTATGGAGGATCTTTTCGTGGGGTTTGAGGCTGGTGAAATAGGGTTATAGCTTCTTAAAAAAGCTTGAGTAAGTTTGTCGATCATAGCATGTAGTTGGTTAAAGCTATCATCCTGATGGTCAAGTCTTTTAGACATGGCATCAATTTGCTAAGGCTGTTTGAGTGAGGAGAACATGTTGGATGCAAATGTGAATGCAAGATGTAAGTGCTCATATTAGACCAAATTGCAATAATGACAACGATAAACAATCACTAGGCACACAATAGGGCACAAAAATTTGATATGGATTATTGTCTTATTAATAAGACTTGAACCAAGTAGGGAATAACAAGCAAGGGAAAACTTAGGATCTAAGCAAGCAGCCAAGTACTTAAAAAAACCCAAGCTGTTGGGAATTAGACTAGTTTCATAGCAGAAAAACCTAACTCTTATCAAAGTAAAATCAAGATCCTTGTACCTCTTCGCGCCACACGAGTTTTGACCTAAGCTTCGTACCTCTGCAGTAGCAGAATTGACTTGAGGGTTGATGGAGACAAGGCGACAATCTTGACTTGGTGGTAGAAGGCTTGGATTGGTCAAATCTGCCCCTTAATTGAAAGTAGTAGGGCAAGGAATGAAGATGGGCCACCAGGAGAGATTTTCGGTCAAAAGAGAGGGGCTTGATAGCACGACCAAGAAAATATCGGCCTCTCTAGCCGAAGGCACCAACGCCGTCAATGTGCAAGCGTCAAACAGTTTGTGCAATCTAGGGTTTGCGGTTTGGTATTTAATCAACCGAAGCCAAATTTCATGCTATTTACTTCAATTGTTTTGGGGGTTTTGGGCGAAATTCTCAATGGGTAATCAAGGGTTAAGATCAATTTTGGTGAATTGTGAGGAGTGGAGGATGAATTTGGAGAAGCTAGGGTTGCAAAGTTGGGGAAAATCGCAAATTAGGGTTTTGAATTTGGGAATTAGGGTTCCGGCGAGTAGTGGCCATCAGCGGCGGCTAGGTAATTGTCGCTAGGTGCAGGGGAATCTAGGAGTGGTGGCAGGCGGCGGTGGGCAACGGGCCTAGTGCCGAAATTAGGTGTTGGTGGCGCGCGGCTAGGTTATTGGGTTGGACGGATTTTATTCTTTTTTGGGTGAACGAGAGAGGAAAAAAGGACAAAGTAAAAACACTAAGGGTAGCGGCGAATCTCCTATGCTCTGAAATGAAATTTGATGGAGGACGTTCTTATAGCAATTGCTATACCGAGAAACTCAAACACAAAATGGGAGAATACTTCGAAATAATTCCAAGTTCAGATTAATTTCATTCAAGTATGCCTTTCCTCAATGCATGAGGAGGTTTATATAGTGATCAATCCAAGTGAAGAAAGGGATTGAAAATATATTTGAAGATTACGAAAGCTAAATTAGGCTAGGAAATAACATAAAGCCGATTATTATTCTAAAAGAGAATCCTAGATTTCGAAATCTCCTATGCTTCCT
>JACYFF010031956.1:63063144-63086076 GCA_017589665.1 Selenicereus undatus | reverse complement strand
AGGGGAAGGATGAAGAAGAGTTGGGTTCTTGGAGTTTGGAACATGATTCTTTTAGCTATTTGGTGGGCTACTTGGAAGGAGAGAAATTGCCGTATTTTCGAGGACAAAAGCTTGTCATTTCAAGATTTCAAGCTTTATTTTTTGAGGTGGTTGTATAGTTGGAATGTGGGGCTTTGTGGTGGCAAAGAGTTAAATTTTTTGGCTTTCATCGATTGCATAATGGATGAGAGCTTAAGGGCATAATGTTTTTTGTAATGCCCCTTTTGTACATGGGTGACATCCCCTTGGTGTCCTTTTAATATACATCTTTGATTACTTACCAAAAAAAAAAATAAAAAAAATATACATTGTTATGAAATTGCTTAGAAGATACTGCGCCAGTAGGATTGTTGCCTAGTAGTGTTGATATTCTTCAGCCACTAAATTGTACTTGGGAATGATTAATTTTGATATGTTTCTTGCAGGCATTTGCCACCATTGCTGCTTCTCCACTTCATATTGATTTGTCTTGTGTCCTAGGAAATGTCATTGCAGAGTTAACTGCATTCCTACGGAAGGTACAGTGATCCTGTAGTTTATAACCTCTAAGATTTTCTTCTGGGATATCTTGATGATGTTATTAGGAAAATTTTTACTGACAGCTTTTGCTTTTGAAATAGGCTAATAGGGCTCTCAGGCAGGCAACTTTGGGGACATTGAATTCCATAATAGTAGCATATGGCGACAAAATAACACCAACAGCTTATGAAGTCATCATTGTTGAATTATCATCTCTCATTAGGTTGTTCTTTGACTTATTTTCTCTGGTGTCTGTATTCGTCGTTTTATTTTGCTTACTGTTTTCATTAAATGCTTGTTCACCAGTGACTCAGACTTGTATATGACTGCTCTTGCTTTGGAGTTGTGCTGCACTTTGATGGCCGACAGAAGCTCAACCCCGAATATTGGGGTAACTGTCAGAGATAAAGTTCTTCCTCAGGGGTTGACATTAGTTAGGAGTTCTTTGCTGCAGGGGCAAGCACTTATGGTATTATCTCAATCTCGTCGATGATGATTTATTTATTTATTTTTTATTTGCTGAATTTATCTTCTGGAATGCTGCAGGCTCTGCAGAAATTTTTTGCTGGTTTGATCTATTCTGCAAATACAAGTTTTGAATCTTTGCTGGAGTCTTTGCTTTCAAGTGCTAAATCATCTCCCCAGTCTGGAGGCGTTGCGAAACAAGCAATGTTTTCAATTGCCCAATGTGTTGCTGTTCTTTGCCTCGCTGCGGGTGATGAGAAATGCTCATCGACTGTCAATATGCTGACCGGCATCCTCAAGGGTGACAGCACGAACAACTCAGTAAGCTCCAATCATTATTAACATTATAGATTTTTTGCCGAGTCACTGATAAACAAACGGATGGAAAAACATAACTGCAAGAATTATTGTGCTGAAATGTGCAGAACCTGTTTCATGATTTAGCATTAGTGGCTTTTTGTAAGAGAAATTGTTTTCCAATCTCAACAAAGAAATCAATAGAAATTTTTTTCATGGTGTTTGTCCATTGCTATGGGTAAGAGATTAGCGATTGTTCTTAGAAAGTTCAAATGCAGAATAATCTAGAGAACTCTCCATGACTTAATTATGCAGGACAAGAGCAAGGAAAATAAATCCAAATATTGTATATTAGGAAATATTCTGAATGATAGGAAGTTTTATATTTTGATTATGTTCATAGTTATTTTATAGCATGTCTTAGATACCATATCTTCTAGCCTGAATAAAAAGATTTGATAGTCTTTTAAGAAGATTAAGATCTTTTAGTTTCCTTATTCATGTACGACTTTTGTCTATTTAAGCCCCTTACATGAACGAGATTAGCAGATTATGAATGAGAATTGAGTTAAATTAAGTGGTCGTATTTCTCTGTGTGAGAATTGTTCCCTTAGGAATTGTTCTTAGAGCGTGCTACACCAATTATTTCCCATTCTAGGAATTGTTCTTAGAGTGGCCTACATTAATTATTCCCCTTTGTAGGAATTGTTCTTAGAGCGTCCTATATTAATTTGGTATCAAAGCTACATGATCCCAGCCATTGTTAATTTTCTCTTTGCTTCCTATCCTTTGTTTCTTAAATCTGCCACAAAAAAAAAGACCCATCCAGCACACAAAACCTTAATTTATGAAGCTCTCTCTTTTCGCAAAATTGTTCATCGTCTAGCCCAATTTATTGGCTTTTAGCACTATTAATGTCAGTATTGTTGACATCTATTCGTGGCATCTATTCATGATTGCCAAATAAGTTCTTGCTATGTGGTCATTTCTTCATTGCTTGGTTGAAGATTTTCCTACAGTGACCATGGGTTGGTGTGGAAAACATCACCGAGCTCTATTTGTGATCATTCACGATAAAGAACTTTCTCTGTTTCTCGAAGGGAGAAGCATTGTGGTTCCAAACTTTCAGGTGGAGTCAGAGGTGCCTGTTGCTTCAAATGAGAAAGAAAAACAAAGGTAGATTCATTGTCCTTTCTCTATTGGGTAACTGTGGGCAGGCTAGGTCAGTGCTCTTTCCTGAGGGAGCGAAGACAGAGGGCTGGTTTAGGGTGACAAAGATTCTTAAGGAGACTTTGATTGAGGGTCATAAGAGGCCTTCTCCTCTACCAAGGAATGCTATTATTCCCTCCAGGTTTCTGGTGAGTAGGGAAAGGTCTTTTGCTAATGTTGTTCGAGGTCATCCGGGTGGCCCCCCCAATTCGCCTTTGATGGGGGGAAGTGTAGGGATTGTGGTTCATGGGATGTGTGTGCAGCCGTGATTGGTGAAGAACAAAATGTTAGCGGTGATGTTTTGAAGCAGAAGGCCTCCTTTAAGGACATTGTTAATGATGCGAAGATGCATCCTTGTAAGAAGAATGGTTCGAAGGAGTGTTTGGAGGCTTCTGCTCCCTGTGTTAATCAATTCCAAGTGTTGAGAGACTTGTTGGAGAATTATCCCTCTTCGGATTGTGAGTGTAACTCACACGACAGTTCTCCATGCGCATCAAGGATCCAAGAATCACCTCTGAATGTGATGGAGGAGGAGTTGCATCCTACAGCTTGTTCACCATCTACGAGTGTGCTTGTTTACTCTCGTAGGAAGAAGCTCCGAAAGACTAATCTCATCGTTTCTGAGTCTGGTTCTCCTATTATGCAGGAGGTGGGAGGGCTCTCTTCGTTTGAGGAAGCTCTACCTCAAACTTACCCTCAGGGTTTAGATGGTGCTGCTTTGCCTGGTTCTAGGGATTTAGGAAATGTTAGTGAAGGGTCAGCGTGGGTCTTGGAAAGAATGGTCTTTTTTGTAAGAAGATGGGTCTGGCCATTGAAGGTAGAGAAATGGAATTGCTTTCTTTCCTTGCTTCGTTGGAAGCAAATAGAGTGAGAAGGGAACAGTCGGTTGAAGAGAGGATGGGGGATGAAGTTGATAGGGTTAGGCTGTTTTCGGATGGGGCCAACCATTAATTTGCTTGCTTGGAATGTCAAGGGGCTTAATTGTCCAAATAAGCGAGGGGATGTTAAGTGGGTGTTGCGTACTTTTGCTTGTGATGTTGCTATTCTCCAAGAATCCAAGTTGGAGGTGGTTAGCCGGCCGTTAGCAATTAGTTTGTGGGGCTGTCGACCGATTGAGTGGGTTTACTTACCTTCAGTGGGTCGCTCAGGAGGCATTATTGTCATTTGGGATCCTCAAGTCTTGGAGCTCGGTGATTTTCGTATTGGGTCGTTTTCTGTGTGCTATAGGTTTAAGTCTCTGGAGGACAATTTTAAGTGGCCTCTGATTGGGGTTTATGGGCCTAATGACGATTATATGCGACGGGAGTCGTTCTCTATGTCTTCTTGGGACATTCCGTGGTGCCTGGGTGGGGATTTTAATGTCATTAGGTTTCCTTCAGAAAGATCCACAGGTGGTCAATCGTCTTGGGCAATGAGAGAGTTCTCGAGTTTTATTGATTCTTGCAATTTGGTTGACCCTCCTTTAGAAGGTGCTCACTTTGCTTGGTCCAACCATGAGGACGAGCCATGAGGACGGTCCTGTGTTATCTCACATCGATTGATTTCTCTTCTCGGTTGAGTGGGAAGATCATTTCTAGGGGGTTCATCAAGTTACCCTTCCGAAGATTACTTCAGACCATTTTCCCATTCATCTGAGGGTTGGGGAAGTCTCTAGAGGCAGACGTCCTTTCAAATTCGAGAATATGTGGCTTGAGGCGGATGGATTTGGCGACCTTGTCAAATCTGTTTGGGATGAACTAAATGTTATTGGCCCTTCAAGTTTTATTTTGGCAAAGAAACTCAACTTTTTGAAGACCAAGCTTAAACAATGGAATAGGGAAGTGTTTGGCCATTTAGAGTTTAAGATGGCTAGTATGGTGGATAAAGTGAAGCTCTTAGATGAGAAGGAGTAACATCAGTCTCTCTCTTGGACAGATAGATTTGAGAGATTGGGAGTTAAAAAGGAACTCTCTATGGTGGGAAAATCCATTGATATCTTTTGGCACCAAAGGGCAAAGCAACAGTGGATTGAGGATGGTGATCATAATACCAGATTCTTCCATCAGGTGGCAAATAGGAGGAGAAAGTTTAATGCTATTCACAAAAATCAAGTGGAAAAATGCGATTGTCAACTTCTATGAGAATCTGTATCATGAAGATCAACCGTCAAGGTTCTTTCTTGATGGAATCGCTTTTTCCTCTATTAGCCCTGACGATGCTAGCGATCTTGTGAAAAATTTTACTGAAGATGAAGTTTGGAATGCCATCTCTGAGTTAGTTAACGAGAAAGCTCCAGGGCCAGATGAGTTCAATATAGCTTTCTTCCACCACTGTTGGTCTATTGTCAGGGGGGAGATTATGGGATTTTTTGCTAACTTTCATGATAAGGGTGTTTTTGAGAAAAGTTTAAATGCTACTTTTATTACCTTGATTCCCAAAGTGGCTGGTGCAGATGACATTAAGTCCTTTAGGTCCATCAGTTTAGTAGGAAGTGTATATAAGATTCTTGCCAAAGTCCTCGCTTCAAGATTGAGGAGAGTGGTTGGAAAAGTTGTGGGTCCCTCACAGCATGCTTTTGTTCTTGGTTGTCAAATTTTGGATGCTGCCTTGATTGCTAATGAGTGCATTGATTCTTATATTAGATATGGGATTTCTGGTATCCTTTGTAAGTTTGACATTGAGAAGGCTTATGATCATGTCTCTTGGAATTTCCTCTTGGCTATTCTTGAGAACATGGGCTTTCCAAACAGGTGGAGGAAATGGATCTCTTTTTGTATTTTCACTGTGCGCTTCTCTATCTTAGTTAATGGTGAAGCATCTAGTTTTTTCTCTAGCTCAAGAGGTCTAAGGCAATGTGACCCGTTGTCACCTTTATTATTCATTTTGGTTATGGAGACTCTTAGTAGATTGAT
Organism: Selenicereus undatus; assembly: GCA_017589665.1. Classification (NCBI taxonomy): domain Eukaryota; kingdom Viridiplantae; phylum Streptophyta; class Magnoliopsida; order Caryophyllales; family Cactaceae; genus Selenicereus; species Selenicereus undatus. The sequence continues at coordinate 63,080,656 of JACYFF010031956.1, read as the reverse complement.
CTTGAAAGCAGGTGAGGAAGGATTCTTGAACGACTTTCATATTACAAATCCTCAATCCGAGGGTTTGATGTTATCCCATTTGCCCTTTGTCGACGATACACTTGTTTTTTGCAAGCCGGACTTTGGGCTACTTAAGGTGCATCCTTCTCCTGTTTGAGGCTATGTTGGGACTACGGGTCAACCTCTCCAAAAGTGCACTCATTCCGGTTGGCGATGTGCCTAATGTTCATGTGTTGGCCCGTTTTTTTGGGTGCAAAGTTGATCATCTGCCTTCTTCTTATCTTGGTCTTCCTCTTGGTGCTCCTTATAAGAGCACAACAATTTGGAATCCGGTCATTGAGAGGTTTCATAAAAGATTGGTAGGCTGGAAGTCAAAGCTTTTGTCTAGAGGGGGTAGATTGACTCTTTTGAGAAGCATTTTGTATAGTCTGCCCATCTACTTCATGTCTTTATTCACCATCCGAGCTAGCATTGCTAGTCCGTTAGAGAAAATCATGAGAGATTTTCTCTGGAATTCCAACGATAATGGTAACGGCTTCCATTTGGTCAATCGGAATGAGGTATGTCGTCCTAAACGGCTGGGAGGACTTGGCATAAGACTCCTTCGTGATATGAATGAAGCGTTGAAGACCAAATGGCTGTGGACGTTTGCAAAAGAGGATAGTGCTTTGCGGAAAAATGTAATCAAGGCAAAATATGGGATGGATGAGTTGGGTTGGTGGAGTAAAAAGAGTCCTTATCCTCACGGGGTTGGGTGTTGGAAATCTATCTTAGCAGGTCTCGAGCGTCTCAAATCTTTAGTGCATTTTGATGAGGGGGATGGATCAAGGGTATTATTTTGGCATGATGTTTGGTGTGGGGATCGCCTTTAAAAAATCTTTTTTCCGATCTTTTTAGGATAGCTCGTCTAAAGCATGCCACTGTTAAAGAAGTTGTTTCTTGGAATGGTGACGTGAGCCATTGGGATTTGATTTTTGTAAGGAGCCTTAATGATCGGGAAGGGGACAGTGTTTGTAATTTGTTAGCCGTACTTGCTGACAAAAATGTTCTGTCCCAAGTTAATGATGAGATTGTGTGGCCACTTAACGTTAAAGGTTCCTTTAGTGTCAAGAGCTTTTGTTCCACACAATTTGAAGACTTGGGCGGTTGTGACTTTCCTGCTAAGTTCATTTGGAAGTCTAAAGCTCCCACAAAAGTGTGTTTCTTTGCTTGGGCAGCCACTTTAGGCAAGATTCCCACGGACGACATGCTTAAGAGAAGAAATTTTAGAGGTCCAAGTAGATGCTCCATGTGTTTGGAGGAGGAAGGAACCGAGGATCATCTTCTTGTACATTGTCAGTGGGTTTCTTCACTTTGGGATTTATCTCTCTCGTTTCTAGGGATCAGTTGGGTTCAACCTTCTAAAGTGAGAGATGTGGTGGTGGCTTGTAGGGGAAGGATGAAGAAGAGTTGGGTTCTTGGAGTTTGAAACATGATTCCTTTAGCTATTTGGTGGGCTATTTGGAAGGAGAGAAATCGCCGTATTTTCGAGGACAAAATCTTGCCATTTCAAGATTTCAAACTCTATTTTTTGAGGTGGTTGTATAGTTGGAGTGTGGGGCTTAGTGGTGGGAAAGAGTTAAATTTTTTGGCTTTCATCGATTGCATAATGGATGAGAGCTTAAGGGCATAATGCTTTTTGTAATGCCCCTTTTGTACATGGGTGACATCCCCTTGGTGTCCTTTTAATATATATCTTTGATTACTTACCAAAAAAAAAGAACTTTCTTTTAGAAGTAATATTCTATATCAAGGTTTCTTCCCTTATGGGGACGTGAAAAAGATTGCTAGATCCCAAACAATGGTTGATTTTCATGCTCTAGTGAATTCTACTCACATGGGGATGCTGTTAATGCTTGTTGCAAGCTACAAGGTTGTCAAATTTATGAGGGATGTGAGTTAGATCTTTACTTTGCCGGTGAGGTCATCTGTGGTTGTAGGCCATACATCCCTAGGTATATGTTGGACTATAGGCCTCCTAGAGCTTCTTTAATACCTTGGAAAATTTCCACTGATGATTATGGAGTTCCATCTACAAGGTTTTGTGGGGGACCACTGATTTGTTATTCGGATGAGGAACATCCCACCTATTTGGACGCAAACTATAGGCGAGCATTCATTTAGGATGATAAGGAGGAAACTTTGGAAGAGTCGTCTTGCACAGTAGCAGTCCAAGTCACAAAACGCCATCAAGTCGTAGACAGCATTGTTTCATGTAGTGTGCTATTTGATAATGCAAACCATCATCTTCCTCATGTTGCCTCTCAATCTTATGAGGATGAGACACTTGAAAAGGAATCTACTCTGGATATTGTTGATGAAGCTATTCTAAGGGAGGCTAATAAAGAGAATGAACAAGCAAATGAAGAGCATGTGCAAGTAGGGATTGATTTGGACCTTCTGCCAGCCGACATTACAGTGACCCAAGTAGTGACCCAAATAGCTGTTGCTTAAGTTGACTTTTTCATTCCAGAAGGCTTCTTTGAGAAAATTGAACATCATTCGATGTTTACATGGCTGCTAGCTTGGGAGAATATTTTGAGTGAAATTAAGAAAATTTGTATTGAAGTCAAATTAATTCTAACTTCTTCACTCTCAATTCTTCTACATTTCAAAACTCGAGGGCGAGTTTTCAGCAACTGGAGGAGAATGATGCAGGACAAGAGTAAGAGAAGTAAATCCAAATATTGTATATTAGGAAATATTCTGAATGATAGGAAGTTTTTTATGTTGATTACGCTTCTTATGGCATCTTGTGTTATTAAGTTTCTGCACACAAGAGTAGATGGCGTAGATATACCCAGCTGATGTCACTGGAATGAGTTTTGGAATCTCTTCTCTTTTGCATCTGCACTAGTATCTCTGATGGGTTTTTGGGCTTCTTGTTTCTAAAAAAAAATTCAATTCGTGGATTCCAGGCAAAACAACATCTTGCGTTGCTATGTTTGGGGGAGATAGGGAGAAGGAAGGACTTGAGCTCACACACACATATTGAGAATATCGTTATTGAATCTTTCCAGTCTCCTTTTGAAGAGATAAAATCTGCCGCTTCCTATGCCCTTGGAAACATTGCTGTTGGGAATCTGTCAAAGTACTTACCTTTCATATTGGACCAGATTGATCATCAACAAAAGAAGCAGTATTTGTTACTTCATTCATTGAAAGAGGTTGGTTCATTAAGCCTTGTCTTTACTTTTAAAATGATTGAATATCTGTGTTAATATTTCTTTACCTTGCAGGTTATTGTAAGACAATCTGTGGATAAAGCAGAGTTCCAGGAGTCAAGTGTTGATAAAATTCTTAACTTACTGTTTAATCACTGTGAAAGCGAAGAGGAAGGCGTCCGCAATGTAGTTGCTGAGTGCCTTGGAAAAATTGCCCTCATTGAACCTATTAAGCTCATTCCTGCCCTTAAGGTTTATTCATGAGAAAATAAGTTTTCTTTTATCCAAAGCCTAAGATGATATAAACTTGCTTATATGTGGAGACTAAGTCTTTATTCTTTTTGTTTTTGGGGGCCTTATAGATGCGAACTACTAGCGCTGCTGCATTCACGAGGGTGACTGTCGTCACTGCCATTAAATATGCTCTGGTGGAGAGGCCTGAAAAAATAGACGAGATACTGTACCCTGAAGTCTCATCATTCCTGATGCTTATTAAGGATGATGATCGGGTAATTTTTTTTCTACTTTTTGTTTCACATTGTTTTCATTGACACGAATTGTTTTAGCTGCGTCAATATACTGTTTTAGGGCCCGGTATCAGGAGCTGTAACGACCTTATTCAATGATAAAGAATTTTTCTGTAGGCTATTTGAATGTCACTTCGTTTCAGCTTGTGCCTATTTAACTGGGTTGAGGAACTTGTTCCTAGAGCTAGAGAAAATATAGATATTATTGGCTATCTAATTGCCGTTTATAGTTATTGCCTTCATCTCTCTGTCTTTCCGTCTCTGTAAGCATGGATGTGTATCAAACGGAGAACCCCCAAAATGAAAGCTCATCTTAAATGAGAAGTGAGAACTAATCATCTTGGACTTTTGGCCACTGTTCCAATTTCCAAGGTTAAGTATAAAATATCCAGTAAGTGCAGGTTTTGGTAAACATAAACTATTGGTGTTGTATATCTTAATCCAGAGGCCCCTAAGTTCCCCAATATAACTCATTTTCTTCCATTCTCCACCCACCTCGTACCCCTGGCCCAACCCCAATCTGTTGCTTAGTAGCCACTCAATCTTCTGGCAAAAGAATCTCCATCAGTTACTCCAAGGAGTAACAAAGGGCTTGTGGGATCAATGGGGATGAGGTGTTTGAGGCCACTGGCTGCCTTAGGGTGCAGCATTGTTTTGCTAATGTGAAAACTATGGTATTTCTGTTTTGTTCATCTGATTTTGAGTTGAAGCGTGTGAATATTCAAAAACAGTGATTTTAGCCCGAGAATTCTGATGTAATGGCTGATTTCTGGGGAAACAGTTCACTAAGGAGGACAGGGATGCATTGTTTGGACAATTTGGGAAATGGAAGTCCTGTCTGCACCCCCCGGGCCGCTCAAAAATGGAAAAAGCCTAATAGAAAAATATTGCATTGTGCAATCACACATGCATATGCTTACAAAAGTATATGCTCCTCCCGGTGCCCGATTAAAAAAGCAAAAATAATCCAAAATTATAATCCTACAGTTCCTACCGGGGGAGGGTTGAATAGTATGCAACTTTACTATTGCAGAGAGGCTGTTTTTAGTTTCGATCTAGATTTGAAAGGCTCAACTACCAACAGAAATGCAGCTTTAACATAGATCAGGCTTATTGTTCTTAATGCCTTATTCAAGTAAGAGTGATTATCTGCAACTCATATAGGATGGAGAATTTAACTGTCTTATAAAGTTTAGTAGAGTTATTTGAAGGGAAATGAATTTTGTATGGTTATTTGAAAGCAACTATCATTATCAAAATTAACAGCAATTAATATTACTTGGCTTGATGTTTAAGTGGATGAATTTTTCCAAATGTTTGTGGTCAATCTCAATCATATGCCTTATCTATGAAATTGGTGGTCTGATTACCCATTACAAAGACTACATAACAAGCAAAAATACTTAGATTATATTTAGCATAAGCATAGAACTTGCTGGTGATCCTCTCTTTGAGATTTGGGGATTTTGTGGAATTTGATTGATGCCATGCATATTTCTTTTCTGTTGTGCAAACATGAGATCCTGCAACAAGATTGTCAAATCAATACCTTGGTCTTCTTCTATGACTTGTTTTCCTGCTTTGCAGCATGTAAGACGCGCGGCTGTTTTGGCACTCAGTACTGCTGCTCATAACAAGCCAAATCTCATCAAAGGGCTTCTGCCAGAGTTGTTGCCTCTTTTGTATGATCAGACAGTTGTTAAGGTGACTTTACTCTGAAAATCTCTAATTGCTACTTTACGTGTTGCCTCTTGGGTCAACGCCTTCTCCCTTGATTCCAAAATTAGACAATTGTTATGGATGAAGTTAACAAAAAGGCAGTTCTGTTGCATCTCTTGTATGTTTTTAGGGATACGGAGGGTTATTAACTTTTGACTGTTCCTTAGTTTAAAATAGTGCGAGGCACATCGAGGTGCTAAGGGTCCCAAGGAGCGAGACGTGAGCCTCGAGGCGAAGGCACGTGCCTCAAGGATGCGAGGCACATTTTTCTAAAAAATTGCAGAAAATTTATTCAAAGAATATATCATGTGCAAATAAGTTACAGATTTGCATTAATACGGTGAGTAGATTGCATTACAACTGTTATAAAGCATAGAATGGTTCCAAAACGGCATAGAATACAATAAAACAGCATTATAATTCACTTAAATAAAAAATCGAAATGCTAAAAATTGCTAAACAAATTGAGATTTTTTTTGAAAATTTTCCAAGATTGACAAGCATGCTCACAATATACACAAAAAGTAAAAATATCTCCTATACTGTTTTGTAAAAAAACGAAAAATAATACTACCTCACTCATCTAATAAAAAACACAAAGAAAACAGAAAACAGTAAATATTTTACTCATATAGGATCAAAGTGGAGAAAGAGAGAGGAGACTAAAGAGCATCCCATCTAGCTGTACGCACCCACTTTCGAAGCCCCAAAATTGCACATCAGTGGCTCAGCACAGACCTGCTGGGAGCAGATCACCGGCGCCCAGTGAAGATGAGCCGCTGGAAAAGCATGAGAAAGGAAGATCAATGCACTCTTTCTCCATTAAGCCGCAATACAAGCCTTAAATCGAAGAGAAATTGGAATTTCAAAAAATTAGGGTTTTTGCAAATTAGGGTTTTGAAGAATTTGAAGCAATTTGATGGGGCTTCTGCTCGAAATTAGTCAATTGTCACTTGAGCAAGTACAAGTGCCAAGAAATTTTGGCATTTGATGACTAATTTCTCAGAACTCTCTCTCCCCCGTGAAGTGCTATTAGGTGAGGAAACCGCCGTACCTTCGCCTCGGCTGAGGCGCATCTAAGGCGCGCGCCCCCGTGGGCCTTTGGATTTCGCTGCTCTTAGGGGTCACCTGAGGTGCCAGCCTAGCTGCCTCTCGCCTAGTTGCGCCTCAGGTGTGCTTTTTTAAACTAAGGACAGTTCTTGGACAGATAACCACGAGGTCAGCTAGTGTTAAGAAACCTAAATGATTGGGTATAAACTAGAAAATGAAAAAAAATGTAATGTAATACTATCCTAATAGATTAGGAAACTAAATCTCGATAAAATATCTGTAAATATCCTTATTTTGGCTCTCTCAACATATGCTAAAAAATAGTTACGAAATAATAAAAAATACAAAAGATCTCCAATATCAAAATATTTTAATTTCCTAAATATTTTTACCCATTCTTTACTCTTATCCGCCATCATTCTCCCTAGTTAGAAAAACCTCATCCTCGAATTTTGAAATGAAAACGAGCAAGAGAAGAATATGAAAAATTGATTTGAAGTCCTTGCACGTTTGCCGAAACTCCAGCCTTATTATCTTCTCCATCATCCAGCACCATGCCAATAATGGATGTAGAGTGTTTTCTCAAAAAGTACTCATAAAGAAATTCATCATATTCAGCTTGTGCGCTAACTGCTTGGTGCATATTGGATGCTCTTTCATCCAGTGAAAATTCATGCGGGATATTGAAAAAGTTGTTTTCTAATGTCTTTGACTCTTCATTCTCTTGTACAGGTGCTTGGACGTCATGTTTATTAGTTCTCCCAGTCAAAGTTTTGACATTGCTATCTCCAATGGACATTGTCTCAATGTGCACTTGATTTGCATATGACTGGCAACCTTCAAACTTCAATTTCTTGATTCATAGAGCCAATGAAGTTGTTAAAATCATTTGGCCTACTGATATCTGAAAGCTGATGATGCTTTTGTACTTGGATAGCTCCTTTCATATACTCATGTTCAAGAGTCTCCTCTTTCTTATCCTCAATGATAAATCCCTTGTCATGTGCATCATAGCAGATTGAATCTGTCTCATTCAAATAAGAGGTTGGTTGCTTCCCAAAATACCTTAGAGATGAATCCCTAAAATCTCTTGTGGGAAGTTGCCATGGTAGTAAAGGAGTTCTAGGATGCTTATAATCCATCGTATACCTAGGAATGTAAGGCTTAACCCCACAAATGAACTCACTAGCAAAGTAAAGATCTAACTTGTCACATCCTTCATAAATTTGAGTATTTGACAACCTTGAAGCAAGCATTAAGCATCTATAGCATCTTTGAATGAATAAAAATTTACTCGAGCATGAAGATCACCCATTGTCTGAAATCTAGCAATGTTTTCTACATCCCTGCAAGGAGAGAAAACGCGTTATAGAACATTAGTTGTAATCGGGAGTTTCTTTATCGCAAATAATCATAAGTAGTGCTCGATGATGTTTTCCACACGGGGCCATAGTTGCAGCAGTGACACAACATTAACAGCAACCAGAAACAACTGAACAAAAACAGCATTAATCGAGAAGAATTTCGGTGAGCAGCATGGCTGGCAGCGAAGGCAATTCGATGGTAGTTGCTAGGTAGAAGGTGGACAGTGGGTGGTGATCGGATGATGGTGGGTGATGATTCGAAGGCTTGGCTGGCATAGGCTGGTTTTGTGTTCGGTATGTCTTTTTTTTATTGGGGGGGGGGGGTGTTTGAGAAACAAAGGATATGAACCAAAGAGAGTTGGCAGTGGCTTGGATCGCGTAGCTCTTATACCTTTGAGAGCGATTTCTACAAAGGGGTAATTGAGGTAGGACATTCTAAGAGCAATTCCTACTGGGAAAATTCTCACACAGAGAAATATTAACTCACTCAATTAACTTACTTAAATAAGTCAGTAAATAATCATTCATAATCTTGCTTCTCCAATTACATAAAACTTTATATAACCATAAGGCCAGCCAGCATTAGGAAACCTAAATGATATGATATAAACTAGAAAAGGAAAAAAAAATATAACCTAATATTATTCTATTAGACTAGGAAACTAAATCTTGATAAAATATCACTAAATATCTTTATTTTGGCTATCTTAAAATATGCTTCAAATACTTACTAAAATAATAAGAAAATACAAAAGATCTCCAATATCAAAATATTCTAATTTCCTAAATCTTTTTAACTATTCCTAACTATTATCTTGTATCACATAATTATGCGGGTTGGAGAGCATTTGGGGTCGTGAAACAAGTTTGATCATAGTGTGCTACTTAAAAATTGAAGGGGTTGTCATGCCATTTGGATCAAGCTTCATCGCGAAATTGAGTTTCACTTATTGAACTTATTTTCTTCCCCCCCTGTCCAAATTAGTGGCCCATTTTAGTGAGAGTAGGGTTTTTTTATCCTACAAACGAAGTACATAGCATTTCAAGCAAATATAAAATGGATGGCAAAGTATGTTTGTCTTGACGTTGGGATAAATCATCTTCCGGAATCAATTCTTTGTCTTCGTTGAATTTTGGTTAGTAAATTACCACTGCTATTTTTATGGATTTGGAATGCGATCTTAAGTGTTTGGGTGACAAAGGAATTACCTTTAGGATTGAGGATCAACTTCAGTGGTTTTAGAGAGCTTAGAGGGAATTGGGTAACAATGGGTCAAAGTAAAGAGTGGACTGTTTCGGAAATGAGTGGTATGTATTCATGGACTGAGCTAATTTAAAAACAATGAGCATGTATATGTTGTTGCTTGCTTGATGCAAAAGTTCTACTGCATGAATTAATTTTGCTATCTATCTTGAAGCCTGTTAAAATATCCTTTAAAATATTGTCACATGTCTCTCCGTCATGGTTTGATGTTGGGGCTTTCGCTCATGTAATGTTGAGTATGTGGGAGCTCACCTGTGAGATTACTTCCGAATGCATGAATTTCTTTGTTGATCTTCCTGTCTCTAATGAATAGGATGCGTGACTCAATTTTCCTTCTCTATTTTGTCTCTTTATGTACGTATTACTGCAAATTACAGGTACTTTTGCCAAAACTGTTTTCTTTCCCTATTTTTATTATTATGGCTTAGGAAAAAGGACAAGTAATTACAAGATATGAAGAGGTTATCTACTAAAGATGCTCCATCCACAAAAAAAGCAAATGTTCTCCCAAACATACGATGTTATAAGCCTTTTATCTCTAATGACATAGATAGTTCTCTTCTTCCCCTCAAAAGCTCCTCAAGATTGGTTCTGGATTGAATATGACTGACAGATTGCAACTCCGTTTTGCACATGAAGCACCTCTGAAAAATGAGCAGTTCATATGCCTACTGCCTTGCTTTAATGAACAGATTCTCAGAAAAAACTTTCCCTTGTGCTGGATTCACCTTGTTTTATATTCTTAGGAAGGTCTTCATGTTTTAGTGTAGTCTTTGTTTTTCATAAAGTGCCTGTCCTACAACTTGATGCAGAAAGAGTTGATACGAACAGTTGATCTGGGACCCTTTAAGCATGTTGTTGATGATGGTCTTGAACTCAGAAAAGCAGCTTTTGAATGTGTGGATACCTTGCTTGACAATTGCCTCGATCAAGTGAATCCATCAGCGTTCATTGTTCCTTACCTAAAATCCGGCCTGGATGGTAAGTTCATGTTATAGATTGTCATAGATAAGCTAAGGTCATCTGCCAAAATCAAAGTAATATTTTCTTAGTAGTATTCCTCATGTGAACATTCAATTGTTGCTAAGGTAGCCCAATTCTGGTCAGAGTATGAGGCACTATGCTGCCATGGATATAGCTGCAGGATCATTGTATCATGCATCTGTTACTTTCATTAGTAACTTCCTTGTCATGTCTTCGCTGCATAAAGTATTGATGTATGGACTTATGAGTATGTTTTTTTAATTTCTTCTTGCCAGATCATTATGATGTTAAAATGCCCTGCCACCTCATCCTTTCGAAATTGGCTGATAAATGCCCATCTGCTGTACTTGCAGGCTAGTGTCCATTTTTTTGCTTTCATTTTCATTTTTATTGTAGTTTTAATAATACTTTATTGCTGATTACATTTACCCATTTCAATATTCTCATCATCACCAGTGTTGGATTCGCTGGTGGATCCTCTTCAAAAAACTATTAACTTCAAGCCAAAGCAAGATGCTGTGAAGCAAGAAGTAGACCGTAACGAGGATATGATTAGAAGTGCTCTTCGAGCTATTGCTTCCTTAAATCGCATCAGGTGTGCCTGTTAATAATTCAATATTTGCTTATTCTGCCAAGTTTGTGGTGTGGGCATTTCAGCTACTTTATGACCTCATAATGCATGTATAAAAAGAGTGCACAATCAAATTCTATTGCATTTGGCTCATGATTCCCAATTGCTATTGCATTTAGTTCTGCATCCAACCTCTCCATTCAATTATCTTGCATTCACTGCTACACACAAGCTCTCCATTCGATTAATTTCGAGTATTCAATAATCGCTTTTGATGATAATTTTCTCATTCTAATAAGCTTGCCATCCGATTTTCGTCTGATACTGTCACTTTGCGGGTGCCCCAATATCTGGCTTCCACTCTCATTCCGTTTTTCTTATAAACTACTTGCTCTGGACATGAGTTTCTGTGTTCTAAGCTGAAACATGATAGAGACTTTAGTCTTGGGAGCCCTTTAGATCACGTGCTGCTGGTTAAGATTGTCCATCACAGGTCTGGGTGCAATCGTGCAGCTCAGTTGAGATCATTATTAGATTTTTTGAGCTCCTGCACAAAGCTAACGCATATAGCTCATTCTGTATGGTAAGTAAATGCTGGAGTCAGTTTTATGTATATTCCCAGCACATGGTTTAAATATCAATAAGCTCTATCTTCGTCGTTGGATCTTGATTTTTATAGGATACATGCTTAAGGTTCAAGGATTTGTAAAACGTTCATCTTATTGCTCAAACCAGAAACCCTCGTGATATATAAAGTAATTCAATGAGCATGATGAAATAGACTGCCAGAAATGTGGTTTACCTATGAATTGCTAATCTACATTCATAGTACTTGTTGCAGTGGAGGAGATTACAGTATCAAGTTCAAGAATCTCATGAATGAGATAGCAAAATCTCCAACACTTTGGGACAAATATCACTCTATCCGCAATGAATGATGGGCAGCATATCCTTCTGGCCACGTGTTCCCAAGTCTTGCACTTGATGAAGGCAGCCAGGCAAATAGAAGTGCTGCACTGAACTTTGGTACGAGGTTGGGAGATCAGTGTATGTAGTGGGAAGCAAGAGATGAGTTGCTCCATGTGCATGAATTTGGGGTGATCTTTTCATCATACGAGGAACATTGGCTCCGATCTTAATCTAGTCAAAGGGATCCAAAATGATTATTTCCTTTTTGTAGTTATGGTTTTATATCTGCTCTAGGCTCAATTGTTTTCCAGTATGGATGTGGATGCCATCTGCATATCAGGTATCAGTTTGCTAATGCAATCCTTGTCAATGCTGAGTGGCGTAAGGGTTATATTTTTCCTGTGGATGTGAAGATTGAGGCATTGACATAGCTGTTCCATGCTGCATTGTGCTTGGCTTGCATTCAGTCAGGGTTGGTTGTTCAGGTTTACAAAAGTTGGACTTAGATTGATTTGATGGAATATTGGGGTTTGGTCAAGTAAGAATGTTGCATTTTTGGATTTGATTTTCTTGTGTCGGATAATTGATAGGTTGGTTATGCGAGATTGCCAGTTCCCCTATTTTCTTCGGTTGGCTCAGCACATTTCTGTTTGACAACGTAATATCTGCATTGTTCAGCGAGTTGCATGATCGCATGGTTCAGCTTGTATGGTCATCGGGGTACTCTCGAGGGAGATCAGTTGGTTTTCTTTCTGCCCGATAGCAAGCTCACGTGCAAAACAGGCTAGTCTGGCCTTGCTGGCGATCAATTGCCCCCCCCCCCCCCCCCAATCCCTGAAGAGGAGAATAAAAAAGTAAAATTGAGAACAGCGTCTTTTAAATTTGTACTTTGGTGTAAAAAAACGCTCAATATCTTGAGTAAAAAATTCTATTGTATATGTCTATTGGCGTGTTTTGTTAGTTAGTAAATTCAAATTTACCAACTTTAACTAATTGTAACCAACCTTAACAAAAAAATTTCAACTCAACTCATTTCAGCTAACTTCAATCAATTTTAATTCACTTAAATTCATTTGAACAAAAAAAATCAACTTTAACCTATCATATAAAAAAAATATGCTTTCTTCAAATTGAAATCAATTTTAATCAATGTTAACCAACTTTTCTTATTTTTCAACATATATTTCTCAATGAAAAAGAATAGACTCCTAGTATGGTGCTAGGCATGGTTATGAAAACCGGACTAGGTTGGCTGGTTGAACTAGGAACCTATCATGGTAACACGTTTGGAAAACCCAAGCATCGTTCTGTTAATCGAACAAGAAAAATTCGGTCAAATTCAGTTAGAAAATCGAATTGGACTGGCCGATCGAGATAGTCAAATTGGGAACCAGCTATGGTAATGGTCCGAAAAACCCAAGAATCGTTATGTCAATTGAACCGGAAAAACCCGGTCAAACCGAGAAATTCATTCGAACCGGCTGACTCATTGTCTAATCGGATTTTCGCAGCTGAAGCTTGAAATGCCAATTTTATTAGTGTTTACACCATTGTCTTTCGGAGATCAGTATCTCTCCATCCCTTCGCAAGCCCTAACCCACCCCAATGACTCTCCCCTCTCGCCGCTAGATCTAACACTGATCGCCGATAGCAAGCAAGGTAGGCATGATGTTTTAAATCCTAAGATCTATTGGAACTGAAGAGAGGTAGAGAGAGAGAGAGAGAGAGAGAGAGAGAGAGAGGAGAAGGACAAGAACTTTTCGTGCTGTTATACTGTGGAGGAAGGTGACGGGTGGAGGAAAAGAAATGAGGTGCTGCAGACTTTTACATTGTAAACCTAGGTTTTTAAAAATTTATAAATGGGTTGGGCCCCTATTATTGAATCATGAAGGAGACATCCATATAAAATTGTCATTTGCTTTTTGTATGCCCAGCCATGACAACTTTGTTTATGCATGTTATTACCTTTGTTTAGCTAAAGACTTCCAAGTATGAAATGTTTGAATTTTTTTTTTTTTTTGGGGTCTGATAAGAATGTTTGGGTATTATTAGCTGTGAATTTATGAATTGTGAATTGCCAATATTTGAATGTGGATGTAGGCCAAATAAGAAAATTAATTATAGGATATATAGAAAAAATTATCTCGAATTTACCGGGTCATGTTGGTCCAATGCAATTCAACACTAAGCCAGGTCAACCAGCTTAGCCCCGGTTCAAACAGTCTAACCATTTGGCCTATTGACCCACTTGGCTGACCGGTTCGATCATCGGGTTGATTCTGTTAACATTTGTGCTAGTTATACACCTCAAAAACGATTCATTGCATGATAGCAAATATTTATCATTGAAAATATTCAAAGGATGTCAAAACACATTAAGGTATGGTAAATATAGGTCTAATATTAAATAATGATTTGAAATTTACTTTAACTCATGTTTTTGTCTATTTTTCTAATAAATTTATGCACATTTTTATCACATAAAAATGTAAATTTTTATAATGAAATAATTAACCATTTGTATTATGTAATGAATTTTAGTTATAAATGATGAATCTTTTATGTTTGTGGGTCTATTGAAACCGGTCTTTTTGTGGGTAGTGATATCCGTAGGGAGTAAGATTACTTACATTTAGATCCCCCAAAATTCTATGCAGGCAGAACCCACATGAGAGTTGTTACTATTGTTGTTGTCGGGTTGAATTTTTGGTTACATTGATTCAACAATTTCTTTTAAATAGTGAACCTTTGTAGGAAGTCTTTTTATTCTTGATTGATAAAAACAATAATTTTTTTTATGTGACTAATCCTTTTAAATTTAGTGAATTTTAAAATATATTGAATTAATCTTTAGGTTTAATGAATGGAACCTTTAATATCTCAAATGATGAATCTTTCCTACTATATCATATCTCTTTATGGTGTTTCATAAGTGTGTATAGATAAGCTAAGGTCATCTGCCAAAATCAAAGTAATATTTTCTTAGTAGTATTCCTCATGTGAACATTCAATTGTTGCTAAGGTAGCCCAATTCTGGTTAGAGTATGAGGCACTATGCTGCCATGGATATAGCTGCAGGATCATTGTATCATGCATCTGTTACTTTCATTAGTAACTTCCTTGTCAATTGCCTTTATGGTGTTTCATATCTCTTTATTTTAGGTTTAATGAATGGAACCTTTAATATCTCAAATGATGAATCTTTCCTACGATATCATATCTCTTTATGGTGTTTCATAGGTGTGTATGGTAGAATTACTATTTCTGGGTCAACTCGTCCATCTTAGCTAAAAGAATTATTAAAAAGAAAAATTCCTTGGGCTCTGGAAATTTCCTGCCCATGGAGATTAATATTGTACAGTGTTTTTTAAAAAAAAATTATTTGGTGGGTATTACCTTTGAAAATAAAATGTCAAAGCTAAGTACAAACAACTATTAGTATATCTCTAACTCCACGTTACAAACAACTATTAGTATATCTCAAACTAGGGGTGGATCTAAGACCAACCCAAGGGTGTCCATGGACCCCCCTAACCCAAAAAACTTCTCATTAGCTAGTTTGAGGCCTTTGAACATGCTGTAGGTGGACACCCCTAAATGTGGCCCAAAAATTAAAAGCCTTTGAAGCTTGGACACCCTTAACCCTTAAATGAATGGACCGACCCAACTTTTCCTTCAACTACTGAAATTTTCATTTCTTTTTTTTAAATACAATTAGTGAAGGCAGGCATTCATGTGCATTCGTGCTTCTACATTTTCTCTCAGTATTGTCTCTCCTCTCAGGCTCTCACTCCCTTTCCTCCACTCGACATCCAATTACACCAAGAGTAGCCCGCCTCAGCTCCACTATCCATGAGATCACTATGCACCGTAGCCATATGCTGACCACCAACACAAGCGCATGTCGCCAACTGACATCTCAGTTCTCTTCTCTCATGCTCTCTCTCCCTCTCCTCCTTTCAACATTCAAATCCACCACGAGCAGCCCACCTCAGCCCCACCGGCCACCAGAAGACTACAAGCAGCAACTGCACGTCGACCACTGCCATAGGCGCAGGCCAACCACCGCCACACAGCCCAGCCTCTGTCATGTTGCCCGGAGGTTAGGGTTTTAATCCTTCAACAATTAAATTATATTTTTTTTTGCTTGAATTACTTCTAATTGCTTGCTTCTTAGCTTCTATTTTGTAAATGGAGATTAATTAATGAAATTACTTGGTTATTAGTTAATGATTGTTAATTTGTTATCATGCTATATGCTCTTGCAAAGTCATAATTGTTTAGATTCTTGATAGTTGAATCATTTTTAGCAAGCTGAAAGTTTTCTAAAACACTTCCCATTGAATTGAATCATTTTGGTTTGTCATAAGTGGTATCATTGTGCTTGATGGGTAGCTTCTTTCTTTAGACAACTTGTTCAGGAAGTGTTTGGTCGATTGGTTCTACTGTGGGAGCTCAAGTTTTGTGTTTGATTTTTCCTTGAAGGAGGATTGCATTGATGTTGTATGTTTGTCTTGGGGACCTCTATCTTGGTTGAAGAATTGAGTTGAATTAATTAATTAGCTAAGGAAGCAAGTATATTATTCCAACCAATATTTGGGCTTTAAATTTAAGACAAGCTCTCTGCCAATGCGAACATAAATTTTCTCGTTCCCCTAAATTTCATATATTGCTTAAACTTTTTTTTTATAGTATACGTGGTTATGAATGTTCATAGATGGACACCCCTAATCCAAAAGTCTAGATCCGTCACTGTCTCCTACTCTATGTTATTGCACGAGAAGGGTGATGTAGGTTATTTAGAATTATATTCTTAGTTGCTTATCTTATTAGGGTAAAAATATAAGTGAACTCTAAACAATGTTAATTTACATTGTGATTAGACTTGATTAAATTCAGGATCGGATCGTGAGATTAGGATTTTTTCAATCCTAACCATATCCGATCTTCGTGCTAGTTCGCATACCCCTGACCCTAACCCTAACGCTGGCCTTGTTTGTAACCTTAGGTAATCGAATCGAATTCGACCCTCAAGCCTTTCCTATATAGAAAATAAGATTTTTCACTAAGTTTTCTATTTTATTATAAAGTTTAACGTTAAATATTTTACAAAATAAAAGGTCATACGACAATGTAATATTCCAATGAAATATATAACAGTTACAAACATTAAAATACGTAATTTAGTGATTAAAACGATTATTTTACTAAAATGACCACTCTAAATAGAATGTTATGAGCTAGAGAGATGTGGAGATGTAAATGAGGAAGAGAGGCTAACAGGAGACGAGAAAGTAGAAAGCGAAAAGTGTTGAAACAAACGAAATGCAACCTATCTTGCTTTGACTTTAAATTCTTATTTAAAAAAAAATGAGGATTAGCGGGTCAGGTTAGAGAGTCAAAACCTCTACCCAAGCCTGATCCTCATCATAGTCAGGTATCCTCGGGGCGAGTCCGTGATGAAAAAACCTGACCCTGAATCTCTCATTTTTGAGGGTTGGATCGTGGTGAGTCAAACAGGGCCCTGATCTATTGACCACGTCTAGTTGAGATTGCTAACAGGCTTCCTAAAAATAATATTGCACTTGAGTTGGAGTATAGCAAGTATGTAGTCTCATCTTTGTGTGTGTGCGTGTCCATATATATATATATATATATATATATATATGTATGTACCCATACACACACACACACACACACACACACACACATATATATATATATAGATGTATACATACATATACATATATATATATATATATACACACACACACAAACACACACACATCTATATACATGCACATACAAACATACATACATACATACATACATATATATATATATATATATATATATATATGTATACATATATATGTGTATATATATATATATATATATATATATATATATATATATATATA
>JACYFF010031956.1:63024450-63049286 GCA_017589665.1 Selenicereus undatus | reverse complement strand
TACATTAGAAACTTAAGATGCCAATGAAAGGATATGTGGTCACCATTGAAGGGGACAACTTGTGTGCTACTATCACCAATAAAGGACCGATGTTATAAATAGAGCATGATCATAATGGCGAGGAACCTTATAAGTTTAAAATAATAGTAGCCTTAGAGAAGGATAACTCTCCTTTTGACTTCGATCCTTACTTGAACTTAAACGTGAACACCATTCCTAAAAAAGTGGGATGCCTTCTAGGGCTAGTTGGAGGAAAAAGAGCATAGGGATGGATTACCTTTTCCTTAACCTAAAGGGTGAGTTACAAGTTTTGGTTGGGGTATCAACCTACTATTAAAGAAGTAGTTAAAGGTAGGCAGGAAGCACAAGCTCAAAAAGCTATTGTCAAAAAGGGATACTAGAAGTATTACACCATAAGGCCTTACTTAGTTACTCTTAATGGGTTGTTCCTTTATGAGAGATACAATTTTCCTTTCTATGGTTGGCCCAAACCCCACCACATCATAAAGAAGGGGATCTGGGTACCTAGGTTGAAAATATTTAGTGACTGCTAATTATTAGAGAATGAAGCACTTACTTCATTAAGAAGGGACCGGTGCACTCAAGATTGGACCCACCTAGCTGGAAGCAATATCTTTGGAATTCTGTTTGACTAGGATTATAGGAAATGGAAAGACCCCTCCACCATTCAGTCCCTTGCATATCTAAAGTTGGTTTCGGCCCTACAAACTTCATTGCTGAAGTTGGCGCAAAAAGCTGTAAGCAAGTGATTTGAGTTGTTGGAGAGGAAGGAAAGGTGCTCACAATAGCCGTAGGGGGTAGTTTAGGAAGGTCCAAGGGTTAATATTCAATTCTTATTTCCCCAAAATCTACGTTAGATGTACCTATTTCTAATTTCAATAAGATGAACTCTTTTGCTTACAACTCATCTCATTCCCTTTTCTTGCAATGCTTTGCCTCTAACAATACTGAAGTAGAAGAAATAACTCCAAAAGATCTAACCACAGCAATGGAAGATATGAAAATTGAATTTTCATAGTTGAGGACACAATCCTAGTTAATTTGGGGACTCCTAAAGAGGCCTGAGAACTTAAAATATGGAAATCACTAACTCCAAAGTAGCAGGAAAGTTTTATTTCACTCCTATAAGAATTCATTGACGTCTTTGTATGGTCATGTGAAGACATGCTTGGCGTAGCCCTAGATATAGCTGAGCATAAAATCTCTCTCTATCCTAACGCCAAACCTAACAAAGCAAAACTCTACAGGATGAAACCAGAATGGGCCTTGAAGATAAAGGAGGAAGTTGTAAATATTTGGATGCAGGTTTTATCAGGGTTTCATCGTGATGTGGACCAACTCCCGAGCTTGGTCCTACTCTCACTAGTGAGGTTTATGAACCAAGTTGGCCCAATATTGACCCTAGGTCAAGGACTAGGTCTCCCTAGGACAATATTGACTTGGGGCCATTAAGAAGGTGCAAGTAGGGTTAGGAAAGGTGATTGGGCCAATAGTAGCCCTAAATTAGGAGTTAACCACTTAATCCTCCCAAAACCACCTCATTAGCTTATTTTCAGTTGTTAGGAAGAATACTTTGCTTCATTTCTAGATCATATTTAGCTAGACAAATGAGCTCCAATTTTTATAAATTATGCATGGATGGAACGCCCTAAATGTCTATTTTCTAACAAGTCTTGAATCGCACCCAAACTTTGAGTATTGAGAAAGTTCTAGGCCAAATACCGAGTAAGGGTTGGTCTAAGGCTGAAAAATGCACGATTCTGAATATGGGCTTAATAGAAGAGGTTAAGGTTGTAATTTTGGGGATTAATTAGCATGGAATGATTGTTTACCCACAAGGGAAGACTCAACCAGTAGTGGCACCTCATTTTGAGGAGTAGAGCTTACTCATGGCTCTCTAGAAGATAAAGGATGAATGTTGGAAAATATAGCTCATAGTGATTGTAATTATCTTGAGCATCTTGATTTATTTTCCTAGGATATTTTGTAAGCCTCCCATTGGACCACTTGCCCTAATAATGTACAGCTAATTCTCCATCTCATTGGGTATTTATGGACCTAATAACTCCATGCAAAAATAAGATTTGATGAATGATATGAGAGCTTGGAGCTTGGTTTTCCTCAAAATCTCAAATTCTTTATCTCTCTTAGGAGTGTGGTGATTTGCGTCTTCCTTTTAAAATAACCCTTGGTGCTAGCTTTAGAGGGTTAGAGGGTGGGTTGATTTATCTTCTTGCTATCTAATTCAAGTGTTGAATCTACTCCATTAGAGGTTTTCTCAATTGGGAATTCTCTATCTTTCGTAGTTATTCTTTGGAGTGATTGATTTTCAACTTCCATTAGGCTTACCTATATGCCTGTCATTCCTTTATTTGGATAAATAGAATTCACCATGCATCATTTGGTATCAGAGCACAACGATCCTATCTCTTGTTAAGTATCCATTTCAACCACCCTTGTGTTGGAATTGCTTAAAGTTGACTCCTTTCTATACTATTTTATCATTAGTTCTTCCTCTTTAAATATCTTACCTAGTCCACGAAGAACCCTAATTATAGCCAAAACACAAACCCCAACTTAAACACTTCCTTAAAACTCCACAAAAGGACCAAAAACACGAAACTAGAAATTCAGCATTGCCACCCGTGCCAAAATCTTGCCCTTTGAGAATTTGACCTGAAGATTTGGCACAATCACCACATGTTGCTTCGCACGACCATGCCCTCTTCTTGCACTCTTAAATCCTGTTCTAAAGATCTGACACAACCCCCTGTGCCATAAAGCATGACCATACCCCCTCCTTTTTCACTATTTTCTTGCCCCTGCTCCTTCAGCGCCCCCATGCCTCCCCTATTTTTTCCCCTCATTTTTCCTCCTTGCACCTTTCTATCAACCATGACCAGTGAAGGAAATCTTTCTCACTCCTTGAACATTCCTCTTAAACAAGCCCATGAGATAGGTAGGGCCCTTGTAGAGCTTCAAGTGCAAATGAGGAAGCTCACTCAGGAGGTTGCACAAGTAAGGAAATCCACTCCACGAAACCCTTATCGATGAGGCTACGTTGCCTTCCCTATTGACATCAAATACTCTTCCCCCCATGAAGACTTTGATGATGAGGATGGAAGGCTAAGAAGACTAAGGCATAGAAGGGATGACCTTCAAGATCTCAAAGTTGAGGCTCTGGAATTTGATGACAATCTTAACCCAGAGAACTATCTTGATTGGATTTAAGCCCTTGAGAGGATCTTTGAACTCAAAGATTATAATGACGAGAAGGCCTTCAAGTTAGCCATTCTTAAGATGAAGGGGTGTGCTTCATTATGGTATGAACATTTGAAGAAGAGTAGGGTTAGAGAAGCCAAATCCAAAATCAAGACTTGGTCTAAGCTCAAGAAGCATATGGATAAGTGATTTCTACCACCTCTTACAAACAAGAACTCTACCTCAAGATCACCTCTGTCAACCAAGAGAATCTAAAGATAGAAGAGTATATTAGGGAGTTTAAACAACCCTAAATGTGGATTGACATAGATGAAGAACCCGAACTCAAGATTGCTAGGTTCTTTAAAGGATTATCTTGTAGCATTGCTAACAAGGTGAATCTACAATCTTACTTATCCTTTGATGATGTTTTCCACCTACCTATCAAGGTTGAGAAGCAACTTAAGGGTCGAAAATCCTTTCAAACGACTTTCTTTATTCATCCTTCAAATGCCCCTGTTACTCTTCCCCCAGCAAAGCTATCACTACCCTTACACCCGTCAAAACTCTTGATAAGGGTAAATGATTGCTAGTGAACCACCAAAGAGATTGGAGGGTAAAAACTGTTTCAAATGTCATGGATATGGACACTTCTAAGAGGATTGTCCTAATCGAAGGACTCTCACCATTAGAGAGGTAAAAGAAATTCAAGCTAATGAAGAAGCTACTAGTGAGGAGGAAGTAGAGGATGTGGATCAAACTTTGATCACTCTACATGTAGGTGAACTCTTGGTGATTCGGAGAACACTCCATGTTCAAGAGGCTCCTTGTGAGCCAAGCTAAAGGGAGCAAATTTTCCATACTCAATGGACCATCGAAGGCATGATGTGTGAGCTCATCATTGATGAAGGAAGTTGCACTAATGTAGCTTCCGCAACACTCATTGACAAACTTCAATTGCCCACCAAGGTGCATCCTACCCCTTATTCTCTCTAATGGCTCAAACAGGGAAGCGAGGTAACCATTCCTAACACTTATTGCATTTTCAATTGGTACATATTGTGGTGAAGTACTATGTGATGTTCTTCCCATGGATGCATGCCATTTGTTACTTAGTAGACCATGATTGTTTGATAATCACGTGATTCATGATGGATATGCCAATACTCATGCATTCAAGTACATGGGTTGTAATCTTACTTTGACATCGCGACCTTGAACTAAACTCCTCAAATCTAAGCCGGGGAAGGGAAGTGAGAAAAGCCAATTTATGACTGAAACACGGGTGGAGAGAGTTATTAGTAAGAGCAAGCCTTTATTTGCCTTACTTATAGTAGAATCAAACACAAGGCAGTGAAACCCATGCATCCTTTAGCTCAATCACTCTTGAAAGAGTTTGAGCATATATTCCCCAATTATTTGCCCTCGGGTCTCCTTCCTTTGAGAGGAATTGAGCACCAAATTGATCTCCTACTGGGCGCTCCTTTTCCAAACAAGCCGACCTATAGGTGCAATCCTAATAAGTCGAAAGAGCTTCACCAACAAGTCCACGAGTTACTTGATCGTGGGTACATTAGGGAAAGCTTGAGTCCATGTTCGATTCCTACCCTTTTAGTACCTAAGAAGGATGGCACTTGGTGTATGTGTGTTGATTCTAGGGCCATAAACAACATCATCATGAAGTATCGATTGTCTATTCCTTGATTGGATGATATGTTTGATGAGTTGCATAGGTCCAAGTTCTTTTCCAAAATTGACCTCTGGAGTGGCTATCACCAAATTAGAATGAAAGAAGGAGATAAGTGGAAAACCGCCTTTAAGACCAAATATGGGTTATGTGAATTGCTTGTGATGTCATTCGGTCTATCTAATGCTCCTAGCACTTTCATGAGGCTCATGAATGAGGTCTTAACACCATTCATTGGGAAGTTGTTGTGGTGTATTTTGATGATACTTTGGTGTATAGTTGTGATGAAACATCTCATGTGGAGCATCTTTCTCAAGTGTTCTACGTATTGCAACAACAAAAGTTATATGCCAAACTTGAGATGTGTGAACTACTCACTCCTCAAGTTGTCTTTGTTGGCTGTGTTGTGTTCAGTGAGGGAATTCAAGTTGATGAATCTAAAGTTGAGGCTATCAAGAGTTGGTCTACTCCCACCTCCATCACGGAAGTGCGAAGCTTCCATGGGTTGGCCTCTTTCTACCTTCAGTTCACCAAAGACCCAGCTCCATTATGGCTACCTTGATCGAATACATGAAAAAAAGAAACTTTGAGTGGACAAAGGCCGCCGGAAGGGCCTTTGAAACCATCAAGGATAGGCTTTGTTCGACTCCTATCTTAGCTCTTCCCAACTTCGATATTCTATTTGAAGTTGAGTGTGATGCTAGTGGCGTTGGGATTGGTGCATCTCTCACTTAAGCGAAGCACCCTCTAGCTTTCTTTAGTGAGAAGTTGAATGGTTTGAGGCTCAACTACTCCACCTATGACAAGGAATTCTATGCCATTGTTAGGGCTTTGGAACATTGGAGTCATTACCTAAAGCCCAAGCCCTTTGTGCTCCATTCATATCACAAGAGATTGTCCTATATCAATGGTCAACACAAGTTGAACTCAAGACATGTCAATTGGGTTGAGTTCCTTTAATCTTTCACCTTCTCTTGCAAGCATAAGAGTGGGAAAGAGAATGTTGTGGCCAATTCCTTTTCAAGCAGATATGCTCTCCGTTCGGGTCTTGATGCCAATGTTCTTGGATTTCATTCCATCAAAGTTGTATACCATGAGGATGAAAGCTTCAAGGAAGTGGTGGATAATCCTTCTAACTTTGGCTCATACACTCTACAAGATGGTTTCCTCTTCAAAGGAAACAAGCTTTGCATCCTTAAAAGTCCTCTAAGGGACTTGATTGTCAAGGAGGTTCATGGAGGAGCCTTAGTTGGTCAGTTTGGCATTACAATACCCTTAAGATACTCAAGGATCATTTTTATTGGCCCAAGATGGGTAGGGATGTTCATAAGGTGATCTCAAGATGCAACATTTGTTACATGGCTAATAGTCATTTCCATCAAGGTCTCTACACTCTTCTTTCGGTCCCTTCAAGACCTTGGGATGACATTAGCATGGACTTTATTGTGGTCGTCCCAAGAACCCCTCGGGGAAAAGATTCTATCATAGTAGTGGTGGATCGATTCTCCAAGATGGAATTCATCACATGCCACAAGAGTGATGATGTTACCAACATTGTGGACCTCTTCTTTCAACAAATTGTGAGGCTCTATGGTATTCCAAGAACTGTCGTGTTAGATAGGGCTCTATCTCTCTTTTGGAGATCCCTATGGAGGCTTGTGGGGACTAAGTTGTTCTCTAGCACTACTTGCCATCCTCAAACCGATGGACAAACGAAGGTGACAAATGGAACTCTCACAACCTTGCTAAGGGGCATGGTGAGTAAGAGTTTGAGGGATTGGGATGTTATGCTTTCTCATACCAAATTCACCTACAATAGGGCTCCTTCCTATGCTACTTCTCACTCTTCCTTTGAAGTGTGCTATAGTTTTAACCCCCTTAGTCGCATTGATCTTATTCCTATTCCTCAAGAATCAAGGGGGAGTTTTGAGGCTGAAGTAAGAGTTAAAGAAATAAAGAAGCTACATGAGCAAGTGAGGGCACAAATTAAAAAAGTGAATGAGCAATAAAAGCAAAAAGCCAACAAGAATTGCCCACGCCATGACTTCAAACCAAGTGATCATGTATGGTTACATCTGAGGAAGGAGAGGTTCTCCTCAAGAAGGAAGAATACTTTGATTCATTTCTAGCTCAAATTTAACTAGAAAAATGAGCTCTAATTTCTATAAATTATGCATGGATGGAAAGTCCCAAATGTATATTTTCTAATAAGTCTTGAATCACACCCAAACTCCAAGTATTAAGAAAGTTATAGGCCAAATACCGAGCAAGGGTTGGTCTAGGACTGGAAAATCCACGATTTTGAATATGGGCTTAATTGAGGAGGTTAAGGCTGTAATTTTAGGGATTAATTAGCATGGAATGATTCTTTACCTACAAAGGAAGACTTGACCAGTGGCGACACCTCATTTGGATGAGTAGAGCCTACTCATGGCTCTCTAGAAGGTAGAGGATGGATCCTGGAAAATAAAGCTCATAGTGATTGTAATTATCTTAAGCATCTTGATTTATTTTCCTAGGATATTTTGTAAGGCTCTTATTGGACCACTTACCCCACTAATGTATAGCTAATTCTCCCTCTCAATGGTTATTTATGGACCCAATTACCTCTTTGGAAAAATCAGATTTGATGAGTGATATGAGAGCTTGAAGCTTGGTTTTCCTCAAAGTCTCAAATTCTTTCTCTCTTAGGAAGGTGGTGATTTGAGACTTCTCTTTAATCTAATCCTTGGCGCTAAGGCTTTAGAGGGTGGGTTGATTTATCTTCTTGCTATCTAATTCAAGTGTTGAATCTACTCCATTAGAGGCTTTCTCAATTGGGAATTCTCTCTTTTTCTTGGTTCTTCTTTAGAGAGATTGGCCTTCAACTTCCGTTGAGCTCACCTACATGCATTTCATTCCTTTATTTGGACAAATGAAATTTACTATGCATCATATAGTACCCTCAATAGGTAGCAAATATTGTGCTAGTTGCAAAGAAAGATGGAATGATGAAAATTTTCATAGCTTTTAAGGATCTTAATAAGACAAGTCTAAAAGATGATTTTCCTTTGCCACATATAGATATTTTGGTTGATAATACTACTGGAAATGTTCTTCTCTCCTTTATGAATGGGTATGCTGGATATAACCAAGCTAAAATGGTAGAGCAAGACATGGAGAAGACTACCTTCATTACCCCCTGGGGAACATATTGTTACATTGTGATGCCATTGGGGTTAAAAAACGCCAGGGCCCCTTACCAAAGGACGACTACTACTCTACTACATGACTTGATGCATAAGGAGGCATAGGTATACATGGACAATATGATCATAAAGTCAAAAGAAAGGGATGGACATGCTCTGACCAAAGTTCTTTGCTAGAGTTAGAAAATACAATATGTACTTGAACCCACAAAAATGCACATTCGGAGTCACCTTTGAGAAATTTTTAGGGTACGTGATCAACCTAAGGGGGAATTGAGGTTGATCCTTCAAAGATCAAGGCTATCAGGAAATGCTTGCCCATAAGGTTGAGAAAGAAATATAAGAATTCTTAGGATTCCTGCAGTATATTAGCTGCTTCACATCAAAGCTGACTATGATTTGCGAGCCTATCTTCAAGAAATTAAAGAAAGATATAAAACCAGAATGGGATTGGAAGTGTCAAAAGGCATTCGATAAGATCAAGGAGTACATATCCAACCCACTAGTGTTTGTACCTCCATGGTTAGGCATTCTCCTTATTCTTTATCTCACAATGGCGACAACAATAATAGGGGTCATGCTAGCCTACAAGATAAAAGACTAGGAAGGGGTCATTTACGACGCGAGTAAAAAGTTTCTTGAATATGAAAGTTGCTACACCTCCTTGAAAAAACCTCTTTAGCATTAGTTTGGACATTTAGAAAACTTAGGCATTACATGTTAACCTATATAGTACATGTAGCGGTGCCAATGTGCCCAATAAGGTATGTACTGTAACAACCAGTGATAAGTGGTAAGATTGTTAGATGGACAGTGATGCTATCAGAATCCGACCTTCATCTTGCAGAAATCAATCAAGGAAAGAGCCATATCAGACTTCTTAGCAGACTTACCAATGAAAGATTAAAGGGAAGAAACCTTTAATATCCCTGATCAAGAAGTTCTTCAAGTAGAAGAAGAGGTGTGGACAATGTATTTCGATACGAGTTCAAACTAAAAAGGATTTGGGGTAGACATCCTTTTAGTATCTCCAGAAAGGGCACATACCCCTATTTCAGTCAAGGTGGATTTTGAGGTTACTAAGAACATGGTGGAATATGAAGCCTGTTTATTGAGTTGTAAGCTATTATAGAAACAATCGTAAAGAATTTTCCAGTGTGTGGGGACTCCAATTTGATAATCAATCAAATCTCACAAATATGGAAAGCGAGAAGTGAAGCCTTTGCACCATACCAAGATCTTTTACTGGAACCCACTAAAAACTTCACCTATATTACTTATACTTATCTTCCTTATGAAGATAACCAATTTGTTAATGCTTTAGCAAACTTAGTAACAATAATCAAAATTACTGATGGCATCCATCCAATATCATTATCAACTGAAAGAAGAGATAAGTCAGCTCATTACTAAACTACTAAAGTATGTAACATTGACTTTACTGCTTGGTATTACAACATTTACTGGTAACTAACAAAGAAAGAATATGCACAAGAGTCCTCCCCAAAAGCCTAACAAGCGTTAAAGTTGTTAGCTTCTCAATATTTTAAGGACAAAGGGAAGTTACATAAGAAGACAAATATATGCATAAACCTACT
Organism: Selenicereus undatus; assembly: GCA_017589665.1. Lineage (NCBI taxonomy): Eukaryota > Viridiplantae > Streptophyta > Magnoliopsida > Caryophyllales > Cactaceae > Selenicereus > Selenicereus undatus. The sequence continues at coordinate 63,039,591 of JACYFF010031956.1, read as the reverse complement.
CTGTGTAACATAGGAGGAAGTGCGAGAAATCATAAAGTGAAGTGTGGGCAGCACATGAATAGTCAAACGTTGGCCAAAAAGGTTTAAAGCATCGGCTATTATTGGTCTATAATGGAGGCTGATTGCCATGCGTATGTCAGAAGATGTCATAAATGTCAAATATATGCTAATCTCTAGCATCAACCTCCCCCTTTCTTTCAACACTCACTTCACCATGACCTTTTTTCAGTATAAGGAATTAATATAATCAAAACAGTGATGCCGATGGGAACTAGCTGCCGTGAATATGTGCTTGTAGTAATTAACTACTTTTCAAAATGGACAGAAGTCGTCTCCTATACGAAAATCACCTCAAAACATGTGACAAAGTTCATAATCAACAATATCATATGTAGGCATGGTGTACCCCATGAATTGATAAGTGGTCAAGGAAGTCATTTTATAGAAGAAGTAAGAAACTTGCTTGCAAAATATAAAATGTAGCACCATAAGTCTTCCCTATATTGGCCCCAAACAAATGGAGCAGTTGAAGTAGCTAATAAGAATATTCGAAGGATAATTGAAAATATGGTTGAAAACTACAAAGATTGGCCTAACAAATTGCCATTTGCTCTATAGGGGTATAAAGAGCTTTGATTTGCACTTTAACGAGAGCAACACCATACTCCCTAGTATATAAAATGGAAGTAGTACTTCCAATTGAAGTAGCAATACCCTCACTAAGGGTAATAGTGAAAAGTCAAATTCCAGTGTTAAGATAGGCAAAATCTCCATAAGATGAGGTGGGCATACTAGATGAAAGGAGATTGAAGGCATTACATAATGTCAAATTATCCCAGGCTCGGATTTCAAGGGCTTTCAATTAAAAAAGTCAAGCCTAGATACCTATAGGAAGGAGACTTGGTCTTAAAAGAAATACGGGTTCCAATCCAAGACCCAAGGGGGAAAATTTAGGCGTAATTGGCTAGGCCCACGTATCATAAAACCATCTTGTCAGGCGAAGCATTAAAACTAGGCCTAGCAAAAACTAACCTGAATCCACAGGGAAATTTTGGTTTTGAACATGACTTTCTTTACTCAAACCTGAAATGAAAAGAACCTAAAAAAACCCACAAATAAGCGGGTTAAACTTGATCCGAACTCAAACCTGAACCCACTTGCTTACCCAAAGATTGTATCCTTATTTTTTTATTTTTCTTGAATTTATTCTTCTTAACTGTAATAGTTATTATTATATCGAATTGTTTAGATAGATATACAATTATAGCATCCTTTCTAAACCAAACAATAGTGCCATTTCTTTCTTGACATCATTCTCATAAACTAACATCATGTGCAACTTGTAAATGGGGCAACTTAAACAAATGGGTATGAAATGGTGTGAATGACTATCTAGCATTAAGATAATTAATTCAAAGTAAGACAAACATTAAAATGCGTACACTGTACTGTTATATTTTCAGTGAAATGAATAATGTTGTTCTGTAGTAATTGAAAATTTTAATGTTCGTATGATAATTGTAATATCTCGTGCTTCTCCAATATCTTTTCATTTAGTTCTCATTCTAATTTATCCCAAACTATGATGTTGGTGTTAGGCAATGGATCAACCTTTGTTGGTGTTAGGGTTGTCCCACCAATAAAGTGCGGCTGATTAGGTATGCTAAGTCAGTGCTTAACGAAACTATTGAATTAGTAAATAAGCTATTAACAGACTGAACCACTCTGACCTGTTAACATGCTTTAGATGGACTAACCCATAAATGATCCGACCCATTATTAACCTTATTTTAATATAAGAATGGGGCCGTAACACGAGGTGAACTTATCCCTTTACCCATTTGTGCATAACATTCATATTTTAATGAAAATTGAATATTTTTAATACTTCTTTTTATACAATTACAATGCTTTTTAATCAAATATGGTTAATTTAAAGTAATGAATATATAGCATTTCAACTTTGATGAAAGAGAAATAAGTCACAAAAGGCGCTCTAAACTCATTGGGTTGACTTAAAACCCGCAAAATTGAAATATGTCCGCCTGTGTTTTACTCAAACTTGCACTCGACCCATATTTTACCCGAACTCGAATATACTCGACGAATATTTAACCCGTCTGTCCGAAGTGACAGGTCTAAGTAAAACTGATGGATATAGATGTAGAGGGATATACTTAGTATACAAATTTGGATTAATTGAAAAAGTATTATGGTTAGTTGGTCGATCTAGGTCGAAGCCCACAACAAGCTTTGAAAAAAATAGGTCAAATTTATTTCCCTATAATCAAACCCATACTAGGTTCATAAGGCCTATAAAAGGCCTTAAAAAGAGTAATAATGTAATGAACTATGAAGACTTGATTCTGCAATGTGGATACATTTGAAGCCTTAACTATCTGACCCCATTACTCTTTCTTAACCATTTACCCAACTCACATGAAAACCCCAAAAAAAAAAAAACTAAAGAAAGAAAAAATGACGGCCCATTGGATAAGCCCGAGCCCTGCCACCCAGGACTAGGTTGGGTTTCTTGAGGAAACCTGACCAGGCTCCAGTAGGAAGGAACCGGGCCAGGTTTCGGGCCTATGTCAATAAAGACTATGCTTGGCTGGGAGAGGCGAGTTAATTAGTTTTACAGTCAATAAATTTGCAACAATTTAGAACGCTTTAATACTTTTATTAAGACTGAAAATTCTAAAAAGCATACAACTTGTAATGAAATTCCTAATGGCATATTACTATGAAAAGGATAAAACTTTATTCAAAAGTAAAAGGCAAAGCTAGTTCCTAATCTTTCTTTAACTTCTTGCATTATTATCTTAGGTTGTTGTTTTCTGCAGGGTAGGATCCCTAACTGTCTTCCTTTCGTTGTGAGAGGAGTTGTGCTTTTCCTTGTTTGCCTTCATATTCTTAGTCTTCAATGATCCTAGAGCACTCTTCTTACCCTAAATAGCCTTCCTCAACTCAGCATCACTCGCATTCATCAATTTAGATAGTGTCATGAGATATGGGTAGAACATTCGGAAGACAACGTCATAATGGTGGGATGATGAAGCCAACAATCAACCTAGAACTTGATATGAGAAGGGTCATTCACACAGCCTAGAGGAGGAACATAGTCTAAGGCAAGGATGGTTTGCCTATGAACAATTTGTCATATCAACCGTTCCGGGAAGAAGTAGTGTCCCATGGACAAGCCAATGAGACAAACGTGAGCACTAGTTTCTCTATTTGTCACAAATCGCCAGATGCCCCACCAACAAACCAACCAATGAAAATGCGGGTTCTTCTCCCAGAAGCTAGTCCAATTCCCTATCAATTGATCTTTGAATAGTCTTTTCCTTTGGTAGAATTGAGCAACTAAGTGTGTGTCTATATTCTTAGGAGCCTCGATTAGGCGAAGGTGTTCTAGCAACCAAATTTGCATGCCAACAGAAGCAAAAGAAAAAAAAAAGGGGTTATGAGTAGTAGGAGCCTGGTCGGGTTCTAAGCCCAACCTAAAAAAAAAAGCAAGAAGAGCAAGAAGGGGAGGGAGCCAAAAGCTGGTGTGAGAGCTCAACATACACGCAGGAACCCAACTCGGTTCTCAACCCATTTGGCAACCAAGCAAGGCCCAAAAAGAGAGAAAATCTACTTGTTGTAGTAGTGAACACCTTGAAAAGAACTGATTCGGGTGGTAGCAAAACCTATCAAACCACAATATTGTTTCAACAATAGCAAGGATAATAGAAGTTTAGTCGCATCTCGCTGTGTTCAGTACCATAGTTGGTCCCCTATTTTCAGAGCCACCAACAAATAGGAAGGCCCCTAAGAAGCATAGGAGACTTGCTCTGTGTCTGTATATACCTTTAAGAGCCCGACCATTCTCTCTTTGAAAATAAGAAATTATGCCATTTCATCCTTGACAACTATGATGAAGATGTGCTCCTCACTTATACCTAAGAAATGATGATGTTTGGAGGACATATCTCTTGAATAAGTTGGCATAACAGAAAGACAATAAAGTGAAAAACCTAGTATAACACTCAATTCCCCAGTTAAAGGGCATAATTCACGTTTCTCGAATCAAAAGACATAAAATTCAGAATATCAAAAGGTAGAGGCGGCTCTAAGAAACTCTCGGGAGATTTTAACTTGACGAAGGCTCAAAAGGCTACGTAAACAGAGGTTTCTTAGCCTATGTTTATCTCTTGCATCAAGGGTAAACAACCACAAGGAGAAGACCTTTCCAAAAGATATGGTGAATTTTAGCAGATTGCTCTTACAATGGACGAAAATTGAATGACAGGTAACCTAGATTTATGGCTGCACAAAATAACTAATCCAAAGTCAAGTGGATTTCAAATCGGCTGACCAAAAGGAGCCCGACTGGGGTCTTGTCTCGGGTATAACACCATGCCAAATCGAAGTTGGAGATAAGGTTAGGCGGACTCGTGTCTCGGGTATAACACCATGCCAAATCAAAGTTGGAGATAAGGTTAGGCGGACTCGACAAGGAACCTGGACAGGATCCAAGTTTGGGTTGCCCCATAATTTTGTTTTATTTTCTCTTATCCTTAATATTTATAACTTCGCCCAACTATAATTTGGAAATTATATAATAAAATTTCCCGAGTATTACTCTAAACCACAAAGCTATTGATACTTATTGATGTTTTTTTATTTTTTATTCTTTTTTATTTTTGGGGATGTGGGGGCTATACTTGTATGGAGTCATTTTTTAGCTTGCATTAGTATAAATAGTTTGCATAAGACTTGCATGAAAATAGCATTGTATAAGGAGCAGCATTATATCACAACAAAAGTCTGTTAGACCATCTCTACTCATTGTCTGGGAACCCACTGCTACTTCCACCAAAGAGTTAGTCAACATAATTTGACGCAAAGCCAAAATTGATAATGAGTGAATGGTACCAACGTCAATTCACGGAGTACTTCCCTGGGCGCAAGAATGATGCAAAGGGTCACTGTGCATCGTCATAGATGACAACTCACTATACAAAATATGGGGCACATAAGACTCCCAAACAGAAAAAGAAATGAAATAGCGATCCCGTGGATCACAGATTTTAAGCGGCTCCACCTTGATCAGAGAGAATTCAGGTGAGGCTTTGTGTTTCTGGCATGAGAAGACCCCCGAACACCTGGTGCTCTCATGGAATGATGTCTTCCTGAATGGATCTATGAGGTCTCGAATGGGATCTTTGATGACTCGCTTCTTGTCCCTTTGTTACAAAAGACGGAAGTTCAGTAAAAGCATGAAAATCACATCGAGAAACTAAAAGGAGATAGGTTACCTCATCCGTTTGAGGGTGCTGACAAGTTAAAGGTTTGCAAATGTCTTTTTCATTGAATGAAAATGCCAGACTACCATGCTTGATTGCTCCCAATTATAATAAAATAAAATGGAGACAGATGAATATATGCACACTCCAAGGAATTGAAGCAGCATACTTACCCCATAAAGGTAGGAGGAAATATAAGTTAAAGGCGCTCAGATTCTGGGACCAGTGGGATATCTATATGCACCGCCTGCTCTCGCTCTCTTGCCACATTAGCCCTCAGACTTGGTATAGGAACATTAGCATACATTTCCTATAAAATTTTGTAAAGATTAGATATTTGAAAAATATGGTGAATGAGAGAAAGAACGACAAGATAGGTTACCCACCGGGTTATGATACATCAAAGATATGTAGCATAGTGACATTAATGGTCAATAAAATCAATGAAATGATAATTCTTCTTCATCCAATACATGTCCTTAGGGAGATGAAGTTCGTGCATAAAATATGGATCAAGGTGGATCTCTAGGGACAAAAGGAGGCCACTGGTTAAAGTGTTGGGCGGTAACTCTTTTAGCCAAGTCCCAAACAAAGCTGAGTGGACCCTTCATAAGAATTTGATGCTAAGTGTAGTACTAAGACACCTGCACCTTAGCAGTTGAGACACGACTATCCCATGGGTCAAAATTTGTATACAAGAAGAGCAAATCAGAATAACTGGGAAGATTAAAACTAGCAAATTTCTACAAGACTTTCAAGGCAATGATATCGTGGTCAAAGCATTTATCACCTCTCGAAGGCGCTAAAGATTTCTAGCTTGGAATTTCTATTGAATCGAAAAATGAGTAGGCTTCCTTGATCCTGGTGAAAGCTTAGCAAATCACTCATAAAATCATAGCTGCAAAAACAACAGTCAATAATAAGGGCTACGAAGCAAGAACATGAAATATTTCTTTTAAGAAAGATTATTATCTCAATTACCCTCCAGAAACTAGTCACAGATAACCTAGTATTACATTCCTTGTGAGTTTCCTCGATTTTTCACCCCCCAGCTCGCATACCACAAATAAGGGTGGAATATGCAATAACCCCCCAGTTCAAGTTCTTCACTTTATCAAGGCAATGAGGTTAACTAGATCATGAAAGTAGTTGTGATTGCCCAACTCAGCAAAGATATTGGTGCCAGCCAATTTGACAAAGATATTAGTGCCAAGAAGAAGAGCTAAAATGATATGAGTTTGCTGATCAGTGGAATGCTAAGCCCAATGCTCATCATTAGTTATCACATTGAAAAAGGATGTTGTTGGAGAAGTGATTCCTACAAGGAATCCTATCCATGATAGGACCAAAGAGCTAGAAGAGTCAGCCATTATAAAGATGAGAGTCTTTTTGATAAGCTAATGGGTCCACAAAAAGTTGAGATATGTTAGCATAGAAAAGTCAAAAGGAGTTATGGTCATAGGAGATGAAAAGTATTAGTGGTATCCCCAAAATCTCTCAACTATCGCTCGAGTAACACAATGATCAGTTAAATCTACTGCTACTTCTAAAGCAGAAGGAAAGCCTCAAAAGCTAGTGTTATTTAATATCTATGGACCCAAGCTTCTTTACTCCTAAGGTCCATCATAAATTTCCTAGGTGCACCCGCACCCCTAATAAGATCTTCTTGAAAGAAAGGAAAACAAGCAACATTAGACTCATGATCATGTTACAAACAAACTATAGAAAAAGGAAGGACAATACTTACCGATTTTGAAGTAGCCTAACTAGATGCATGGCATCCTATATCTACCAAAAGTTCTATTCCATTAGCGGCTTCCATAAGTCTCATTCCCTCTCAATGAAATAATCCTAGTGTAACACCCCTACCCCTAGGACTAGAAGTGTTAGCAATTTCTTAAATTTGGAACAAAACTGACTAAGTTTCGCCTAAAACCTAACCATAACTTAGGCTTATAGCCTTACATTAAGTTCTTCTAACAATAAAAAACACAAATGGGTATATCCAACAAGCTCGACGACTACACGCCGGAGATCATAATTCTATGGGGTCACATGCCCGGATGATATAAGCTATAAAGCTAAATAAAGAAGAAATAAAAGATACTAGATCAAGCGCCGGAGCACTGGGGTTACATCCTGAAAACGAACACAACTCCGACCACAACACGACTGGCTATTCAAATGGTTGGCCCACATGGCCTTTCAGCGACCGCTAGTCAATATACATTGCATGATCTATAGAAATTAACTTCACATATACTATAGAACTTACAAATACGTCACATTACATCATTTAACTGATGATTCTACGTATATATGCATATAACTCCTTCTCCAAGCAAGAAGGGAGGTTAAAACTCAGCTTATGAGAACCGATTTCCACCTGTCTTTTCAAGAACTTTGGGGAAAAAGGAAATGGAGAGGGGAAGAGCTACGACACACTCAATGAATGATTCTCAACCCTAAGAAAAACAAAATAGTTGCATACAATACCAATAAGTAGCAAACACACGGAAATTATAGATATTACTACCATTTTAGCCATACAAGAAGCCAAGAAAAATTGTATCTCCATTTAGCTTATCCTCACCGTTAAGGTTGGTGGTCTACTCAACTCCGGTTACCCACTTAATCTCAAAGCCTCCTGTTTTTCGTCACCATGTGAGTTCATTTAGTAAGGAATAGCGCACAGAACAATACAAACTTTAACAAGCTAAATCATTTTACTACAAGATGCTTTTTGTTTTTAAGACAAAATTACATTTATAAATTATAAGGACCCTTTTACAAATAACTCCTGCACTTGTCAAATTCTCACATCAAAATAAATCATAATCAAGGGTTTTTCGCTTATAACGGGCAAGAAATCACTTTTTAAGGCATTGAATTCACAAGTTAGTACTTGCGCTAGGTGTATGACATGACTCATGACTTTTTGTATCCTCGGGGCCTCACAAAAGTCAACGAACTCTTATCCTTGTCAGGATAGCAACAACTAGGACTCCTACACAATCAAGATCCTAAGGTCCACTCTCGAGATCGAGTCCTTTATATTAGCATTATCCTCTTAGCCCAAAATATGTCAAAAGCACTTCACTTTCGAACATAATTGACAGTAAAATTCCCATTTTGTCACAGTAATAGCACATTTGTTTTCGAGGAAGCTAACCAAGCCTCATTAACGAAAAAGATGATTTTTAAAAAAACATAACATTGTTCAGTTTTAGTAGGAAACCCTGTAAGTGGGTTATCAACCAAGCAACATCCAGTTTCAATTACAAGTTTTTCAAACTTGATTCAAAAATCAGCAGTTATAACGTAATCACACTTAGGTTCACTTAAAAGCATACAACGGTTTGGTTATACAAATCAGTCACTTGCTTCCATTCAATAATTTTGTTTCAATTTATATGGAATGTAAAGTTTAAAACAACTTGCTGCCTTTGCACAACACTTCATTGTTTCAAGAGTAGTATTTTAATGTTTTGGCCGACGGTGCAACTAGCGGAACAATTCAGCTGAACCTTTTAGCAAACCTGTATTTGGTTCCTAGTTCAGGTACATCCATAAACCGAGGCTTGCACACAATCAAGCAGGTAAGTGTGGTTTAGCGAAGGTAAGGTGGCAGGGTAAGCCGCTACTCGATTTACAAAACTGGTTCGCTACCGAAACGATTCGTGAATGGTTTGGCTGATTCTCTACCTTCCTGCTTCACTTTAACATAAACAGAGCATTTAGGAACCCACAACTAACAACGACAACAATTCTAGTGGCTAGCAAATTATCAATCGACTCCGTCAGCTAGCAGAGAATAGCATAGTATCACAACGTATCAATCTACTTCAAAATTTCATCGATTCTCAGATAACCCAAACTCCCTCCTCACAGTACCACCGACAAGAATCTCAAAATCAACTCAGTTTCAACTTCGAAAAATTTCAATTTAACCCCAAACCATTCATTTACTGCCCATAACTCTCAACTCATTCAAAATTCATCACCACAATTAAATCAAACTCATGACCAAATGCAGAAAACTTTGGAAATTAGTAATAGTTTAAGAAATCAACAATCACACACCTCGTTCCAGGCTTAAGGACCCGATTAATGGGTGGTGTGAGCGGTTTCTAGATGGCCTGAGTCATGATTCTCCCCTATTGCTGTTGGTTACAGATCTCCTCTGCCCAGAATGCTTATACTCGAGTTCTACTGCTCGAATTCTCTACTCATTCTCATTTTTGCTCACCATTAGGCCCTCCTCTTCTGGTTTCAATCTGTGCACACAGTGGTAGAAGATTAAGGAAGACACGTGTGAGGCCAATCAAGAAGAAGGAGCTCAGTCTGTGTTTTATTTTTGCCTGGCGTCATGATTTAGCTAAGGGGTGGATGCCTTGCTCTTTACTTTTATCCTTTTTGTCCCACTAACCCAAAGTCACGAGTTTCCTAGGCACAAAAATCAAGCCCACAAGTACTAGTATCTACTAGCCCAATCGATTTCACAAATCTTGAGTGGCTTAACACTCCATTATTTACTAATGTTACACAGTCACATAATAAGTCATGAAAATTCAGAACTAAGTTTTATAAAATTATTCACTTTGATAGACATACAAATGTAACCTAGTTTTAGCTAAACATAATAAAACATAGCTAATAAAATCATTAATCTAAATTGTTAGCCCGACATTAAAAAATCCTTAGCTATTACACCTAGGATAGCCTTTCTTGTATAGTTATCCAGGGTAGATGTGTCTTTCTCACACCCATCATCTTAGAGCTTTAAGAAGATAAATAAAGGAAGCAATAAAAGCACAAGGGATGGAATGAAGAAAGGCTCAGCAATGGTGTAAAAAAGGCTCCTAATTGCATGCTATTTATAAGCAAAGGCAAGGGAAGAAAAACAAAAGGAGAAGGCCAAAGGGGAACCTGGTAAATGCATGCGTATACTACACATGCATTAATCCAAGTGCAAGGAAACAAGAAGAAAATAGGCCAAAGGAAGGGGGGACCTAACAGGTTACCTTATGCAAAACGCAAATACTACATATACATGAATCCAATTGGAAGGAACCAATAGAAAAATAAGGAGAAGAGGCCAAAAACAGGGTGCCTGACTGGGATTTGCCACTACTTACAAGACACACATGCATTAATAAAAGCATAAAACAATCACAATAAAGCAAAAGAGATAAAGTCAAAAACGAGGAACCTGGCCAAGATCCACCTTTGCATGTATGCATAGACTCATTCATAAACCTAAACCCACCACACCTACACTACACTACATCAGTTTCGTACTTACAAAGCAAACTATGGCATATACATGCACATCCTCCATGTACGAATTGTACTCGTCTGTTTCAAACGCCTCCACCACCACTAAACTTCTCTTCGCATTCCGAATTTCAATAACTAGAATTATCTGCAAAATTGAATATTACACATATGAAACTGATTCTTCACACCATTGGTTTCAAACGCTCACTCGCTTGAAAGCGTCTCCACCTCGTTGTCCTTTATGTTACGAACCACAACCCTCACATTATAATTCTTACCTTTAAAGAAGTTCACCTAACTACTTAGTCCTAGTGCCCTATTCCCATCTGTAAAGGCACATATACTGTTGTATTCATAAAATCACACCTATATTATACAACAATTATCATTTGATTTAAAAAAAACCCATCTCATGCAAATGTATAACATCACTTCTTTCCCATAAGTTCATATCATACCTGCAACATCATTACAAACCCATTTATTTGCATGTTCTTCATTGTCATAATCTTCTCCTTACTTTCCTCCGTAGCCTCCACCAAAAACTCCCACACTGCCTCTGACCAATTATATTTCCCTACTCCGTCTACATCCTCCACCATAGAAATCAAATCCCATGTCACACCCCCATCACACCGAGGGAAGAACAACCCACTCACAACCAACACGGTGTATAATTTCCTAAACAAACCATCCATATGCACTTTATAATGTGTCCTGCATAGTTCAAGTAAGACCGATACATAGTCCTTGTAAATGCGCATGTCGTTGTGTTCTGTCCTTCGCCTTTACCTCTCCTGAGAGACACACTCCTCCATTGCTTCCTTCAACACCTCTTCCACCTCACTAGTGCCCTCACTCCTCTTGAACACAACACGCTTCCTAGTGGCTGAGAGCCCCATTAGCAAAGCCACATTAAAATATGAGAATGGTACCTCTCTCTACCCTTGCTTGAAACACTTCTGTTTTGGGTTCCATGCTTCTATAAGGGCCTACACCATGTGTCGATCCACTGCAAAAGTCTTGTACTCTAACATCGAACTCCATATAGTTCCCCTAATAGATTCCTTCTGGATGTCCGACAACTGATCATTGAGTGCAAATACTGTGTTGAGTGCATAACAAAGCCTAATTACAACATCAACTCCTCCCACTGTCTGTTCTCTACCACTGTTTTCTGCTTCATCATTCCTACTACTCCTCTGAACTTCCTCTACCTTCCCCTTAACTTCCGCCCCTTCCCACGCCCCGCCACTTGCTTCCCCATCCTCTCTCGACGACTTTCTCACTGCCTGCTTTCCTTGTATCGTTGCGCACCCGCTGCTCTACACAACCTACATTTCAAGCGCATCTCGCCCTTTAGGTGCTCACTCTTGCTGGTAGCAACCTCCTTATCTCAAGGTGACTCTAAACTACTGTGCGCACTTCCCCCTTCTTCACTGTGATAATCAGGATCACTTTCTTCGCTTGTCCTCCCTAATGTCTCTGGAGTTATAGGTGACCGTAGTAGTTTCTGCCCATTTAGCAACTCCATTTCAGATACTTACAAAGCACACAACAATTGAAGCGACTACACCAGTCTCATAATGTACTTCTCATGACCTTCACCTTCCTTTACCCCACACTTAGTTCTTGCATGAAAGAACTTTCCCGAAACACTGCATCCATTGGTTTACCTCAAAAGCACATAAGGTTTACCATGGTCATCAGATGCTGAAATAAAGGTAACATTATCATTCCCATTGAACCCTATTATCCATTTGAAAAGTGTTGCTAAATACAAAGCATTCATTTCTTTACCATACCATATAATTATATCTACCATGCTAAATATAGAGTGTAATTCAGGTTTACTCTTTGATCACCAACAGTTACATCATTCAACAACCAACATTCAATACTGGTAGTTAATGATAGTTCAATTGCCAGTCCTTAATGTACCATTCTCTTCTTAAAGCAAATAGGTTGCCACAAACAAAGCTGTCACTTGGTTACCACACAAATCAGCAATACCATGGTCACCAATACTACAACTTAGGTTTACTTTTACATGACTAAGCTTTACTACCTTCAATGGCCAATATTCAATGTTTCCAATCAACGACACAAAAATTAGCTGTAACAACTACACCTACATCTTTTTCAAGGTAATAGTTTGCATACACAATGCCTCCAACAGTTCCCCTAAGTGCTCCAACATGTCTGCCACGGTGTACAAAGGTTTTCGTTTACATTATCAATTCAATAAGTAATAGTTACTACATTGATTCCGGATGACTTAATTGTTCTACAAATTAACTTCAATTATGAATACATGCTCTAATTACAATTCCATCTACCTAAATAGTCGATCGAGTTCACATGGGTATGCACATGTGCCTACCTAGGTCAATAGCAACCTCCACCCTACAAAACCTTTGAATTCACATGGCATGCGAAGTCAACTAAAGTCAACTTCACATAAATTTGAGCAATTCCAACTTTACCATTACGAACCCACTTTCATAACATCTCCACCAACACGTTTGACCAACAAATTCCACAACACTCACTACATTTAGGAAATTCGAACAACTCGCCTCAAATTGAACTTGAATGGACCCTCGTACTGCGTCGTTCAGGCGTTCTTGGTGTTGTTTCAGTCTCCTCAGCTCTTGATACAATCTTTAACTCCACTCTTTTTCTTCTTCCACCCTGACCTTCCGCTGTCACTTTCTTTCTCTATTGTTGCCTTATCTCTCTATAAACTTTCAAGATTGTGCTAGTTGTCGCTGTCATGTTCAACCTTGCTACTGTTGCCTTTTTCCTTCTATCTCTCTCCTTCGATTTTACTTTCTCTCTCTACATTGGTAATGAAGACCTTTGTTGTGTGCTAAGTACTCCCATAACTACTTTCTCCAACTGCAAACCCGTTCTCATCCATCCTCCCGCTAACTACCAAAACAGTGTCATTAAGAGTATTTTGGTAATTGAACTTCGTTTTGTGTTTTCGCCTGCTTGCCTTTCCCTTTAAAATCAACACTGATTTGTTGAAAAAAATAGGCATTTTTACGGCTTGTTAATGCACGACCCACCTAAAAATTGCCCATTTCTTCACTTTCTTTGGTTTTTTTTGGTTTAGTTAGCTTTTCCTCTTTTTTTTTGCTTTAAAAAGAAAATTGTGTATTGTAAAGAGAGTTTATGAGTATTATTTTATTTAAAGAGTCAAATTTGTGAGCCTTATAGTGTGGGAAGGAAAATTTGAGAGCCAAAAAATTGACTCATAAGATAATGCAAAACACGGAGACCCCCACTAGTAAGCCAAAATTTTGGCTCACCATTGTTTGTGTTCTAAGAGAGAACTCTTGGTTTGACTCTATTTAAACGTTACATAGGAGTGCTCATAAAATATATGATGAGTATTGAGAGTATACTTCACGGACAATAATAGTACATTTTGTGAACAATAATAATACTACATTTTTTGCACATTCGTAACACATTTAATAAAAATAAACCTCACATATAGGATTAATAAAATATATCATTGAACATTACTAGTATTCTGTACATAATAGCACTAATGAAATATATAATGAACATTATGACTATATTTTGTAAACAATGTGATGTATCTGCTGATGACCAAGCTAGGGTTTAATAGAATACAACTAACTTAGCAACCAAGGGAAGATAACATCAAGGGAAAACAAGTGAACATGAACACATTAAATGATGGTTGTGAGGCATCAAGTATGTGAAGGGAGAATGGAACTTAGAATCAAGTGATTCTAAGTGATAAAACAAAGGTTCTTTGACGTGAGGTGATGTATAACACAAGGGAGGAATGAACTCAAACCAAACAAGCCAAGAACTCAACTCAAACTAGGCTATATCTCACGGCCATGGGGTGGCACGGTCATGCTTCATGGCACGGGCAGACCGTGCCACTTTGCTGCCCACTTTGCCTAGCTACTTCCATGGTGCACGGTTTGGGGTGGTTTTGTGTTTGGAAGAAAAGCTATGCCAAAGGGAGTTTTCTTAGCTTGAATTAAGCATGGACATGGACATGGGAAGGGTTATGGATGTGTGGAAATGGAAAGAAGAATTAAGTAAGGATTACTAACTTCAAATTAAAGCTAGCAAATCCACTTTAACCTTCCTTGAAACACCTTGAGTATATCATCGATTTTGATCGAACTAAACTTAGGCAAGGATACAGAAACACCACCAAGCTAAGTTTAGGGCCCTTAAACAAGTGTTAAGATACAGAAACACCACTTAATATTTGCTTAAGACTCACTTGATCACCACTTAGTTTGGCCTAAACTAAGGTAAGCAAGTAAGAGTTTAAAGAGAAGAAAGCACAAATGCTCTCAAAACTGATTTATATCATTCAAAGGGGTTGTGTTCTTTTGCTATGGCTGTGTGGTACCTTAAATAGGCAGCCATGACCTTTCTAGCTAGCAAAATAAACACCTTACTACCTTTCTTCATGCTTAGGAAAGGTATTAACACTAATTACAAGCTATTACAACCTGAATTGTACTAAACTAGATTACAAGTTAACTAAACTTAATCTAATACATTGAAA
>JACYFF010031956.1:62890320-62999450 GCA_017589665.1 Selenicereus undatus | reverse complement strand
AGAGAGAGAGAGAGAGAGAGAGAGAGAGAGAGAGAGAGAGAGAGAGACATAGACACACACAGACATATATATACATACATACATATACGTAATATGTACATGTTAAATAATTGATTAACTTAGTGAATTACTCATGGTTCAAGAATTGAAAAATGAAGATTTTAACCTAATGGTCTTCTTGGTTAATGATTTAAAGTTGGGCTAATTTTGTTTGTAATTACTTCCTTATTTATGTTTAGTTTACTAGTTTTTATTGAATTTGTGTTGAATAATTGGTTAATTTAGGGATTTACTCATCAATTAAAAATTTAGGTTTTGCCTTTCCCTGTCTTGATTGAGAATTTAGAGATTTATGCAATTCATTTTTAAAACTATTAAAATTTATGTTATGTGTATTATTAATCTCACCCCTTTCTTTAAATCCTGACTCTGCCTTTGCAGCCTGTCACCAAATATGTTTCGTCCATAAAAAGGGGCCATCATCTGATTCGGAAAAACTCCTGCCTTGTTTCAAAGCAAACAAAATTTTTGACTTAAGTAATCAAGCCTTAGCTTCGAATGAGGCATTGCGGTGCAGGTGTGGAGCCTGCAAAATTGCCAATCAGGCGGTCATCACTTCTATGAAATCTATAATGCTTTGTTCGTTGCCACGTAGTAAGCTATTCGAAACAATTTTTTTTTTAAGAAAAAAATCTGGCAATTATTATTGCAGCTCTAAATTTTGTCTTCATTCATGGATTGCCTCATATAGACATATACTTCCATAGAATTCACATTGTGAAAAGATTTGCGATATAATTGTCTAGACGCATATATTAAGACTTAAGAGAAAAACAAAAATATAAATTTATTTGTTATTTAAAAAAAGGGGGCAATAAGGCTAAAAAAAACTTAAATAGTATACCTACCTTGTGCTTAAAAGAGAACAAGTTCTAACTCAATAAATAAATATAAAATTACTGAGTATATTTATTTTTGACAATTTTTTATTATTCTATTAGAAGAGTTAAACTATCATTAGCCCATGTACACTTGAATTCAAACCTTAGGTTACTTAACAGAAAGTGAGGACCAAATATGAAGACATTTGACACTAATGTGTACGTCTATGAATGTAAGCTTTAAATATTAATTTAAGGATTCAATTAAAGGATAATGATAGCTTGCCTATAAATATAACAAAAATTCACTTAAATATTATCTAGTTAAGTATTAAGTACTTGAAAACTTTTTTTTTTGTTTCAAATAAAAAAATTCTTAAAACAATAAAAATTATTTTGATGGCATAAGTACAAATTATTTAAATTAATTAAAAAATCTTAATGAAAAAAAGAGAGCCCATCCATTGAATGGCCAGCCAACACTAGCATAACAAATTTTCGGAAGGTGGAGACTAGACAGATGATTATTTTTATTTTTATTTTGTTAGTAAGGTATTATATTAAACACAAATGATGGTGTTACAAGAGGATCTGCTACCTATCTTACATTCATACCGACAACATTTGTCTTGGGAAACATAGAGATGCTACGACAATCTCTATTACCACCCCATTATCGTTCCCTTGACAAACAACTCGTTTTTGGCTTATCAGTTGGACGTCTTCCAATCTTGACTGTTCAGCTTTCCTCTTGCCACATAGACTTTCAATATGAGTGTCTTGATAACAACCCACGACCACCCGCTATTTAGGTATTGTCCGCTTTGGGCATGCGGGACGCTACCACCATCCTTGTCCTCACGGTTTTGTCCTCAAAAGGCGCCTCAATGGGTTGAGGTATCCCCACCCCTTATAAGGCGTGGTTCGTTCTCATCGACTACCGATGTGGGATACCTTCATCCACCCCCCTCTGAGGGGCCCAGCGTCCTCGCTGGCATACCGATCCGGGGCCATGGCTCTGATACCATCTATGATGCCCTGACCTCTCTTAGTCGCTAGTCTTACCAATAAGAGATTCAAGGATCGTTGACTGGCCTCACAAATCAACACAGGTGTTTCCGGCGTGCTTCGTCCTCGCTCACACGCAGCCTGAGAAACTTCCCAGGAGGTCACCCATCCCAAGATTTCTCCCTAGCAAGCACGCTTAACTATGAAGTTTTTAAGAGTGGGCTTCCCGAAAAGAAAGATGCGCCTTTGGTGATATAAGTAGTCACTTCGATCCTTTTTAAACCACACTTGGGGTGTTACAATCACCCACACTTGAAGCGCACAACGTCCTCGTTGCGCCTCACTATCCGACCGACCTACGAGTCCTCTTGACTGGCGGTCCACACCCAATATCTTTACCCCGCTAGGTGACTGCCCATCTACTGGCGCAGCTCACGGTCGCGGGTCGGCTCTGATACCATTTGTAACACCCCGACCCCTCTCGGTCGCAGGTATTACTAATAACGGCTTCAATGATCGTGGACTGACCCACAAATCACCACAACCCGTTCCGGCGTGCTTCGTCCTCGCTCACACGTTGCCTGGGAAACTTCCTAGGAGGTCACCCATCCCAATATTGCTCTCCAGCAAGCACATTTAACTGTAGAGTTCTTAGGAGTAGGCTTCCAGAAAAGAAAGGTACACCTTTGGTGATATAAGTAGTCACTTCGATCCTTTTTAAACCACACTTGGGCTGTTACCTTTCTTTTTGGGAAGCCCACTGCTAAGAACTCTACAGTTAAGCGTGCTTGCTGGGGAGCAATCTTGGGATGAGTGATCGCTTGGGAAGTTTCCGAGGCAGCGTGTAAGCGAGGACGAAGCACGTCGGCACGGGTTGTGGTGATTTGTGGGGCCAGTCCATGATCATTGAAGTCGTTATTAGTAAGACCTGCGACCAAGGGGGGTCGGGCCGTTACAGGTGGTATCAAAGCCGACCTGCGACCGTGAGTTGCGCCAGTGGATGGAGAGCCCATGGGCAGTCACCTAGCGGGGTAAAGATACTGGGTGTGGACCGCTAGTCAAGAGGACTCGTAAGTCGGTCGGATAGGGGGACGCAACGAGGACGTTGTGCGCTTCAAGTGAGGGTGATTGTAACACCCCAAGTGTGGTTTAAAAAGGATCGAAGTGACTACTTATATAACCAAAGATGCACCTTTCTTTTCGGGAAGCCCACTCTTAAGAACTCTACAGTTAAGCGTGTTTGCTGGGGAGCAATCTTGGGATGGGTGACCTCCTGGGAAGTTTCCCAATCAGCGTGTGAGCGAGAATGAAGCACGCCGGAACGGGTTGTGGTGATTTGTGGGGCCAGTCTACGATCATTGAAGCCGTTATTAGTAAGACCTGCGACCGAGAGGGGTCGGGGCGTTACAGATTGATTATCTCCATTGCATCTCCAACGCTTGATTCGCTTGCCAGGATTACAATCCTCCCAGTACCAAGCAATCGAGTTAGCATTAAATAACTTAAGTTCATACATGTTCTCGCCAGTATTTGACTCTTGAGCTGGTTGCAGAATGCTCGTTCTTTGTCGGGCCTGAGAATTCTTCCCACGACATTGCTTTTGTTTCTTCTGTTTTTTGTTTTCTTGAGCTGAGAATTGAAAGGCAATAGGTGTATAATGCTCTTGGTTAACTCCATCCATGATATTGCTTTGCTGATTTTGGTGATCACTACGATGAATACGAATCACCATATATGACAACTTGTTTTTCTCAAAGTACTCAATACTGCTTCCCTGTTCAACCCTTTGGTAAGTTGCTTCTGATAGACAAAGAAGCTTTAATGAACGCCTTCTGGTGGTATTATCTATAGGCTTGTACACAACATTTCTAGTCGCAAATTTGCCATTTGAAATAGGTGTCGACATCATGGGGTAGTCCTGACGCTTCATAGAGGTCATATCAGGTGGTACTGACTTTGGGTTCATATTCTATTCTTCAAATTCCATGTTGGAACTGATACATGAGCAGGCTTCTATACTCAACTCCTCCATATAGTCAATTTCTTTTACTCTCATACTAGACCTGCTACTTGAATTATCCCCCTCAATGCATAACTTAATGTCTTCAATGCGTGTTGAACTATCATCCTCCACATAGTTTCCATTGTCCAAAATCATGTTTGTGCGTTGAGAATCGCAAGCCCCCAGTTCACATTTGCGTACTTTCTCAGGCATCACTTTCCCATCAACATGCTACACCTTTCCCGTTTTCGCAAAAGGATCACCAGGTCCAAGGCTACCACTTTTACCAGAGATTTTGTCATACACATATGAGACTTGGAGTTTTATGGGGTCAAAGGCAAGCTAGCCAACTTGTTTGGAGGAACTTTGAACGGAGTTATTACCATTAACCTCAACTTCCTTAACAAGATCTTTCTCATTAGAAACATTACACATCTCCTCTATCCTTCGCAATTCCTACTTTACTTCTTCATTATTTGGATCAAAACTAAGAGTTACCAAAAGGTCTTGAAGAGCTTCTGCCTTTAAACCCAAATTCACTAGGGCTTGTGCCCTTCGAAACCGAGCTTTAACATTGAACAAGTCAAGATTCATAACTACATCACATTGGCGTTTAGCTAATTCAAATTCCTTCAATACCAGCAGCTATGTTTAGATTAACCACAATCGCAAGCTCCTCCATCTCATATGCTTCATTTTCACTCTTGGGAACAACCACACACAAGTATTGGATAGATTTTTCATACCTATTTAGAGCACTCCTGTAGGCCTTTCTCCTATAAAGCTTGTTTCCTTCTTCTTTCAATGCTTGAGACTTTAGTAATGGCTGGTGGGTAGATTCCATCTACATGATAGCATATCTAACATCCTCATCAAATTCCTCGAATTGATCTTGAGAGAGGCTAGTGAAGAGTAACTCAGACGGAGTAGCCATGGAAGGAGAACCATAAAGCACCGAATTCACCTCTAAGTTCTATCAATTAGGGGTTGCAGTAATTTAATTGGAGTAAAACCAAAAGGTTAGCTGAAATTTAGAGGAGGATGGTAATCCCCCGGATTGAAGCAATAAATTAACAAACCCTAAGTTTACGGCAAGGTATGGAGAAATAGAAAAGAGCACAAATTAGGAGGGCTAAAAGAGTGGCACTTCGGCGACGACTCAAAGAAATTGTCTTCAGTGGCCAGAAGCGGCGTAGAACACCTTGGAACCAGTTCTGCAGTTTTCAGGAGCCAACATACGTGCGACTTAGACAAATGATTATTGATTAGTGTATTTCTTCAAATATAGGTTGTGAAAATTTCCCTCACTGGTGTTACAATTTGACGTTATTTAGTCTTTACTGTGATTACTTGTATTACCTTTCCTACGACATGAAAAACCCAAACCTCTTCACCATCGACCGCACTTAGGTTAGCTATGCAAAGTCTTGGTTTTGTTTTACAACCTGTTAACACCCCTTAGAAAGATGATTATTAACTAGAAAGATGACTGGCTATGCAAAGTCTTGGTTTTGTTTTACAACTTGTTAACACCTCCCCCACCCCCACCCCTACAAATATGATTATTAACTAGAAAGATGACCAAGCAGATGATGAACCGATGCCGGATAATTTTTACAATCACCTGGTGCTAGGTCAAATGAACCAGCACCTGGTTCCGACTCAAATGAAGTATCACTCAGTGCCAACCCAATATGTCGAACCATAATCTACCATCCATCCATCATCCATATATTTTGAATTTTCACATGCCTTTTTTGATAGAATGGAACATTCATTGAGCGCAAGTGAAATTGTTACATCTCTCATCAAAGATCCTCTACAAACAAATTCCACCAACCGTGCACAAGTTTCCATTACTCGTTTTGTGTGAACACGACGTAATGCAGACCAAGAATTCAAAATACGGTTTCAATCACGATTGCGATTTCGGTTGCAGTATGGAGAAATCGCTCTAACGCAGTAATCGCATTCCATATTACGGCTAAAACGTAGTTTAGCCAACTCAAAAACCTTTCCGATGCGGCCATTTCGTCACGGATTACCCCCATTTTGAATCCATGAATCGCAGACCATGAAACTTTTTGGTATGAGGACTTGCACATTATAAATTCCTTTTATGGGCTAATATACACAAGGATACATATTTTCAGCACCTAAAAAGAAAAGGAAAATGATATTACAAACTCATAGCTCTGGATGAGACCTCCATATCATTCTCTAATCCAATCTTTCCTCTCTGAGATTTCTCCTGCATGTAACATTTAATTTCCTTGAGATGAAATTCAGAAGACTCGAAAATCCATTGAAAATCCATGGTAAGTAAGACAAACTACTTCAGCGTGCAAAAACAACGTACCATCTGACCAGTAGACTTCAGTTCATGTAGGAAATGTTCAAGTGCGCACTCACCCCGAAGAATTTTTGCCACAAACCGGGTTTCATCAGCTGACTCGACAGCTTCTTCATCAATGACAACTGCATCTACTCTCTCAGTTCCAGTCTTCACATCTGGAACCTGCAGTAACCGCCACCACATGATTACAACGCTAATCTCACAAGCCATCTGACACTCAAAGTGAGGTATTGAGTCATAGGATTCGAGTAGTCTAAATAATAGCAACCAATGAACCTGAAACCTGCAGTAACCACCACAAGATTACCATGCTAATCTCACCAGCCATCAGAACACATGCACGCACCCACAGAGCAAACAGTATTTTTTGTATTTCAGTAGACTATACAACATCGTCAGGGTTTTTGGTCTGACAGAATACGAGGAGCCTTTGGGAGTGAAAACACTGGCCCAGTGCACCAAACGTATAATTAATCTGCAATTGTGGGATAACGAATACTTTTGGACCTCTTCATTAGGGGTTGTTGATCGCATTTCCGTGGCTAGTATAGTCTTCGTACAAGATGCATGCTTAAGAAACCCTGCTTTTGATATCATAATTAATAGATTTCTTTTTTAAAAAATATTATACATCCTTGGGATACATCGCTTTTGACATCTTAATTGACAGGTTTTCATCCTAAAAGAACAGTTACGACATCTTTGAAAAGCTATTGATTCACATATAAATCCTTCCACAACTGAGGCAATGGATTTGGATTGTCCAAGATATCACAACTTAGACCTGTTGTAGATATTAGGAGTGGCTCAAATTCCAGTGAACAACATCCACAAACAATACGATCTGGTCAATGACAATCAACAAGCTCCAAAGAGGTTGAGATCAGACGTTCTTCCCCTGACAGACAATCCACCCTTTGAGACTGGATTTCCAAAGACCCTCCTCATAAAATTAGCATTGCTAGAAGATACTATAATTTTTATGTTTTTTCCGTTTTTGGGGGGTGGAGGGATTGGAGCAATTTTATTTATAAAATTCTAAATGGCACTCAAAATAAAAACAAATAATGCACAATTTTAGATCTAAATATTGAAATAAAATTCCACTTTCAAATAACTAATGCTTAATTCTGAAATAACAAAAAATCTTGACATAATATGGTCTTCCGTGAACCTGTATCTTTCATGTAGATCAAGGCTGCCAAAACGGGACCGGAAAGCTAACAAATTCAAGAAATGAATTAGATTCCCTGGTTGACCCATTTTTCTCACAAAAATCAATTTTCAAAATATACATCAATTTTAAGCACGTATCCTGTACCAAATATAAATCTTTTTAGGAATACTTCTCATATTTAGATTACAAGTACTTTGAGGGTTCACTTGGAGAGGGGAAGTCAATAATCCTTGCTTAAGAAATAGCCCTACTGCTCCGCACATTGAGGGTTTTGAATTGCAGAGTTGGTAACCTTGTAACTTATTTACCGTACATGAATTTATGGAGTTGAAAAATTGACGGAAATATACCATCCACATATAATAAATAAGCTACCACATCATGAAATTTATAGGCCAAAGTGTTTATAACTCGCTGTTCGCACAAACAAAATCAGCAACCTTAAAATTCTACGATACGATGACACGACAGTACATTTATCACACACAAATGGTGATAAAAGCAAAGAAAAATATACTATTAACACCAGATAAGTAAGCCATAAGGTCACCAAATCACTAAGCTAAAGTATATTTGACACAGCGATTGTATGTACAAAATAGATCAGCAATGGTATGTACAAAATAGATACCCTAAAAACATGGAGCATTGAGTGTTATTTCTTAAGCAGCATCCGATTCCCTATAGCTGATATCATTCACGTCTAAATACCAAATATTTTATATTTAAAAGAAACAATTGTGGAGTCTCTATTAAGTCCTAGTTTCAAATAACTTCCAATGCCTTTACTCCCTCTATCTAGTTTATATTCACTATCGCCTTTACTCCCTCGACCCAATGCCCCAAATTAATAAAAATATGAACCAATCCCAATTCCGAACTCCCCAAGTCAGCCAGTAAACAGCATTAGGCCCCCGCCCCCAAAAAAACCGGGTACCCAAAGCCCAATTATTCTCCTCAACCACATATCTCAGAAAGTGCTCTGATCACTAGCAGGATCCTAACTGCAGCTGCCACCGAGATAGACATTGGAAAGGCACACAGAGAGAGAGAGAGAGAGAGAGAGAGAGAGAGAGAGAGTCGTATCCATGAGTATACTATGTTGAAACCCTAATTAAGTAGGCTAGGCGAGACTGGGAATCAGAAGGTTAGTTTTGTAAAGCCAACAATTTTTTTAGAATTAAAAACATTAAAAAGAAATAAAGAACGAAGTGCGCGGCAGTTCACTCTTACTTGGGCCATCCAGATGAGCCTGCTGATTGCTAGTGCAGGTAGTTTTTTGAAAGTTTCGGACAGGTTTGGTCACTAGGGCACAATGAAGTTAGTCAAACTGACCAGTCCTATTTGGTTTTGATAAAAACTTGCAATTGATGGAAAACCTCACAACCATGCTATAGTTATTGGAAGTAAACACTGCCCAATACTATGCTCCACCAGAATTAATCACAACCTTGGCAGGGGAAAGAACTAGTGTTTCCTTTCATTGGATGGAAAAGAATTCTCTTAAATATTAAACGACCAGCTTAGTTAGAAGACATTAAGCCAAACTCTTAATAAACTAGCTGCTACCCACTAGATAGAAGTTGAACAAATTTGGGCTTAACATCAACAAAATAGGCCAGTGGCAGCCCTCTCATGTTGCGACACAAAAAGGACATGGACCTTACTTCTTTTTCTTTTTTTTGGGGGGGGGGGGGGGGGGGCATAAAAAAAAACTACAGTGTACGAATTGAAAAAAAAAAAGAGGTTATAATTTGGCGGAGCCTACAATTACAATGAATTGAAACTTAGCCATCTCCAAGCACTACCTAGAGGACGAGGATTGGGTGAAGAATCCCGCAGGGGAGCAAGACATAGTTGGAGTTCCCTTTTCCTGCCTCCACATTTGAGACAAATGATGGGAGTTGCCTCATGCAGGCAGGTATTATAAAACTAATGTAGAATTTCGGACTTTTTCAACTCTAGTTCCATTGGCTTTTTGGAGGGCACCCTTCCAAATATTCTTTTTGTGGGCAAAGCATTGTCTCTTTGAAAAGTGCAAGTACTATTTTGGTTATATGGTCCGGAAGAAATTGAATAATTTTAGCCCTTTTCAAGACTCTGCTCCTATCTCACCCACTGCTCTTGCTAATCATGACGGTAGGGCATCCAGGAGTCAAGAGGTCGGAGCAGAGAAAAAGAACTTGTCTCGCTTTTATAATTTCGTCTCAAAACCAGTGAAGCCATTGAAACATTTGGCCAAATTCAACAGTATGGGATAAGGAAGACTCTGGCCTACCCAACCATGGGAATTGAAGAAGGGGAAGGAACACAAGAGATGAGAAATAGGAGAAAGGTGTGGACAATGTGATAGAGATTGGGTACAGAAAAGGGGAAGACGGGAGAAATTTAGAGAGGAGGGAAGAGAGGGATTGGCATCTCTATGCACAACTAAATATTCATTCAATAATCAATAGTGTATGATAGATGATCAACAAAGGTACATAGACCCCTTGTTTACAGGTGCATAGCCTTCCTAATACGAACTAATACAACTCCTAATAGAAATAGGAAAGTGTAATGTTCCTAATAAGACTCGAACACCATAATGCTAGTCCTAATAGAAATAGGAAACCATAATAAACTAAAATTATAATCAAATATCTTAATTATTATTCTTATACTTCTTCCTAAAATCCGTCTTGATGAATCCATCATCGCTCCTCAGCTTGGAAAACACTCGTCCCCGCAGAGTTGGCCTGAAGATACCCATCCAATAAATCAAGAGCGATGCAATGCATCTTAGTTTGAAAAAGCGCGAGGCGCACTGAGGCATAAAGGGTCCCGAGGCGCGAGGTGCGAGGCGAAGGCGCGCGGATGCGAGCCTTTTTTTAGCTAAAAAAAGGTTTGAAAACAATTTACAGGACTTATTTATGATAATTGAGTAAAATAGTGACATCAAAAAACAATCGTACATCAATATAAGTACCAAAAGTATCGCAAATAATCCACAAGACGGTAATTTAGCATGACAATATTATAAAAAGTAAAAACACATGCACACACAAGAACTTAGTAAAAGTTTAGAAACAAAGAAACAAGCATAGTCATGAAGACCTGAAAGAAAACATGAACAACATATAACATAGTTCTTCAAGTAATCTAAAATCAACTAGACGTCGTCATCATCATCCAACACCACATGCTCAGGATCAACATCATCAAATCCACCAACATCGTCATCTCCTATGTCCTCTTCCTCCTCCTCTTGATACTCTGCAACATTCTCATCCTCATCCTCATCTTCATCTTCATCAACTAATTGCAATCGTCCACGAGGCCTAGAAGATGAAGTAGGAGCCTTTCCTTTATCCTTGTTAGACATAGAGCCTTGCTTAGTGGTGCTTCCTTAAGATGTTTTACGTCTAGTGTAATAATTAGGCTCATCTACCCCAGAGGCTCGGGCAACAGTAGCCCATGTCAAATTATCATCCTCAAATACAAGAGTATGATCATCTGAATCACCATCCATCCTTCCAAGCAACCACTCATTACTTTCATCAATGTCCTTTAAGAGGATGGGATCCATGGAGGTACTCTCTTCACGTCTACGCTTCAAAGCACGATTCGCTTTGACAAAAACCAAGTCATTCAAGCAAGACTGGGCTAATCGATTTCTCTTTTTGGTATGAAGCTGGTAACAAGAAAATAGCTTTCATTAGACTTCATTAATCATTATTAAATATTAATAAATGTAAATGATAAATTATCAAAAGGATTAACGTTCGATTTTTCTAACTTACGTGTTGAAACACACCCCAGTTCCTTTCACACTCGATTGTACTACAAGTGAGGCTAAGAACACGAATGGCAAACTTCTTCAAATTAGGTGCTTCAGCTTCGTAATTACTCCACCAATAAGCTAGTATAAAATAAAATTGAAAAGTTATCTTCGATTATAATATTTTAAGGAAAACAAAAGAGAAAAATATATAGGGCAAACTTATCTAATATTCTTACCGGGAGCTAGTGCTTCCTTTGTCTTTTAGCCATGTTCATCCCAAAGAAGCCTTGAGCATTTTTGTACAAGTTTAATTCTTGGATAATCTTATCTTGAGTTCCCAAATACGGAACCAACCTTGCTATGCAATCACATAAACCCTGGACAACTTCCCCACAATCTTCGATGCTTGGGTTTGAATAATAAATTTCCGAATTTAGAAAATGTCCGGCCGCATGCAAAGGTTGGTGAAGTTGGCATTCCCATCGTGTATCAATAAACTTAAATGCCATTTCATAATTCTCCTCTTTATGTCCAAAGCTTTTAGCAATGGCTTCCTTAGCTCTATCAATGGCCTCATAAATATAACCCATTGAAGGCTTCTTTTCTCCATCAACAATCCGAAGAACCTTAAAAAGAGGGCTTGCCAACTTAAAAGAATAGAGAACATTCTTCTGATAGCTCTCTTGTAAAAGGTAGGATGCCATCTTCTTCCCTTTTGCTTCTTTAGACCATTTACTCTCATTCCATTCTTGTGAAGTTACCATCTTCCACAATGCATTTCTTTGCTTGTGAAAAGAAGAGTGATGAAGGAAGTGGCAAATCTTGTGATAGCCGGTCTATGCAAATTTTTTTGACTCGTGAACTGCCTCATCATGTTAAGAAGAGGAATGGAGCTATGGATGTAAGCATTGATGAACATGCTCTTCTTTAATGCAATCTTGACATTTGGAACTTGATTTCCAATATCTTCCAAGATAAAGTCAAGACAATGTGCGGCACATGGAGTCCAATATAGATGTGGCCTCTTAGCCATTAGCAACTTCCCTACATAAATTTATTTTAGCAAGAATGATGTAAGAAACTAAAAATGTAACCAAAAAGGCAAAGAACTAATTCAAGTCATTCAAAACTTTTAGAGAAGAATTCTAACCCGCCTTGACATAATTAGATGCATTGTCGGTCACCACTTGGACCACATTCTCCTCTCCAATTTCCTCCACCAAATCATCAAGAATTTTGAATAGAAGATTTGAATCCTTCACAACATCGGAAACATCCATCGATCTAATAAAGACCGAACCCTTAGGAGAGTTCACAAGAAAGTTAATAATGTCTTTTTGAACCATAGAATCACGCCATCCATCGGATAATATTGAACAACCCTTTTGAGCCAATTCTTTCTTGTTCTCTACCATTGCTTTCTCGGTATCCTCCACTTCTTTTTTGAGGAGAGGAATCCTTGCCTTATACCTTGAATGTGGTTTTAAACCCGGGCCAAATTGACCAATAGACTCACACATGACTTGAAAACTATCAAGTGTAAGTAAGTTGAAAGGAATAGCACCATTATAGAAGAATCTAGCAATATCCCTACAAACTTTGTTCCTTAAATCTTTCCTACACATCTCATTTAAAGTCTTTTGCTTTCCTTGATCCTTCCCTTCCTTTCTTCCCTTCACAACATCTGCAGGATTAGGAGTGAAGAACATATCTGTTGGACCTTTTGTCTTTGATATCTTAGAAGGCATGCTATTACTACCTTTTGACCCACCACTTATGAATTTTCCACCCTTAGGCATCCCAGCACACTCATCATCATCATCTTCTTCATCAAAATAGCTTTGTGGCAAGTGTTTAGATATATCATAGGCTTCTTTACTTGCCTTTTTAAGGTTCATGTAATCTTAGATTTCTTTCTTAACATGCTTGGGAACCCTTTGACAACCTAGTGTGTTTCGATGCCCACCAACTAGATGTTGTTTTAGTCGGAAAACACCCCCCGGTGGTTCTCACTTCGCAAAAATTGCAAAAGAAATTATTTCTATTTGTTGGATCTTGCTTCCCATACTTCCTTCCGGGGTCTAACGATTTAGAGGAAGCCGAACCCGAACCCGAAGTGTTACCGGTTGGGTTTGAATCCTCCATTTAACACACAGTTTCAGCTCTCAAACTAAAATTCCATAGCAATCAAACAAATAGTTAGTGAGACACTAATCACTAATTGCATTTTACCAAAAAAAAGGACAAAACAGAGGTAATTTCTAGCTGCCACTCATCACTAATTGGTAATTGCTTCCCATATTTCTATTTGTTGGGCACTGCCACTGAACACAAAATGGAAAATTTGGTTGTTGCAAATTTAACAAAAAAAATAATAGCATTTCTAACCTAGCTGCTGCCCTGCCCATCAAAAACAAAAAAACAAAAAAAAAACGTGACATTTGGTGTTGAAGAAGGGCAGAAGGCTCGAACAGAAGAGGGAAGCCGAGACAGAACAGAGGAGGAGAGGTCAGCAACCCAAAAACAGGGGAGGAAAGCTAATGAAAATGGCTCGAACAGAGACAGACATGAGCGAAAGAGAGGATGAGAGCTTAAGGGAGAGAGAAAAACGAAAAAAAAAAGGAGAAGGCGACGACAGCCATGGCCGTTGGTCGACTGTAGTAGAGAAGACGCAGAGAAGCACGAAGAAGAGAAGAAGAACAGGAGGACGAAGAAGAGAAGAACAGAAAGCACATACCTGGTCGACTGAGATGAAGGCTTCGACTGAGAAGATTTGAGGCCTCTAGGGTTTCGAATGGTGGAGCAGAGTCGAGGTGAGAGCTGAAGAAGGCAGCCAAAGCAACATTTAATGATTTTCGTCCAATTCTTTCTTTTTTTTTTCGAAGGAAGCCTCAAGTTCTTCTGGGCGCGCGCCTGGCTCGCCTTGCGCCTCGGCGTGAGGCGCCATGAGGGGCATGCCTCATGTGGCTTCGGGGATGGGCGTCGATTGGGTGTGGGTAGGCGCCAGCCTATGCGCCTCTCGCCTAGGCGCGCCTCACCTGCGCCTTTTCAAACTAAGCAATGCATATCCTCCTCATGAACCCAAGAATTATCAGATTGGGGGCGGCCTTTCCAACGGACCAAGAATCGTTGAAAATCTCCAGTAACAGTACTAACAATCTCATCTTCCAGTACAACTTCAACGTCATCGACCGCTGATGGCGCATCAAAACTTAGGTACCGAAACTAAAGAAGTCACAGAGCCACTTGTAATACTCGCAAAACATGTGGGAGGCATAAAATTACCTCGGTAAAGTGTCAAATCCTCAACGTTGAAGATAAGGCTAATAGGTAAAAATTAGAGGGTAAGTTGATTAAAGACGCATTGGAGCCAAGACGTTTCAAAATGCGATAAGGTCCACAAGCTCAAGCAAAGAGCTTTTTAAAAGAATGGTTTTGGAAATCTTTCAGGACAACTTCGGAGTTTGAACCATCATATAATCACCCTCATTAAACTCTAGCTTTACACGATGTACATTGGCAGCAAATTTATTTTTGATAGGAAAATATATATAATATAATTTTCATTGCTATGCAATTTTTTGTTGAACATTGGTGTGGACACCATGAATATGTTTAGCAAAAGTTTCACCAAATTCACCAGGCCGGGAATCAATAGGTAATGGCACTAAATCAATAGGAAGACGAGGAACAACACTATGCACAAGTTCAAATGGACTCTTCCCGAAGTGCCACAGCATTGTTATATGCAATTTCAGCAGCAGGTAAAACCAACTCCCAAGTATTAGGTTTATCACTGACAAGACATCTAAGAAGATTACCTAGACTCCAATTAACCACCTCGATTTGTCCATTAGTTTGAGGGTGGAATGTAGTAGAAAATTTTAAGTGAGTGTCAAACAGTTTCCACAATGTCCTCCAAAAATGACTCATAAATTTAACATCCCTATTAGCCACAATAGATGATGGTAAACCATGCATATGAACAACTTCCCTATAGGAGATCCTTGCAACACGAGATGCATAAGTAGTTTTACTACAAGGGATGAAATGCGCCATCTTAGAAAACCTATCCACAACAACGAACACACAATCAAGACCTCTAGCAGTTCGAGGAATACCTAAGACAAAATCCATACTAAGGTCTTTCTAAGGAATGTGTGAAACATGTAAAGGAGTATATAAGCCTGCTTCCCAGCTTGTGAAGTTCGACACTGACACAGCTCGGGCCACATCCTTGGGTAATTAGGGCCAAAAAAAAAAAAAGGTCAGCAATAAGAGTGGTGGTCTTATCTAGGGCTGGCAAAATTTCGGGTCCGGGTCAATTCGGGTCCGGACAAATTGGACATTCGGACAAAAATTTCATACCCGGACCCTGTTCGGATTACAAATCGGACACTTTGACCAGACCCGGACCCGAACCCGGTTGTCCAAATGTCCGAACCCGGTTGTCCGAATGTCCGAATTTGTAATATGATTTTAGGAGATTCTGACCGAGTTTTTGTGTGACCGAACCCGAACCCGATTTTTCAATGTCCGAACCCGGTTGTCCGAATTTATTTTTATAAAATTTTCTAAAGAATTTGGACTAAAATTACATATAAACATAGTTGTCCGATGTCCGAACCCGGTTGTCCGATTGTCCGAACCCGAAATGGTTCAAAAATCCGGACAACCCGAACCCGAATGTCCAAACCCGAACCCGACCCGGTTTAAATTCGGACATGACCGATTGTCCGAATTTTAAATTCGGACATAAATTTGGTGACCGTACCCGGTTTTTTCCGGGTCGGACAAATTTTTGCCAGCCCTAGTCTTATCCCAACCCAAGTTGACCAGCAAGACCTCCATCATGTAATTCCCATATTAGAAAATCATGAACCGAGGTGTTAGGAATACACAACTTTGATCCATAAAACAAATAGCCATCCATAATCATATAATTAATAAAGTCACGACGGTTATCATGCAAAACCTCATCATAAGTCTTAGCAAAGTCCGGGCACAAGGGGTATTGGTCTTTCAGCTTTTCAAATCGAGTAATTGATGTAGTCCATCTATGCAATAAGAGTCCTACTCTACTCAAAGCATCAGCAACAATATTTTTTGTTTCAACACCTGAACGATGTTCAAGCACTAAGGAATAATCTTGAAGGAACTCAACCCACTTAGCGTGTTTCTCTAAGTTTTCTTTGGTCGTTAATGAATTTCAATGCATCATGATCACTCCAAAGAACAAACTCCTTAGGAAGGAGATCGTATTGCCAATGTTCCAGACAACGCACTAAAGTATAATACTCTTTCTCATAGGTGGTTACTCATCTCTCCTAGAATCATTAAGTTTCTCACTAAGGTAATCTATAAGATGTCCTTCTTGACTCAAAACACCTCCTATCCCGACCCTTGAAGCATCATAAGCAACTTCGAAAACTTTAGAAAAATCACGATGGCGTAAGACAGAGGCCTAAGTCATTTTCTTTTTAATTAGGTTAAACGCTCCCGTCGCATGTTTAATCCATGTAAATGCACCTTTTCTCAAACAGTCAATGATAGGAGGCATAATGGAACTAAAATTCTTGATAAAGCACCTATAGAAAGTGGCTAATCCATGAATCAGAAACGGTTTTAGGTTCGGTCCACTCTACTATAGCTTTAAACTTTTCAGAATGGGCAGAAAAGAAGAATCCTTTTGCTGACATGACAAACTCAAGGAAAACAACCTCATATTGCAAGAAAGAACACTTAGCCAAATTACAATTATGTATAGCTTCTTTGCTTGAAGTACCTCAAGGACTAACCGCAAGTGTTTCAAGTGTTCTTCCCTCGAAAGGTTGTATATTATAATGTCATCAAAGTACATTACCAAAAACTTCTCAAGGAAAGGGCAAAGAATATGAGTCATGTCTCTAATAAAAATACTAGGAGTGTTGGTTAACCCAAAGGGTATAACTAACCACTTAAATAGTCCATCAAGAGTCTTAAAGGCAGTTTTCCACTCATCCTCAAGTCTAATCCTCACTTAATGGTATCCTACCCTAAGGTCTACTTCAAAAAACCACTCAGATCCTGACATTTGGTGCACCATACCAGCAAGTCTAGGTATAGAAAACCTATATTTCACAGTAATTTTATTAATGGTTCTACTAATAGTACTAGTTCTACAGTCAATACACATCCCGCAAGAGCCATCTTTCTTAGGGGTCAAGAGGGCTAGAACAACCTAAGGACTAAGACTATGCTGAATGAAACCCTTTTGTAGAAGCCCCTCAATTTGCCTATTAAGCTGTTCACGTTCACTAGGGTTCATTCCATAGTGAGGTAAGTTGAGTAAGGGCGATCCTAGGATAAGGTCTATAGCATGTTGGATATCCCTCAAAGGAGGTAGTTCAATAGAAAGATCATCAGGAGATACATCCTTAAATTCATCAAGTTCACTAAGATAGAGGGACATCTCACATGTACTAGCACAGGGAAACACAGATGGGAGCTTGGCTACTAAAGCTAGTAACATGCTAGACTACAACAACAACAAACTCCCAGCGTGGGTCCCGCTTTCACGGGGTCTGGAGAGATCCAACTGTAGGCAACCTTACCTCTACCGGTATTCCTACCCATAGAGAGGTTGATTCCATAAGACCAACAAAACAGTTTTATGAAAAAAGGTTTAAGGGAAAACGATTTCGAAACCATTGACCGAGTAAGAGAAGGAGGGAGAGAAAAAGGAGTGGGTAGCAAAATAAAGAGAGAGCAGAGACATACCTCAACAAACCAGGGGCGCCTAATGCCGTCACATCCCAGAAAAGCACAAACCTGCAGGCAAGCACACCAAAAACCCTACCCACCCTTACACCGCCTAAGCTACTGGCCCCTACGGAGCCGGACATCTACAATTAGAAACCTTAATTCTGTCCCGCCTCAGCCTCCTATCCTGAGCCATGTCCTTCGTAAGACTGACAACTCTCAGGTCTTCTCTAACCACTTCTTCAAGGCTCTTCTTCGGTCTACCCCTCCCTCTCTTACCACAAGGGGTTTGATCGCCTCACACCTTCTCACTGGGGCGGCCACACTTCTCATCTTCACGTGGCCGAACCATAGTAACATGCTAGACTGTTTTCCTTATATTTCACAATCATGTCCAAATACAAAATGTTCCGAGGATCGAGCAGGAGCTAACTTAATCCTCTTTCCATTATGAATGAAACACATAAGTATTATCCTTTCCAAAATTGGTGGCATTTTTTTCATATAGCTAGGGACGACCTAACAAAATGTGGGCAACATCCATAGGTAATACATTACACCAAATCTTTCAGAATATGCACGTAATTGGAGACGGGCTTCACACTTCTCCGAAATTGTCAAAGATGTCTTATCGACCCAGACAACCCTAATAGGGTTGCAACATGGTATCGTATTAAGGTTGAGAAGTTTCACGACACACTTAGAAATCACATTCATGGAACCATTGTTATCAATGACTAAATGAAGAATTTTATCCCTACATAGCATTTTAGTCTCAAAGATAGCAGTATGTTTCCAAGAGTCACAATCAATAGAACAAAGAAAACACCTTATGACAGTAAGATGACTGCTTCTCTCATTGTCTTCATGCTCACTCTCGGTAGGAATATCACCAACAGGATAGACAATCTCATCTATCTGGTCGTCATCTTCAAGAATCTCTAATCTTACGGTAAGAGTACAGTTGAGACAGCGAGATGTTGGATGCCCTCGTTCATGACATTTGTGACACACCGTGGAAGATAATGATGGGGAAGGGGGGAGGGGGGAGAGGGGAGAGGGGAGAGGGGAGAGGGGAGAAGGGGTGAGGTGAGGGAGCTACTCTTAGTTGAGCTCACTAGTTCGCTAAATTGGACATTGCTCTTAAAAAAATGACTATTCTGTTATTCCCCTTTAGGGTAAGAGGTTTTCTGAAAGGTGACAAACTTGGAGGGCTTAGACTCACTGGCTTGGGAAACCCGCCTACGAGAGTGGGAAGGCTTTTTGTACTTTTCTATTTCTAGGGCCATTTCGTAAGACTCCATTAAAGACTTAGGATGGTATAGGCTCACCTCTCCCTTAAGGTCATCTCTAAGTCCATTAATGAACCTAGTCACAGTTACCCATTGTTCTTCTCTAACAGTGCATCTGAGTTTCATTTCCTCAAATTGGGCATAATAATCTGGTGTTCAATTGTTTCAGGTTCAACCAATTATCCATCATTTGTCTTTTATGGAATGAGGGCAGATACTTTTCTTTCACTTTTTGTTTCATTTCATTCCACAAGGTTATGGGCGGCTCACCTAGGTGATCTATCTCCCTTTGAACACTCTTCCAGTCTTTCTTAGCACACCCAATAAGTTTCATTTTGGCAAAACGAACTCTATAGATGTCATTAATTCCGTAAAATTCAAAGTAGTCCCCTAGGCAGTCTAACCAATCAACGAAAGTGTTGGGATCATGGCTATTCTCATCACATCATAAGGATCATCATATATTTGGTTCCTAGGATAGCCTTAGTCTTTTCTAGGTGAATGGTGCCTATAATATCGATCTTGGTACCTAGCTCTACGGTGGTAAGATTGCGGCCCATCAAATTCGTCAGGGTAGTACTCATTATCTCTTAAACCATTAGGAATGTGACCAATCCCAATGTCTTCAGGTTCCGTCCTCGGAACATGGGTCCTTAGACTTCCCAAAAGTAGAGGCTTTCAAATGAATAATTGAGTCAACGGGTTTGGGTCCTCTAGTCTGGACATCACAAGAACTAGCCATATTGTGCACACATTGACAAGTGAGATTCTCGTTCCTGTTCCAATTTTGTAACACTTCCATGACTACCACCTCAATAGTTTTGGAAACCCGTGATGGTACTTTGGGGACCTTGCACTTAATCCTCCACCCCACGAATACGTTGCTGATTTTCCTTGCTACCCTTTTGAAGTGACTCTCTAAGTTCATCCCACCTACCGTTCCATTTTTTAGCCAATTCTAAAATATCATCATTAATACTCTTTTGTAAAGCTTCCAATTTTTGGTCAAGTTTATCAATTCTGTTGTCAATTCCATCAATTCTTTGTTCTAATGCCATGGCTCCTGTAACTGGCATGCAAGAAAAGATCTTTTTTTTTTTGGTGGACACCAATAAATCAACACAAAACAAACAGGCAACTCAAAGAATAAACTACTTCCAAAGCACTCGTAGCACGCAAGTCAATTAAGGAAATTATGCTAACTATCCTTATCGTCCTAATTTTGTTTTTTTTTTAAGAAAAGTTTTTTAGCTCCAAACACATAATTGACAACCTACTAATAATCTAAAATCCTAAAATCAATGAAGAGATTTAACAAATACTAAAGTTGGCCTAATCTGTTTAGCAAGAAACCACATATTTCCCTTTGGTTTGGGCCTCAAAGGACTTCAACAGGCTTCTTCGTGAAGCACTCAGCAGCATCAGCAACCAGTAAGTAGTGGCAACGCACCATAAACACAGCAACAATTCAAGGATGCAGAATGTGGTGGGTTGAGGCTGATGGATGTGTAAAGCAGGTAGGTTGTCTGTTCGAACTTTTGAAACAGCAAATTCTGGGGTTTCTTTTTTTCATTGTTTCAAACCTTTGGCTTGGCTCACAGTGGCATTTGGGATGTGGGTTGGCTAAGAATCAAGAACTTGCTCTGATACCAAGTTAATAGAGATTGGGTAGAGAAAAGGGCAAAAGGGGAGGAATTTAGAGAGGAGTGAAGAGAGGGATTGGCATCTGTTTGCTAAAATCAATATTCATTCAATATTCAATAGTGTATGAATGAATGATAGATGATTAACAAAGGTACATAGAGCCCTTATTTATACGTGCATAACCTTCCTAATGCGAACTAATACGACTCCTAATAAAAATAGGAAAGTGTAATATTCGTAATAAGACTTGGACACCATAATGCTAATCCCAATAGAAATACAACAACAACAACAACAAACTCCCAGTGTGGGTCCCGCTTTCGCGGGGTCTGGGAGGATCCAGCTGTAGGCAACCTCACCTTTACCGGTATTGCTATCCATAGAGAGGTTGATTCCATAAGACCCACAAAAATAGTTTTGTGAACAAGGTTTATAAAGAAAACGATTGCAAAACCATTTACCAAGTAAGAGAAAGAGGAAGAGAAAAGGTTCCGAATAGCAAATAAAGAGGGAGCGGAGACATACCTCAACAAATCAGGGGCGCTTGGTGCCTTCACATCCCAGAAAAGCACGATCTGCAGGCAAGCAAACCAAAAACCCTACCTGCCCCACACCGCCTAAGCTACTGCCCCTTACGGAGCCGGTCCCCTATAGTCAGAGACCTTAATCATGTCCCGCCACTGCCTCCTATCCTGAGCCATGTCCTCCGTCATACCGACAATTCTCAGGTCCTCTCCAACCACTTCTTCTAGGCTCTTCTTCAGTCTACCCATCCCTCTCTTACCACCGGGGGGATTGATCCTCTCACACCTTCGCACTGGGGCGGCCACACTTCTCCTCTTCACGTGGCCGAACCATCTGAGCCTCGATTCCCTCATCTTCTCCTCTGTGGGGGCCACTTCAGCTAAGCCCCTGATTACTCCATTTCTAATTCTGTTGAATCTCGTAAAACCACACATCCACCTGACCATTCTCATCCCAGCTACCATCAACCTTTGGACATGCATCTTTTTTAGAGGCCAACACTCCGATCCATAGAGAACAGCCGGTCTAACTATCATCCGATAGATTTTGTCTTTCAATCCCATGGGCACTCTCTTGTCACACAGCACCCCTGACGCTGACTTCCACTTTTACTAGCCCACTCTAATCCGCAAGCTAATATCCTCGTCAATGTCCTCATTCTGCTGGATGATCGAGCCTAAATACTTAAATTTAACGACATTCAGTATTGCCCTCCCATCCAGTACGATTTCTCCCCCCTCTTCTATCCTTCCGCTGAAACAACAGTGGATGTATTCCGTTTTCGATCTACTCAACCGAAAGCCCCTAGCCTCCAACGTATGCCTCCAACTCTCCAACCTGTCATTCACCCCCTGCCTGGTTACATCAATAAGAACAATGTCATCTGCAAATAACATGCACTAGAGCACCTCGTCCTGGATTCCTCTAGTGAGTTCGTCTAAAACTAATGTGAAAAGAAACGGGCTTAAGGCGGAGCCTTGATGCAGGCCTAAACTAACAGCAAAGTCATTGGAGACCCCTCCCAGAGTCCTAACACTCGTTCACCCTCCTTCGAACATATCCTTGATTGCACGAATGTACGCGGACGACACCCTTTTCTCTTCCAAACACCTCCACAATATCTCCCTTGGAACTCTATCATACGCTTTCTCCAGGTCAATAAACACCATATGGAGATCCACCTTTCTGTCCCTGAACAAGCCCATGAGCCCTCTGAGAAGGTAGATCGCCTCAATGGTCGCCCTGCCTGGCATGAAACCAAATTGGTTCTCTGAAAACTCTACTACCTCTCTCAACCTTCTCTCAATCACCCTCTCCCACAGCTTCATAGTGTGACCTGAGCAGTTTGATACCCCTAAACTTATTACAGTCTTGGATATCCCCTTTGTTTTGGTTCAGTGGGATGACTGTGCTGACCCTCCACTCTCTGGGCATCTTGGCGGTCTTGAAAATAACATTGAAAAGCTTCGTGAACCACTCTAGACCTAGTTCCCCCATAAACTTCCAAACTTCCACTGGTATCTGGTCCGGGCCCAAACCCTTCCCATTCGCCATCTTCTTCAAGGCCTCCCTAATCTCCTCCTTTGTTATCATGTCGCGCGCACGCTAATCGCTACACTCTCCGCCCCTACTACAGTTGTCTCCCCCCCCCCCCTTCCCCATTGAGGAGTTTAGCAAAGAAACTTTGCCATCTCTCCTTAATTTCAGCATCCTCAGTCAACACCCTACCCTCTTCGTCCCTGATACACCTTACCATTCCCAAATTCCTAGTTTTCCTTTCCCTCGCCCTAGCCAGTTTAAAAACCTCCTTCTCCCCTTCCCTCGTCCCCAATCTATGGTACAGTCTATCAAACGCCTGGCTCTTTGCTACTGCCACCGCCCTTCTGGCTACCTTCTTGGCCGCCTTGTATCCAATCTTCTTATGCTCCCTCTCGTCCGCCGAACTGCTACTCATGAACTCCGCGTAAGCCTCTTTTTGGCCTTGACTTTCTCCTTTACCTCTTCATTCCACCACCAGACGCCCTCCATCCTATTGCCGCCTCCCCTAGAAAGACCTAGGGTTTCCTTAGCCGACCTTCGGATGCAATCCGCCACAGCATCCCACATCAAATAGGAAACCATAATAAACTATAATTGTGATAAAATATCTAAACTATTATTCTTATACTTCTTCCTAAAATAAATCTTGATAAATCCATCCCAATGTGATCAAGCTAAGGCCACAACTGGCTGTGTCAACTATGTCATGTGAACCTGATTGGTTGATACCCTGCAGTTGGAGGCATTGCAGCAGATGGCACCACCATGGCAAGGGTAGGTTAGGTGGTAACAAGGGAGTGGTTGGGTGGGAAAGAATGTAATTAGTTTTTTTTTTTGGTTTCTTTTAAAACAATGACAACATAGCGTAGCATATGCCCCCCGAAAGACATCTAAAGTTTGTGGTCAATAGTTCTCACAAAACAGGGATCCTCATTTAAGGAGGGACAAAACGCACAAGGATGAGATATTGGAATAGTAAATCAAATCTTGAGAAGTGGCAGCATATATGGTCTATGAAAGAGCTGTGAACGTTTATTACACGATAAAAAGTTGAAAGATTAACATCTATTAATAGAAGTCACGCCTACCTCAAACATGGCCTCGGTTAGAATAGCCTCCAGTATTGACCTCAGGCCACGCGCACCAGTGTTTTTCACCATTGCTTTTCTTGCAATCAATCTCAAAGCTTTCTCCGTGATGTGAAATTTGACCTACAGCATTCAAATGTGAAAATTAAAAAGGCTGCCTCTGAATTGCCAGAGAAATGAAAATGGTCAACTTACTCCATTCATGCTAAACATCTTCTTGTATTGTTTACCAAGAGCATTCTTTGGCTCCATGAGCACCTGAAAGATCCAATACAAAATAGGACTAAATAACATAAAAGCAAACAATTAATAAAACAAAGGCAATTCCAGAATGGAGAAACTAGATACAAGAAACAACGGCTCATAGCCTCATCATCACATTTCTTGAGCATTCCTTTTTTGATAAGGAAAAATATGTATATTAAAGAAAAGGATCAATGGATGGATGCTAGGAAAGCATCCTACAAAAGATTATACGCAACCAATATGCAAGCTCTCCACAAAGTCGACCACATCAAAAGATGAAGAGCAAAAATTCTGGCTTATCCCAAAGATAGTCTTGATACAGTTGTATTTTAAGCCCTAAAGAGAAGTTTCTTCTCCCTTAAAGACCCTTGGGTTTCTTTCTCTCCAAATGCTCCAAAAAGGCACACGAGGAAAAGCCAGGGCCGCCTTCTTTTTAGCTTTCCTACCAAAATAGCCCTCCCATGCCAAAAGATGGTTCATAATGGAGTTAGAAGAGACCCAACACATTTCTTGAGCATTCCCAGTACTAAGACTTCATGAATCTTAAATGTGTAGTAAATTAGTAATAAATCCAGTTAAATGGAAAGCAGGCCAGCATCCAACTCCACAGACAGACCAACCTATAAGTTTCACTGCTTATATGAGAAAATATCTCAAGCATTTTTGGGAAAGGAACGTGAACAAGTGGTCCAGCAAGATCGTATTGTATGGTAAAAGCCAGTTTGTGTGTGTGTGAGAGAGAGAGAGAAAGAGAGAGAGAGAGAGCGAGAGAGAGTTCTGGAGGCCGAAGACAACATCATTTATGTTTGGAAAATTTGTTCAAATTTTATTCCTTGGCATCACTATTGACTGCCGCCAGAGGCATATCATGGTTTTTGGGGGGGGGGGGGGGCTGGTAACCAAGAAGCATGAAATATGTGGTGATTGATAATACTTAGATGAGTGGACAGCAACTAAACTTTATGAGGCCCTACCAACCAAATATATGAGAAATTGGAGAGGCACCTGGACAAGTTGATCCTCATTCAGTGCCGACAAACTCACTAAAATTGGAAATCGTCCAACGAACTCAGGTATCAGGCCATAAGCAATAAGATCGCTACTTTCCACCTACATTGTTATTAGCAATGAATTAGTCGGCAAAATCAATCACCTACTCAGATCCAAACGCAGTAAGATAGAGTGGTACGAATTGGGATCTTTTCTGCTCCAGAGCACTATGATTCTTACTGATTCCAATAATGAAGATGTCACCACCGCACTAGATGTCCCACCAGCTCTCATGTTCACACGTACTGGTGCTCCGAAACCAATTGAAGAATCATGCCGTCTAAGGAAAGGACACAGAATCTTATTTCACATGGAGTACTTGCAATGAACTAAAAATGGAAGGACATACCAAAGAACGAAACAACATGACAAACCTTTCCGATATAGTTTTCTCCAGGTCAACAAATGCTCCCCCACAAATAAACAGAATATCTTTAGTGTTGATCTGTCAAGCATCAGACATGTTAAAAGAGAGAGAAATCCAAGATAGCATTACTAACAAGCATACTATTTCAAAAGAGACAGGTCGAACTTGTCTAATAAAAGCAATTCGAAAGACAGATGAAAAGCCAATAAACAGTTTCAAGAGACGAAATAAATCGTACAATCTACAGGTTGACATTCTTACAAATCAGATAAATTCACAAAGTAGAACAACCAATATCCATGAGATGCGTATTTATTAAAAGAGACCTTTTCATTATTATATGCCTCAAACTAGGATGAGAGACGCTAACAAGATGAAAAGAACTCAATTCGAGACAGGAAGAAGACCACAATCAGAAGAACCCAAATTTGAAAAACAGGCAGCATAGTTTCAGCGATCATTTTCAGGAGAAAAATGGCCATTCATCAAAGTTTGACAATTCCTATAAGGAATCCCTGTACCTTAAGCAAAGTCACAAGGATCACATAAGAGAGTTGGGTAACATGAGCGGTCATGCACATTCTTGAAATTAAAAACTATACTGAAGAACAGATAATGACATATAGACAAGGCTTTTAAGCACAAGAGGAGTTTAACACAACACATGCAGACAAAAACAAGGCAAATCACCAACAAATAGCAGAATACCTGGATGCTATCCCCACGAGAATGCTTCCGAGCTGCTTTATCAGGAACATTGACTATCTAAACAATGTAAAAGGCACTCAATTTATTAAAAAAAAAACACAGAGAATAAAAGCAGAAATCAAATTATCAAATAACCAAATCATTCAACAGCAGGATGACAGGAAAAATAGTGAAATTGAGGCAGTAAAAAGAACAGAAGCAACTACTACATTTTTTCATTTAGCAATAAGCCTGAATGCTTATGTTGCACCTCTTGGCATACTTCAAGTAGGACAGTTATCACCACATTCTAGCAGCACGACTGGGGAACTGTCAAAGGGGAGAGTATGGGTTTATTTTCAGTCTCTCATTTGGAAGGTGTTTTCAAGAGCTTGAATACCGCGTTTATTAGTTTGCTCCCCAAATGGCAAGAGAAGATGAGCCATTATTCATCTCCCTTAGTGCAAGAGTTACATTTCCGACTCTATAAATTGGGCCTTGGTTTAGGCATTTTTGGTGGGCATTTGCTAGCATTTGAGTGGCACTTTAGAGTGCCTCTTGGCACCGCCCCTTGTGGGTTATCTCCTTTTTATTCCGCTATTCTTCTAAATTTGTGAGAGCGTTTAAGTGATTTTGTAATCACCTTGTAGATCTCTTCTTTAGGCATTTGCTTTGAGATCAATCCTTGTACTCTCACAGTCTCACCTATATAGTGGATTTTTTGTGCCGTCTTGCCGCCCGTGGTTTTCTCCCGATTTGGGTTTCCACGTAAACATCTTGTGCCTACTATTTAGTGGAGAGGGTTACACAATTCAGGCTGAAGTCCTAGCCTAAAGGTTGAGGAAATTGCTCGGTCAAGTGGTAGACCCACATCAACATGCTTTCATCCGCAAGCATCAAATCTTGGATCCAGCTCTTATTGACGATGAGTGTGTGACCCGTGTCTGAAATCTATTCAATGTGGTGTCTTTATAAGCTCGATATTGAGAAGACTTATGATCATGTCTCTCGGGACCTTCCTCATGCCCACTCTTGGAAACATGTACTTTCCTAGCATATGGAGCAAATGGGTGTTCTATTTTGCGTCTCTACAGTTCGGTTTTCGAATTTGATCAATGGCTGGAGCTATGGGTTTCTTTTCTAGTTGGACAGTGGTGTTGAGGTGATCCTTTAAAACCTTCTTGTTTATTTGGTGATAGAGAACCTTAATAGATCGGCAAACAGGGATTCAAAATAAGGCTGTTCCATGATGAAAGGACCACACCAGAAAGGTTTTTGAGTTGAGCAAACTGTGTTTTGCTGCATTTTGGTTGTTGATCACATTCCACACTGGAAAGATGCAGCGACCATTCCAGAATGGTGAACAGCCGCAATATAAGTTGCGGCATCATTCTACAACTGTTCTTGGACAGAAAACGACAGTTATATATTAATTTATGTGACATACTACTGTACATAGCCACATATGCGTTGCGCACCAGTTATATTGTGCGCTAAGAATAGGATTATAAGTCATTCTTTCCAAGTACCATTACAAAACACTGTTTTGGTGAATGTTTTTGAAAGAATCACACTAAGATGAGTCAATCGCAGTCCATAATGCAATTGATATATTGGTCGCACCCATTACCACAATTGCGAGCAAAATCGTGTTTTTGATCCTTGCATTGGTCAATAAAGTTGTCAAGGTGGGCTTTTCCAAATGTTTTCAAATCAGCAAGTCTCAGGCGGCCTTGTTGAACTCTCATTTGCTCCTTGCTGATGATCATTTTTTGCAACCAGGCGAGACCAACTTGCTTGAGATGCATTGCACTATTATTTGAAGCTACATGCAGGCTCAAAGTTAACTTACCCAAAAGTTTCCCCATCCCTATTATTGAGGTTCTACGTCTTCTCTTCCCCCCTTTCGCATGGCCCTAAATTAGGCCAAACATTTCAAACCAACCCATAACCGTTTGAGCTAGTCAACAGACACCTAGCAAATCAAACATCAGATATCCACAAACAGAGTTCTGCGGAAGATGTCTGACCATGAGCCCAAGTAATTAATGTTAGCCATTGTCACTCATACTAAGCCATACAAGTGTTCGAATTCAAGTATTGGGTATATATTCAGTAGTCAAATCTAGCCACATTCCAATAACCTGTGTAGCTTGTCTTTAAGAAAGAAACAATCATGCATACGCATACTTGACATAGGTATCTGTGGTGCAGCAGGGAACTCTAGTCACAGCCTTTTAAAAAAAATAAATAACAAAAACAAAACAAAGTATCTTGGATGAGTAATCAAATGAATTAGCAGGACGCCAAGGCAAGTAGAAAAAGGGGAAATATAAAAATACCATGCCCTCACACTCTTATAGTTGAAGTTATTTTCAAAATCAAAGAAGGTTAAATAACATTCACTATATTAAGCATTTCACTTGACTAATAAAAAAAATTCTCCCAAAAAATAAAGTTTAAACTCTTGATAAGGCATTACTTCACTCTTAAAGATCAACCAATTCGTTTTCATCCAAATACTACTCCAAACACCCATGGCAATAGTCTTCTAAATATGAAGAACCCAACTTTTCTTCATCCTCGTCAAGCCACCAACACATCTTGGGACATTCTTCGACTGAAACCAGGCTCAATTATTTTCCATCACCATACCAAGGAAACCTATACTTGAACAAGAGATTGAAACTTGAACAATGACCGATTTGACTCAACACTCCAATGCATAATGCAAAAATGCCTATGACTAGAACTCCATCAAATTGAAAAGGCAGTGCTATGTTTTTAAACAGAACATCATGGGCAATTGTGAGGCACAGTGAGGGCCATTGGGGTCCAACCCCCCCCCCCCAAAAAAACCCCCAAAAATATTCAAAATATACATATATAGCATGATGCGGCAACACATGCAACTGACCTAGTTGGCAGAGCTATAACCATAGATCAAACTAGAAATAGTGCTCAGCGTTCGAGTCTAGATAGCTCTTGCAATTTTATGAAAGAATATTGCAGTTATACTTCTATTCTCCTCTCTCGCATCAGGCCTTCACCCCCCACGATCCCACAACCCCAACTCTTTTTTTGGTCCTTGGCCACATAGCTTACAAAAAGCCTCCTACTATTTTTCTGTTCTTTTTAATTCTTTTAATGTTATTCTGCTTTTCTAAAAAATCCCCATCTAATACAATAATCTCTTCTTTGTTTCTCTTTCTAATTGCTCAAAAACTATCATAAATAGCTTCACTCAGTCAATTTGTGACTATATTCTTTGGTCTTCTTCCCTCTTTGGTCAAAGAAGTGCAAAATTCAATAATTGAAAATTTGAAATACAAAACGAAGGGGGAGAATTCAAAAATACAAACGAACATCGCAAGGGGTTTTATATTAATGACTAGTTCATTAGTAAACTCGAGCAAATATGTTAATTGCACAACGTACGCTATTATATTTTAGGCATTAGCTCTTATCAATGTTTTAAGAACTACA
Source organism: Selenicereus undatus (assembly GCA_017589665.1). NCBI lineage: Eukaryota > Viridiplantae > Streptophyta > Magnoliopsida > Caryophyllales > Cactaceae > Selenicereus > Selenicereus undatus. Next base: position 62,969,598 of record JACYFF010031956.1, on the reverse strand, counting down.
TCCAAATATGATGCTCATTAATTACAAAAGTTACACTTGGAGTGTTTTGGTAATTTTAACATGCTTCTTTTTAGACCCTTTTTTTCTTTTAAAAAAAAACAATATGGATAAAGAAAAATTTTCATTCAAAATAATAAACTACGTAAATAAAATATTAAAATTTATATTTCACTTCTCAATTTTGACAAATTTAAAAATTTATGCTTGCACAAGTGCTTGCATGGGTACATGTACATCTACTTACATCTGGATCTCCCTAAACCATGCGAATGTGGGACCTTAAGTAGGAGTTGTTATACAAATTTATAAAATTTACATTTAGTAAGCAAAAACTTTATGTAAGTTTGGTCCCCCTTAAGTCAAAATTCTAGCTTCAACCCTGATCATGGGATAGTGAGGTTTAATGGGTTCCCTTTCTCATTCCCATCCGCTCCAACTTGAAAAATTCTAGCATTAGCACTTCCACCAACTTAAGAAAATTTTACGTGTTGCAAATTAAGGAAACTTTTTAGACAATACCAATTCAAGATGCTCAAGCCTGTACCGAAATTGTGGGCCACCACTTTATTTTGTAAACTCCTCTTCATGCATAAAATTATAAGCATGCCACATAGCATGGTCGAAAATAAAAGAGCCTACACACAACCTACACCTTAGATCACCTATAATATGGGATATATGGATTTTCATTCTTCAAAAGAATATACATAAATAAACTCAGTAAGCACAGCTGCCGTTGCCTAACAACATTACCGACATCTGAGGGCCAACCTACATAAATAATCTTAAGGAACATTCACTCATGAAGTATCGCAGTTGTCAGCTATTGTCGGCTACCAATACGACCATCTTCCCAGGCCAATCAGCCCAAATAATTCTAAGAAACACTGAGTTATCAAACCTCCTCCTCTTGCCCAACTCCTATGAAAACTAAAAGGAAAGTAACAGAAAATTTTCATCTCACAGTAGGTGATGAACAATAGCTATACATTCTCTGTTGAGTTAAATGCTTTCTTTTTCAACTTACCCACCAATAGGATCACTTATCCCACAGGAAAAAAATAAATCTAGCTATAATGATTAAAAAAAAAACTGAATTATCAAAGTTATATGCTTCACTTTTTTTGTGAAATTTTTTTTTGAAGGGCACAGTAATTCATTCCAAAGACAAACATACAGTTCCTTCCAGCATTTTCAGTAACGCCTGTTGAACACCCTCGCCAGATACATCTCTTCCAATATTCGAGCTCTCTGCCTGTTTAGGAATCAAAAATTAAAGAAGCAGCAAAATGCAATATATCACAAGTGAATATAGTGATCTAGACTCCATAATCAAATAAGAAAAAAAAAAAAACTAAAACTGGCAAAAAATCTCAATAACCAATCCATAGCTTATAAGGCATGACAATGATCAGCTAACAGATAACTTATTTGAATGCTCAGCAATTAACGAGAGACCCAAAATCATTCGCTTCTCTTTCTTTGAAATTGTTAATGGCAACATGAGGAAGTGGAAATGCACATCTTGCAATTTCGGAACATTTTCAAGTGGTTAATTTCTTTTAAAAATAAATGACAAGTTGCAGGGCATTTTTTTTGGTTTTTTGATACGTTATCAAAAGCCATATTGATAGGACAACAAGAGGATGCCATCCACATACAAAAGGGGCAAATACAAAAATATCATGGCCTCAAGCTCTTATCCATAATAGAATCTACAAAATCCAAAAAATTCAAATTTCTATCATCATTAAGCAAAACATTTCAACTACACAGCAATCTCAATTCTCAACAAGTATAGCTTGAAGTCTTCCAAGGACATACCTCTATCCTCGAAAATCCAATGATTTCTCTCCTTCCAAGTAGCCTACCAAATAACCAAAGGAACCATTTTCTGAACTCCATGGACCCAACTGTTCTTCACGCTTCTCCTCCAAGCCACCAACACATCTTTCAAATTAGATGATTGGACCCAACTAACCCTCTTCAAAGATAGAGATAAATGCCAGAGTGAAGAAACCCACCTAGAATACACAAGGAAATGATCCACAAATCCTCCAAACACATAAAGCTCCTACTTGGACCTCTAAAGCTTCTTCTTTTAAGCATGTCCTCCGGAGGAACTTTCCCTTTCGTAGCTGCCCAAGCAAAGAAACAAGCTTTTATAGCAGCTTTAGATTTCCAAGTGGACTTGGCAAGAAAATCTACCATTCACAGCCCCAAAATGGATGGTCCAAAAACTCTTATAGGCAAAAGACCTCTCATAGTCACGAGGCCAAACGATCACATCATTATCGTTTGGTAAAAATCTCCCTATTAGGAAGTGAAGCTAACAAACTACATTTGGGTTATGTCTTCTCACAAAAATAAAATTCCAATAGCTATTGCCAGTCCATAGATTCAAAATGTGGCCGGTCTGCAACGAAACACCCGCATCGGAAAGGTTTTTGAGTTAGACGAACTGCATTTTCACCGCGATATAGAACGAGATTTCCGCATTGGATCGATTTTTCCGTATTGCAACCGAAACCGCATTTTGAATCCTTTAAACGAGCCATTCCATGAAACCACCTCTTGTGCAGTTGCTTTCTTTAAACGAACCATCTTTTAAAAAAAAAAATCCATGAATTGATCCTTAAGTGGTCGATCCCCACCCCAAACATCAACACCCTTGAGCCATTTTTCATCTCAAAATGTACAAGAGATTTGAAGCGTCCTAAACCTGCTAAGATAGATTTCCAATGACCAACCCCATGGGGGGCATGAGAACTCTTCTCGCTCCACCATCCCAAGTTATTAACCCAACCTTTTCCTTGCTCACATTTTTCCACAAAGGATCATCCTCCTTTACAAACATCCAAGCCAAAGCCACTTGGTCTTCAAAGCATCATTCATCTCACGAGGAGATATTATACCAAGCTCTCCCTCTTGCTTTGGACAACAACTCCCTCCCATTTGACCCAATGGAGATCAATACATGTACCATCACCAATCCAAAGAAAGTGTCATTATATTAACGACTAGCAATTGTCGCAGGAATGGTGAACAAAGGCATAGAGGGGATAGGGAGACTCCACAATGTGCTTTTCGACCAGGTTCGTCTACCCCCTCTAGATAAAAGCTTTAATTTTCACCCAACAAATCTCTTATGGAACCTCTCCACATCAAGGACCCAAACTGATGTGCTACAATAAGAAGCACCCAGAGGAAGGCCAAGATAAAAGGAATGCAGGTGATCAACTCCACAACTAAAGAAATGGGCCACGAGATTAATCTGTGGGACCTTGCCAATGTGCATGAGAGCATTCTTAGATAAATTAACCCTCAGCCCAGACATAGCTTCAAAAAGTTAAAGGATGCCTCTCAAATAATCCGAATTGCACTCATTAGCCCTACAAAACATAAGAGTATCAACGGCAAAGAGCAGATGGAAAATCAATAAAACCTTAGAACGAGAGTTACTAATAAGAAAACCATTTAAGAAATCCACCTCGACTGCTTTATTCATCAATTTGCTCAGCATTTCCATAACGAAAATGAACAACGGTGGCAAGAGTCACCTTGCCTCAAACCTCTTGAGTTTGAGAAAAAACTTGAAGCTTCACAACTAATCAAGACAAAGAAATGAACAATGGAAATACCAAATGGCAACCAATTCCTCCAATTAGTAGGAAAACCCATTTTTTCGAGAATAGCCAAGAGAAAACTCCACTTGACATGATCACAAGCCTTCTCGATACTGAGCTTGCAAAGAATGGTATACCCATTTGCCCAGATTCCACATAAGAATCAACACACTCGTTAGCAATGAATGCCACATCCAAGATCAACGCCAATAATGAAGGCATGTTGGTTCGGGCCAACAACTTTCCTCAACCTTGAAGCAATATCTTTTCAAGAATTTTACAAACACTCCATACCAAGCTAATGCGTTTCAAATTCTTACTATCATCTACACCAGCCACCTTGGGAATCAAGCTAATGAAATTAGGATTCAAGCTTTTCTTAGCAACACCTTTGTTATGAAAATTAGCCGAAGTCCCATCAGTCCAGACTCCAAAGCTTTCTCTTTGCCTAAGTCATTGACTGCATTCTTGACTTTATCCTCCGTAAAATCTTTTTCAAGATCCCTAGCATCGTCAAGAATAATAGAGTCAAAAGAACGACAACATTGAAATCCCTGTCCAAACACTAAGGAATGTCCCAAGAAGACATAAAAGTTGACGACTCCTAAAAAAAAATCAATCCAAAAGTTATCAACATTAGGAGCATACACTTCTGTAAGATCCCACACAAAGTTGTGCTCCAAAGACTTAAACTTACAACGTATAGCAAACAACCCAATTTGAGAGTCCACAAGCTCCAAAACATAAGGATCCCAAATGACGATAATGCCACACTTGAAAAACCCACAGAGGATAGGAAAAGCCACCAAAGCAGACGACGACCCCACAAACTAATAGCAATAGAGCGATAACAACCTCCACCTTTGATTCTTGGAGGATGGCAACATCACAGAAAAACCTATGCTAAACCCACTTCACATTCCCTCTCTAAATTAGACAATTAAGCCCCCTTAGATACCATGGGAGAACTCTAACAATCGCCCCCACTGCACCACAAAGATATATCTTTGTAGCCCCCCCCCCCAAAAGAGTAGCTGGAGGGACAAGTAGCTACAATATTAGACTTCAGATTGATGATAGTATAGGCATAAAAAATCTGGCACATTTTCCCAAGAGCTAGACTATTAAGCATCATATTTATCAGGACATTAATAGAAACTCGACCAAAAAGTTGTAATTTGACCAAATTAGATAAAATTGTAGAGGATATCCATTCCACATGGAAGATATGGATAATTCTATGCTCAGACATAGAATTGCAACTTTGTAAAGTGCTCGTTTTCTTGGTCAAGCAGGGGAGAGAAACTGAATTGAGCTCGAAAAAGAAGGCACAATGATTGACACTGCTTTACCTATAGGATGGAGGTTGCTATGATTCTAGTGTACTCTTCATGTTCCCAAACAGGTTGAATGTACAAATCTACCCTGTGAAGGGGCCTCCTTCTTCCTTGTTCGGCTACAATACAAAACCCATGCACTCAACCTTGAGATTAATTTGTTTGCCAAATTGGGACGCTAGTCGAGCACAACAAAGATGGCTTTCAAAAGATAATAAATGAATCTTTGCACAATCATTGTTTTTAAAAATAATTGGCTTTATGAATACAGAACCCTTGGCATCATTGGATAAAACTGTTCTAGCCATACATTTCTAAGACAAAAAGGAAGGTGTTTGAACTTTCCACCCCAACCCCACCCCCGCCCCAAACCAAAAAGAGGGCTGGAGTCAGGGTTCACCTAGGCTCACAAAAGTCTAAAGCCAACATGTTGCATCTTGCAAGGGGTAAAGCCTAGCTTATTCTTTAATCCTACAAAAGCCCCCGCTCTTCTGCCCTTCAGACTGAGGCTCAAAACGACTCAAGCCCGCGCTTTATGGAAAAAGATCGTGGGAGAGAAAGAAAAGGGAACACAAACCATGGAAAAACACAAATACCATTACAGTGACATCTACCTTTGCTATATTATTCAATTTCGGGTAGAAATCCCTATGTAATTACATGCAATTGCTTTGAGTGTGGACTAAATTAAAGAACCCTATTTTAGAAACGCTAATTTTTGGATGGAAAGTTGGTTGTAGTTAAAGGCCTATAAAGTGTTCTAATGAAAACATAATTGACCAATCTTTTCCCATACTTTTTCGAGAGCCGATCCACATTGGTCTCTTCCTCTCTCTAGATGGGAAATATGATGCCACCAACGCCAATAATATGGAAGGACAAATTAAAGAATATACTTCCCTTCCATCCTAATATGTTGTCAAATACCGTTTCCTTCCTTTTTATTCTCTCCTTCCCAAAGTGCCTTCAGAATTGATGAACTCAACATAAGATACTATAGTATGGTCCCTTGTGAATAATATCATCTTACTTATTTGCCAAAAATATCGTTTGGGAATGATTTTCAAGCACTTTTGAGTAAAAGTGCACCTCGTGTCCAAAAAGCCTGTGCCCCAGCCAGAACCCTTTGCGCCTTTGTGTGCCTTGAGCTTTTTTAATCTAAGGCTAGAGTGAGAGAAAAGCATTTCAACATTTAGACGTCAATTTCTTTAATATGCTAACCGGCTTTAGACATTTCTAAGTACCTTCTTTGTGATCTTATCCACTTCATCAATGTAAACTATCCCTTGTTGAGCTACTTCCACATTAAATTCTGCAACCTATAGCCAAATCAAAGGAGAAGAGTAAGACATACGATTAAAGATTATTAAAAGATGTGGGAACAATCATCCAGAACAAATGTTGCATCAAGATGGTGCTAAGTGAGAATACTTTCGCATAAAGATTAAAGAGGTATACAAACTCGCACATATATACACAAAAAATTTTGAGTTCTTGACCTGATTGCTTATTTTATTATAAAAGTTTATACCAATAAAAATTCTAAAAGACTACACTTAATATTAGTTTGCTTGGGTTGGGGTTCCATCAGCGGATGGAGGGCTTAGTTTTCAAGCTCTTGTCCTCTAAAGTTTCTACCAAAACTTTTTCATTTTGTTTGTTTTTTTCTTTGTTTTTTCTTTATTTCTATTTATTTTCTTTTTACAAGTTTACTTCTTTTTGTGAAACTTGGACTTCTTTAGGTGATGCTCCCACAGAAGGCAGGCTGAAAAGAAGATTTTTACAGCTTACTAGCAGGTTTATTATATGCCTACTGGATGCAGAATCAGCCAACCACCTACTCCTGCATTGTTCATGTGTCATGGCCTTCGTCCCTTTGGCATTTATATTCTCTCTCATGGGGTTACCAGAACCAAACCAGTGTGTGAACCAGTTAAGTGGGTCAATGGCTGGACCGATTGGACCAGTTAGACCGGATCGCGCCGGTCGACTTGGATCTCAAATTATCTATATTTTGTGGTAGATCTGAATTAAGGATATATGTATAAAAACTTAACAATTAATGTCATATTTTGTAGAATAAGCATTGATCATATAGATTTTTTTAAAAAATACTGACTTACAAGATTTATTACATTGTTATTTACAAAATCTGCATACCCAAGTTAATTTTTGAGTGAATTCCAGAAGAAGCCAGGTTGAAAAATGAACTTCAGGGAGGAACTCTTTAATAGTGAATTAACTGTTGTAATTCTCTGAGATATACAACTACCACCAATGTGTGTCCAGCCTTTGCACAGTTCTACAGGGATCAAGAAGTAGGCACACTTATTCTAAAGTAGAGAGACTGACTTCAAGATGCTACAGAATTTTATGTCACTGGAAAATTTTAGACACTATTGTATTGCTTACTCCCATGTTTAGCACAATTCAGAGAACAAAATAATCTAGATGAAGAATCTTGCGGGGAAAAAATAGTTTTTCTTTAGAAATCCATAAAATATATTTGACTTGAATAATCCAACAGAAGTCATCATTATATGGATGGATTCTATTACAGCGGAAAGTTTTTCTGATAACAACGGGGCTGTAGTTCCCTAAACTTCTGGAAGCTCCTCTGCCTATGGTAGAGCTGGAGGAGCCAAGTAAACAAGCAGCATACGGATGCGCGCACTAGCGTCAAAGCCCCTTTCGGAACCACCTTCGTGTCCTATTGTCAGGCTTTCGTTTTTTCCTTTCGGACGGAGGGAACAGCCCCTGCTGAGCTGAGTGAACCCATGGTCTACCAAGTAGCATGTTAAAGGCCGGTGTGATATCCAAAACCTGAAAATGACATTGAAGGTGCATGGGCCGATTTTGAGGGTAAAATCACCATTTTAAGGCTTCATATGAAGAAGGGATATAAATTAAGGGATAAATTAGGACAGGGTGAGGAAAACAAGACTCTGGTCATATTAAGAAGGATATAAATGCGCATGTCTGGAGGTGTGACAGGATTTACCTGCTGAAAAGTAAGAGGGTAGAAAAAAGACCTAAAAAGAATTGGAATGAGCTAATTAGACAACATAGAAGTTTCTATAGGCCTAAAATTAGAACGATAGATCTCAACTAGTTAATTGTTTACGCTACAACTTTTAGTCAATTCGCGACCTTTAGTGTTCTTGGACTCGTATAATAGGTAGTATTGTAGTCCTACCAACTTCCCATTATTAATGATTTTATGGTGTCGCACCTACTCTCCATGTTTTATTTGTATAATTTTTTACTCTATAATAAATGTTACTGATATTCAACACTTCTCTTTTCGAATGTCTTTGGAAAGATTTCACCACAACAAAATGTTTTATAAAATTAAATTTTTCATAGGCCTATCAGAATTGGTCTCCTGCTTGAAACATGCTTGCAAGGTTAAGACCCCCTACAATCATATCTCACATTGGGAGCTACTGTTCGTATGGCTTCATGAAATTTTCATAATTATTCAAGTGAAATATGGAGCATTAATGTTAAGACATTTATCACCAGGTCGTAGATATGAAAAAGAAATTCAACAAGGTGGTTTTTACCAACTTTTTTTTTTTGTGATTCGCAAAAGAACAAATATATCTCATTAACAAAAAGCTAGATGCAAAGCTAGCATCCTACAAAAGCCTTTACACATCTCATATGGACCATATCCACAAAATCTAAAACATCAAGAGTAACAAAAGATACCTCATCCCAAAAATAAAGAGACTTGATCAAATTGTTTTTAAATCATTAAAGCTTCAAAGACTCTCATACCTCTTTCATGCCAAATGCTCCAAAAAATCACATGAGGGGATAATTTGGCATTCTTCTTTTTAGCTTTCCTACCCAAAAAGCCCTCTTAAGTAAAGAAGTGATCCCTAATAGAACTGGAAATAACCCAAGAAACACCCAAGCAACTAAAGGCTAGATCCCAAAGAGCCCTTGCAGAAGAACAATGAAGCAATAAATAGTTCACTGATTAGGCTGCCACTTTGCATAAAAGCACCGATTCACCAAGATTTTAACCCCCTTTGCAAATTATCGCAAGTCAAAATATTGCCATGGGAAGCCTACCATTAAAAGAAAAAACAAAGACACTTTGAACAGAGCCAAACATTTCCAAATAAGCTTCCACGGGAAACACATTTCTAAAAGCAATTGCAAAGGTGATGCAGGCAAAGAGGCAAGCTTCATGTAATAAGGCTTGACAGTGAAGCTCCCTTTAAGATTCAGATCCCATCTAATTAACTCAAAAGAGGATTGCCCGATAAGAATCCCATTGAACTTAATGAGTAAGCTTATAAGGGTGCATCATCCACTAAGGCATTCTGAATAAATATAGAATTATAGATGACCACACGCACGAGCAATAGCAACAATAGCTTCATGCCCACAGTAAATAGCAACAGTAGCTTCTTTATTCTCCGCAAGAGCATATAGAGATGGGAATCTGTCTCGCAAATGGGCACATTCACACCAACGGTCATGCTAAAAAAGATGGTATAGCCAACACCCACCTCAAAAGAAAGATGAGGATAAAATATATCCCATCCTTTACAAATGAACCCCCAAAGGCTTAGTCCACAAGGACCGTTAGGCCTAGAAGTAATCCACCCAAGCCCCTCCTCACCATACTTTGTGCAAATCACCCTTCTCTAAAGGTTGGTCTTGTCATTCATGAATCCCTATAGCCACTTGTCATGCAAAGCCTCATTAATGATCTTTACGTCTCTAACCCCTAACCCTCCCTCAGGCATCGGAAGCTTAACAATTGCATCTCAATAAATGATTGATGCAATAACTCCTAAGCAATTTTATGGCAACGTGTATTCTAGAAAGCATAGAAGAATTTGAAATTTAGGGATTCTCTTTTAGAATAATAATCTGTATTATTTTATTTCTCAGCCTCTTTTAGCTTCCACAATCTTCAAATTTATTTTCTATCGTTTTTTTCAGTTGTATTGAGTCTTGTATAAACCTCCTCGTGCATTGAGGACAGGCAGACTTGAATGAATTAAATTGAATTGAGATATATTTCTGAGTGTTCTCCTATTTTGTGCTTGAGTTTTCGGTGCAGAAATTGCTCTTAGATCATCCTATATCAAATTTGTTATCAAAGCGAGTCAATCTTAGTCCTTCCACTTGTTTGCATTTAGCACTCCATTCTCTTTCCCTTCCCAACAGATTTCAGAAAGGGGGAAGAAACGCCAAAAAACCCACAAAACCCTAACCCCCCTCGCACCCAAATCCAATACCGCAAAATCACGCCACCAAGGGATTGGGTGTGGGGGGTAATCTTCGAATATATTTTCTATCCTTTTTTTCAATTGTATTGATTTCTATATAAACCTCCTCGTGCAATGAGGAAAGGCATACTTGAATGAATTAATTTGAATTGAAAAATATTTCTGAGTGTTATCCTATTTTGTGTTTGAGTTTCTCGATATAGGAATTGCTCTTAGAATATCCTACATCGATGATACTTGAAATCACCATCGAAAAAGCCCCAAAGGATTTCCTTTGAATTCCTTCGAGTAGTTACCAGCTTGGTGGCCATTGAAGCCGATATCGGGGGGGGGGGGGGAAGAGGGAGAGAGAGATAGAAAGTAAGTGGGAATTCTCAAAAGAACGCTTTTGATAAGAGTCATGCCTCCCTTAGAAAGGTAATTATCTCTCCACCTAGAGAGTCCTCTCTCAAACCCCATATCCAGCTCCCAGATCGATTTATCTTTGAATTTTGCCCCAAGAGGAAGACCAAGACAGTAGATAGGAAAAAAATCAACAGTCTATCCTAATACCCCCTCTAGCAATTGGATATTATCCACCTGGCCAACCTACAGAATAAAGCTTTGCGCCAAATTTACTCATAAATCAGATACTGCCTCAAACCAAATAAGAATACAATGAAGGTTCACCATCTGCTCACAATCACTATCACAAAAAATGATGATATCATCGCAAAAACACAAAAAGAAGATGAGATACACTAATGGTGGCTAGAGTTCCTTCAGTCTACTAAAAACCCGGATAGAAGACCTGGTGAAGTACCTGAGAATAACAATCCTAGTGAAAATCTCCATATGCAACAAAAGCCCGGAAAAAAAAGTATATAGGAGAACCATTAATAGTTTTTACCAAGGTTACTATAACAACACCGAAGCGGCCGATCCAACCGATTCAACTTGAAACCGGACTGCGGTCCGGTCCGAACACTGGTATTAAACCGCTATTCTAACCCATCAAGAACCCGTCAAAGACCGATTGAAATGGATGGTTTTGCCAGTTGAACCGTGTGCCCAAGTGGATTTGCCTGCTCTTTTGCTTTTTTTCAAGGTTGAATCACATTCACAAAAACTGACACTTGCTAAGCATAGGCTGCTTCTCATGCTCCTTCACTCCATGCTTCAAGCTAATTCAACCACCAAAGCAATCACAGTTTTGGGCTATGTACCCAATTCATTTTGTTTTTATTCTTTGACAAGTTGATTCATCTAACTGCTTTTGATCTTGATGTTTTAAATTTCTTATGTTGTTGACACTTCATACAATGAATTGATAACGTATTAGACATGTTCTTCTTCGTGATAAGGTGCAGCTGTAAGCTGTAAGAAAATGTAAGGAATTGTAAGAAGGTTTAAGGAGTTGTAACGAGATGTAAGAAGTTAAAAGAATAGATGTAAGGAGTTGTTAAATTATTAAAAATATTTATAGTATAGTTTTTAGATATGTATGCAAAATTGTATGTCTTTAATGTATGAATTATGAATAAAATTATTTCATGGAAGTAAATTACGTGTATCACTGATATTTATGAAATAAATTTTATAGCATCACTACATAAATTATACTTTAATATTACATAAAAAAAATTATTTTTCTATAATTATCATTTTGAATGATAAAAAATAATATTAAAATAACATAGTTAATGAAAATAAACCTTTGAACAAGTCAACTAAATAACAATAAAATAAATTCAAGCCGACAAATATGTAAAACCAAAAATGTTCTACACTTGAGGTGGGTTTTTAGTACACATTAGTTTCACCTCCCTATACGCAAATTTAAAAATTTTTAAAAAAAACTTTTTCTCAACAAAATTGAATAGAACCCTAAAAAGGAAATCCTATTTAAATTAAACATTTTGGAATTAAATTCAACCCAATGTTTAATTGTACAATGATAACAACCAAGTTGTCATAGATGAACTTAGGGACGAAGTAGCTAAATTGCTTTCATCACCTAGAGTTTGATTATTTTTCATATATGATTCACATCGAAACTCAAACATAAAGGCAATTTTTGTATTAGAATTTTAAAATATGTTGACTTATTTTCTCTAAAATTGCATATATGCTTCATGTCAAAACTTAAATATTAATTCACATGTCTAAATTTTGTTTTCATGTTTATATAAATATTATATTCATAAAAAAGGCACTAATATTTTTCATATTGGTAGTATATAAGGATAGATATACATATTTCTATAAATATGAGGAAAAAAATAGATGAATGTTGAATGTTACAAAACGTACATCAGGAGATTTAAAAAGATGTAAGAAGATGTAAGGAGATATAAAAAATTATAATAATTTAGTTAAAGCTATAAGAAATTGTAAGAAGTTATAAAGAGTTGTTAGCTAAATCCTTCCGACCGCAGAAAAGAACAACCCATTATCAAACCCAAAAGATATTGTGGATGCATTTTCTTATTAATTTATTTAAAATAAACAATAATTTTTTAAGTTGTACAAAAATATAAAAAAATTTAAGAACACATAGATGCACTACTTATTTTTTATTAAATATTACTATATTTTCAAAGTAAATACTTTGAATCTAAAAGTTAATAATTTAAGAATTCAGTATACAAATATTTAAGAATAGTTGATAGTTGGAATATTCAAAAACCAATTTTATATAGTTCGAACGAATGACCCATAAGCTTAATTGGTTCACTCACCGATCTGGTTCTGGCAACCTTGGTTTTTATAAGACATTTACAAATATCCTGAAACTTTTAAGTGAGAAGTTAGTTTAAAAAGCACGAGGCGCACCGAGGAGCAGAGGGTCATTGGTTTAGATGATTATTCAATTGGAATATTATCATAAAATAAAGTATTTCAACTAGGGCTCATTATATAAGGAAGGCGAATCACACTATACAAGGGAGGCTGGAAAAAACATTAATTAGGGAAGAAATATTTTTTTCAATATTTTTTTTCTCTACATATGTATAAGATCAAATTCTTTCCTATATTAAAGATTACATAACTTAAAAAGAATAAGAGAAGGGGGAAACCCCCCCTCCCCCCACTTCAGTAATACACCCTACTAGTCCCCATTTACTAATTTCATCCCTCACAAGGGCAGATTACCAGTCACCGGAGAAGGTCAACCACCACAGATGCACAAGGAAGCATTGCCGGCCTTCTTTGTCACTACTAGAACACCATTCAAGCCTTCAATTAGAGAAGAACCCCCTTAGTTCGAAAATTAGGGTTTCGAGATTTAGGGCTATTCAGTTCAATGTTGAATGCGGAGAAATTCTATCCAATTAATTGAGGCATTTTGGCCGAAATCAGTATCTGTGAGTAAAGTGCATGCTGATTTGGGGAAATTATTTTCCTTCTATCGTCATTGCTCTCCAAAATGAACTTCATTTCAGGAACTCCATGAAGTGTAAAAGCTTCTTGACTCACGCCTCACTTAAGGCGAGCCAGTGGACTTTATGAAGTCACAGCGCTGGGGTGCTTTAAGGCAACGAGGTGTGCGCCTCACGCGTCGGCTCTCCTCAAGGGCGCTTTTTAAAACTAAGGTGGAGATTTATAGAGAAGAGAAGAACAAAGGCCGTTCTCAATAAGTCTCCCTTGGTTTCACAATGGTATGAGGTATACACGTCCATCTTTTGATGAGTGCGGCATGAATAGCACAGAAATCCCTCTCATTAGGGCCAATTGGATGCACAAGATTGAACAAGACTAAGGAATGAGGCAGCAACCGCCAAGGTGGACGTAGACACCACAAAGAGGTAAATGCGGTTCCGGTCATGATCATCACAACGGGTGTGGTATTGCAAAATCATGCTAATGTGTCAATTGAAGGCAAATCATAATCATCGCGCAGTATGCTCAATTCAGAAGCTTTCCAATGTGGCCGCTTCATTCCAAGACCGCCTCACCTTGTATTTAAGGTTGGAGAATTAACATCTGAGATCATAGGACCTAAGAAGAGCCGACATAAAATACCAAATTAGAGTAAGTAATATGGCTAGCAACTTACAGAGTTACCGAGAACATCCATGGATAGCAGGGTGTGGCAATCTAGGGATTCTGGCCTTTTAGGCTTTCTTACCAAAGAAAGCGTCCTTCTGAGGATGTTAGCTTTTGTAACTATTATCAATTCTGCTTTTAAAGGTTGGCTAGTGTGGAATTAACAGTCAATCTGCACGTTGCATTATGAGGTTCCCTTCGTTGAAGTGTTGCCTTTCTAGCGGGTCTTTAGGAATCTTTAATGTCTAGTCATATCAACTATCAATGTATGCAGTTTACTTCTCCTTTCTCTCCTCTTACTAATCCCTCCGCAATTCTTATCCAAAATGTTTTAACCCCGAAAAAATATCTTCCTAAAAAATTTTCCCCAGGTCCTTTGGTACAATAACCATAACATATGGAAACATGGGGGTCAAAACGTCACAAAATGTTTGAACCATATCAAAACAAGTTAGTAAATGATGATCATGCACGACATTGGCATCAAAACTATGCCATCCTCCATGTAGGTACTACTTGACATGCAACATACCGTTAGCAACTTATAAAGTATTGACTCCACATCTTCTCCAACGTAGCCTGCCTGAGGAGAGGAGAATTTTGTTTCAGTGCACTTCATGCGAGAATGCGAAAGAAAGTCTACGGATTTATCAGACATAAAGCAGTGACAATAATCTAAAGGTTGTAGAATGAACAATGACAAGAAAACAAGGAGATAGACAACCATCACCTTAGTTACACAAAAAGCTGAGAAACTACAAACCTAACATCCCCCCCCCAAACAAAAAAAATACATAAATTATGGATTTCTGAAGTTCGACGAAGAATCGTACATGGAGTTCATTCAAGAGACATCAGATTATGATGAATCACATGATTATTGAAAGAAAGCAAAAATTGTCAATCAAAAGTAGTGCTAGCAAAAGTTAACTCTAAGGCCAAACATGGCTTTAGGAAACAGTAAAATACACTTCAAATACCACAAACAACTAGGAGAAATTCTATTTTTAAAAAAAGAAAATAGGAACCCTTGTCCCCAGCAAAGAGCAAATAGGAAATCAACAAGCACGGGTCCAACTAGATGTTGTTTGAGTTGAAGAGCACCCAGGTGGTTCTCACTCCACAAAAGTTGCAAAAGAAATTATTCCTATTTGTTGAATCTTGCTTCCCATACTTCCTTCCCGGGTCCAAAGATTTAGAGGAAGCCAAACCCACCCCAAACCCAAACCCGAAGCATTACTGGTTGGGGTTGAATCCTCCATTTAGCTCAAAGTCTCAAACTAACACTAATCCAATAGCAACCAACAGATAAATAATCAGAAATTATAATTGCTTAATTGCATTTAAAAAAAAAAGCGCACACAGTCACACCCAGAGGCAGAGAATAAGAGGAATATGAGGCAATAGGTACTAGGATTGCAAAAATACATAATAAGAATAAGCAATTAATGAAAAAAACACGAAAAGAAAAAAACACAAACAGTGAGTCGCACAACACTGACAACAGTCATAACTCCCTTACTCACATGGACAAAACGGGGGGGAAAAGGCTCAATTTAAACAATCAAGAAACCTAAATTTGGGATCAGACATTAGAAGGGTTAAAGGGAAGAAGAGAACTGTCAAAGATGGACAGAAAGAGCCGATGAAGAGAAGAGAAGATGAAAGCAAGTAAAGAAGAAGAAGGGAAAAAGAGAAGAAGAAGAGTGGGGCCAGCGGTCGACTGAAGAACAGCAGGGAAGAAGAAGAAGAAGAAGAAGAGAAACCAAAGGCGAAGGGAAGCATACCTTGAGGATGAAGGAGGGTTGCAGACCTGTAGTTGGAGCCAATGAATGAACCAGCTCTCTAGGGTTTCGCATTTGGGGATGTTCGTGAGGGAAGGAAGCACACAAGCTAAAAAATCACCAATTCTTTTTAACTTGTCTTTTTTTTTCACCAAAAACCTTATAATCCTCTAGTGGCGCGCCTTGATAGTGTTGTGCCTCGCCCTGCGGCGCCATGAGGGGCACGCCTCTATTCGCATTGAGAGTTAGCTGCAAGCTTGGGTATGTGTGAGTTGACTGGCCATGCCTCACCCCACCCTATGGTGTATGAAATTATTGCATATTTATATTCTTTGTTGAATGAACCGTCTAATGACATAAAATGGGCCTAAATTAGGGTCGCCAAAAATTCGGGTCCGGGTCGATTCGAGTTCAAACAACTCGGAGATTCAAACAAAAACTTCATACCCGGATCCTATCCAAATTATAAATCGGACACTTTGGTCATTCCCAGGCTGGACCCCACCTAACTATCTACTGTCCAGACCCAATTGTTCGAATGTCTGAATATGTGTGATTTTTAGACATTCTAACCGAGTTTTTGCGTGAACAAACCTGAATCTAATTTTTTAATATCAGAACCTGATTATTAGAAACTTTTTCACAAAAACTTTTTAGAGAATTTGAACTAAAATTACACATAAATCTAGTTGTCCCATGTCTGAACCTGATTTTATTGTTTCAATTTGTCCAAACCTGAAATGGTTCAAAAAAACTAGACAACGCGACCCGAATGTCCAAACCAAACCTGACCTTGATTAAATCCGGACATGGCCGATTGTCTGAATTTTAAATTCAGACAAAAATTTTGTGACCATACCCACCCCTAAATTATGAACCGAACAAATCAAGATTGAAAGTTAGGTTTGGCCAATTCACAGAAACCGCTTTTCCTAAAACCCTAGAGAATGATCTCTATTGGTTTTAGGATTTTCCACGCGTAAGTTTATTGCTAGGAAACCCCACCAACTTACAAATATAAATACAACCCTCACTTAGCCTCAAGACATGATCAGACCATTGAAAGTGGAAAGCCTAATCAAACCACCACAAATCCAACCTCAAAACCCTCTAAAATACAAATTAGGGTTAAAGTTCTCGGACCCCGACTCACTCAAGTAGGTAACTTGATTGCGAAGCAAAATTGCTAAACAATTTTCTTTTTTATTTTCTTTTCTTTTATGGATTTTCAGTTACAAAAGTTGTAATTTAATTAATTAATTTAGTTCCTCACCTATTGTTTTCTTTTATGTGACATTGTAATTATGTGTTCAGAAATTATTAATCTCTACTTGTTTTCAATGGTATAACTTTTTCCTTTTTCCAATAGGCCGTCAGCAATGACGCGGACATCAAGATTCACTTGATCTCTATGTCCCCTTTGCCCTCAAATCTGGATGGTCCCCATGCCGGTGATCATGCAAGCATGTCTATTGAAAACATTCTTTTATTGAACCAACATCCTTATGCTTGTCCCTTTGGTTTAAGGTCCGATAAATCAGTGAATGAATGATTCCCCCCCCCCCAAAAAAGACTCACTAGTGACTCTAATTTCTTAAAACTAAAAGATAAAAAGAAGTCTTAGCAAGCAACGCACCAGACAAACCATTTATGGGCGATCACACTTGGGCCATGCCGCCATGCCATGGTCCTTACATCTCGAAGATATTGAGAATCTCCATTGCCCCCCAAAAAAAACAAAAAAAAAAATCAGGCAGGAAAGGGGTGTTAACGGGGTCACCTTGACAAACCTCTCAAATTAAAGAAGAATCCTATTGTCAACATTAAGTGGGTTTTGCATACTTGTAGCCATTCTCCAAGAATCCAACTTGGAGTTGTTAGTCATCCGATAGTGATTATTCTATGGGATCGACACCCACTCAAGAGGCTTTACTTACCTTCAGTGGGTTGTTCAAGAGGCATTATTGTCATTTGGGATCCTCGAGTCTTGGAGCTTGCTGACTCTCGCATTCGGTCGTTTTCTGTTTGTTGTAAGTTTAAGTCTTTGGGGGACAATTTTGAGTGGGTCTAATTGGGTTTTATGGGCCTAATGACGACTATTTGCAGCTAGCTTTATTTGAGGAGTTGTAGTCTTTTATGTCTTCTTGGGACATTCCATGGTGTTTGGGTGGGGATTTTAATGTCATTAGGCTTCCTTCAGAGAGACCCACGGGTGGGCGATGAGAGAATTCTTTAGTTTTATTGATTCTTGCAATCTCATTGATCCTCCTTTGGAAGGTGCACGCCTTACTTGGTCCGAACATAGGAAGTTCCTATGTTATCTCGCATTGACCGATTTCTCTCCTCGGTTGAGTGGGAAGAACACTTCCAAGGGGTTCATCAAGTTACCCTTCCGAAAATCACTACCATTTTCCCATTCTTCTCCAAATTGGGGAAGCCTCTATAGGTAGACGGCCTTTTAAATTCAAGAACGTGGCGTGAGGTGGATGGCTTTTGTGACCTTGTCAAGTCTTTTTGGGATGAATTGTATGTTACTGGCCCCTCCAGTTTTATTTTGGCGAAGAACTGAATTTTTTAAAGATCAAAACAAAACAGTGGAACAAAGATGTGTTTGGCCATTTAGAGTTTAAGATGGCTAGTTTGGTGGAAAAGGTGAAGTTCTTAGAAGAGGAGTAGCAACAGTCTGTCTCATGGGCGGATAGAGTTGAAAGATTGGAAGTTAAAAAAGAACTCTCTTTGGTGCATAGATCCATTGATATTTAATGGCACCAAAGCGCAAAGCAATAGTCGATTGTAGATGGTGTTCACAAAACCAAATTTTTCCACTGGGTGGCAAATAGGAGAAGAAAGTTTAATACTATTCACAAAATTAGAGTGGATGGCGAGCTCTATGTTGATGCAACCTCGATTAATGATGCATTTGTTTACTTCTATGAAAATTTTTATCATGAAGATCAACCATCAAGAATTTTTCCTAATGGTATTGCTCTTGCCTCTATTAGTCTTTGATGCTAGGGATCTTGAAACAGTTTTTACTGAAGATGAAGTTTGAGTGCCATCACTGAGTTAGGCAACAAGAAAGCTCCTGAGCCAAATGGTTTCAATATGTTGAAAGTGCTTCAAAGGGTTAATTCAATTTCCTTATTTTCAAGATTTAGTCAAAGTATCTGGTTGATGTTTACCAAGTCTTTTCTGTTAATTTGTTTTCTATTTTTAGGTTTGCTATATGTTCCTATTCTTTAGGCTAAAGGTTAGCTAACTGCTGAATTGCGGTTAGTTGGCTAGATTTTATGAATTATTAGTTTCTATGCAGCCTATAAATAGAACAACACATCAGTTGTATTTTTAATCAAATTTATCTCGGAGAAATAAAGCATCAGCAGCCTTATCAAGATTCTTCTCAATATTTTTTACTGTTTTGAATTATTTTTTTCCCTTGTCTTTTCCTAACAAAATTGGTATCAGAGGTCTGGTCTTTTGGGCAACTGCGTGAAAGACTCTTTTTCTTAAGTACTTAAGAGTCACTGTGAGGTAAACACATTTGAGGGGAATTCATGGCTAACAATAGCACCAATTCTTCACCCCAGCCCCTCATTCCTATGTTCAAAGGGGAAAAGTATCACCTTTGGAGTCTTAAGATGAAGACCATGTTTAGGTCTTAAGAGCTATGGGAGTTGGTGGAGAATGGGTACACTAAACCTAATCCAGCACCGACTGACCAAAAATTGCGTGAGACTCGTAAGAAAGATACGAAGGCGTTGTTTGCCTGTTTCTCATCCAATCAGCACTAGATGATGAAATTTGTCCACGAATTGCAGAGCTACAACCTCGAATGAGGCGTGGAAAATTTTGAAGCAAGAATTGTTGGGTGACAAAAAGGTAATTACTGTAAAATTACAGACACTTCGTCGTGAATTTGAGACTTTGGCGATGAAAGACAGAGTCTGTGCAAGAGTTTTTGTCTAGATTGTCTGCCATTGTTAGTCAAATGAAAACATATGGAGAAGATGTTAGTAACCAAATTGTTGTGAGCAAGGTACTCAGAAGTTTAACAAGAAACTTTGATTATATTGTTGCTGTAATAGAAGAGTCTAAGGACTTGTCCACATACACCTTTGATGAATTAATGAGTCCTTTGCAAGCCCATGAAGCCAGAGTTAGTAGGTCCTCGGAAAATGTAGAAGAAAAAGCTTTTCAGGTGAAGGGGGAGACATTAAAATATTCTAGTCTTGGTCGTGGCAGAGGTGGATTTCGTGGCAGAGGACGTGGAAAAGGTCAAGGAAGAGGGCGAGGCAAATGTGGTTTTCATGAAGAGAGCCAGAACAAAAATTTTCACTGTCATTATTGCAAAAAGCTAGGTCACAAAGAAGCATATTGTTGGCAAAAGCAGAAGGATGAGACAAACGAAGCAAGTTTCGCAGAGAAAACAGAGGACAGTAAGCTTTTTATAGATGTTTTTCTGGAGATGAAAAGCCTAATGATGTTCAGTTTTTGGACAGTGGGTGTTCTAATCACATGTCTGGAACAAGGTCATTGTTTAGGGAGCTTGATGAGTCCAAGAAATCAGAGGTGACACTAGGAGATAACCAGAAAATTCAAGTGCACGGCAAAGGTACTATTAGCATTACAACCAGTAAAGGTAATGCTAAGGTTTTAGAAGATGTACTGCTTGTTCCTAGTCTCTCCCATAATCTACTTAGTGTCGGGTAACTAATGATTAGTGGATATTCTCTTTTGTTTGATAATGGGCATTGTGCTATTAGAGATAAAGCCTCTGCTCAGATAACTGCTAAAATTCCCATGGCCAATAATAAAATGTTTCCACTAAAAGTCTCTATGGTTGAGAGGTGTGCTTTGATGACTTGCGCTGACTCTAGCAATGAGACTAGATTATGGCATTTACGCTATGGGCACCTGAATGTTAATGGGCTGAAATTGCTAAGTCGAAAGGAGATGGTTTTTTGGACTAGCCAAGCTTGATAATCTTGGATTTTGTGAGAATTGTGTCTATGGGAAGCAAAGCACAAAGCCTTTTCCTGTGGGAAAGGCTTGGAGGACCTCTAAGTGTCTTGAATTAGTGCATGCAGATTTGTGTGGGCCTATGAGTACAAAGTTTCTTGGTGGAAGTCGATACTTTCTGCTATTTACTGATGATTTTAGTCGCATGAATTGGTTTTACTTCTTGGAGAACAAGTTTGAAGCCATTGGCTCGTTCAAGAAGTTCAAAACTTTAGTGGAAAAGCAAAGTGGACTGGCAATAAAGACTCTTCGAACAGACAAAGGAGGTGAATTTGTATCCACTGACTTTAATATTTTTTGTGAAGAAAATGGAATATGCAAGGAGCTTTTAGCACCTTATACACCGGAACAAACGGTGTAGCTGAGAGGAAGAATCGAGCTGTAGTAGAGATGGCCAGAAGTATGCTACAAGCAAAAGGACTTCCAACCTGATTTTGGGCTGAAGCTGTAGCAACGGCAGTGTACATCTTGAATTTGTCTCCTACTAGGGCAGTTTGTGATTAGACACCATATCAAGCTTGGACTGGTAGAAGACCAACGGTGAGCCACTTAAAAGTTTTTGGTTGTACAGCATATGCTTTGGTTAAAACTTATTCTCGGAAATTTGATGAAAAATCTGAGAAATACATTTTTGTTAGTTATTCTTCTGAATCCAAAGCATATAAATTGTACAACCCTGTTAGTGGCAAGTTAACCATTAGCAGAGATGTAGTGTTCAATGAAGCAGCAAGCTGGGAGTGGGGAGAATAGCAGGCTCAGCAAGGCATTCCTATGGACATTTCTTCAATTCCATGACCTGAACCAACACCTGGAAGCAGTCCTACAAGGTCATCTCCTCCAAGTTCACCTTAGAGTTCTCCCACATCATCCCCAAGCAGAAACTCTTCTTCAGATGTAGAAGAGGCTTCCGCTACTCCTCCACTCGGAAGATCAACAAGAATTAGGAACCCAAATACCCAGATGTAGAAGAGGCTCTACTTGTTACCGATCTTATTAGCTTTGATGAAGCTATAAATGAGCCTGAGTGGTGTAAGGCTATGGATGAGGAGTTGCAGGCTATTAAGAAGAATGAGACTTGGGATTTGGTGGAGTTGCCAAAAGAAAAGAACGTTATTGGCTTGAAATGGGTGTATCGCCCTAAGTACCATGCCAATGGTAAAATTCAAAAGTTCAGAGCTCGTTTGGTTGCAAAAGGATATACGCAGCAAGAAGGTGTGGATTTTGATGAAACATTCTCTCCTATGGCTCGCTTTCAAACAGTAAGAGTGTTTCTGGCACTAGCAGCACAACTTGAGTGGCCAATCTACCAATTTGATGTTAAGTCAGCATTTTGGAATGGAGAATTGAAAGAGGAAGTATATGTTGCCCAACCTAAAGGATATGTTGCTAAAGGAGAGGAAGACAAAGTGTACAGGTTGAAAAAGGCTTTATATGGCCTGAGGCAAGCTCTCCGGGCATGGTATAGCAAGATTGACTCATATTTTCAAGAGTGAAAATGATTTCGATTTTCTGGTCATATGCCTTTATGTTGATGATATGATTTATACGGGGTCTTGTGAGTCACTCATTGAAGAATTTAAGTCCTGCATGAAGGGAAAGTTTGATAGGTGAGATTTGGGTTTGCTACATTATTTTCTTGGACTTGAGGTTAGATGGAATTTTTGTCACACAAAAGAAGTATGCTACTGACTTGCTCAAGAGGTTTAACATGCTGCATTGCAAATCAATGCCCACACCCATGTATGTGAATGAAAAGCTTGTAGTTAATGATGGCACCGGCATGGCAAATGCAAAGCAATTTCGGAGCATTGTTGGTGGTCTAAATTATTTGTGCCATACTAGACCAGACAACACATTTTCTGTGAGTGTAGCGTCACGATTTATGCACAATCCTTCACTGCATCATCTTGGGGCAGCAAAGAGAATTCTTCGCAGCTGGAACTACTGATTTTGGGATTTGGTACTTTAAGGTATCAAAATTCAGGTTATGTTGCTTTTCTGATAGCGCCTAGGCAAGATGCTTAGAGGACAAAAAGAGCACTTCAGGCTCCATATTTTCCCTGGGTTCTGGTGTTATTTCATGGAGCTCAAAGAAGCAAGATGTCATTGCTCTGTCCTCGTCGGAAGCAGAATATGTTGTTGTTACAGGAGCTGCTTGTCAAGCTATTTGGTTACAGAGGTTATTGGCTGATTTCCTTCACATGCAAGGGGGAACTACTGAGATTTTATGCGACAATAAAGCAACAATTGCCATGACAAAGAATTCAGCATTTCATAGTAGCACAAAGCCCGTAGACATCCGTTATCATTTTATTCGGAATTTGGTTGCGGATGGTGAAGTAACTTTGAGTTACTACAATACAAACAATTAAGTCGCTAACATTCTCACAAAATCACTTCCGCGGGCTAAGCATGAAGTCTTCAGACTTCGGATGGGAGTAACAAGCTTTGAAGCAAGGGGGAGTGTTGAAAGTGCTTCAAAGGATTAATTCAGCTTCCTTATTTTCAGGATTTAGTCAAAGTATCTGGTTGATGTTTACCAAGTCTTTTCTATTAATTTGTTTTCTATTTTTAGGTTTGTTATCTGTTCCTATTCTTTAGGCTCAAGGTTAGCTAACTGCTGAGTTGTGGCTAGTTGGCTAGATTTTATGAATTATTAGTTTCTATGCAGCCTATAAATAAAGCAGCACATCAATTGTATTTTTAATCAATTTTATCTCAGAGAAATAAAGCATCAGCAGCTTTATTAAGATTCTTCTCAATATTTTTTACTGTTTTGAATTATTTTTTTCCCTTGTTTTTTCCCACACAAAATAGCCTTTTCTAGCATTGTTGGACTATAATGAAAGGGGAGACGATGGGATTTTTTGCTGACTTTCAGAATAAAGGTGTCTTTGAGAAAAGTTTAAATGCTACTTTTATTAGGCTGATTCCCAAAGTGGCTGGGGCAGATGATATTAAGTCTTTTTAGGCCCATTAGTTTAGTGGGGGGTGTATACAAGATTCTTGCCAAAGTCCTTGCTTTAAGATTGAGGAAAGTTGCTGGAAAAGTTGCGGGTCCCTTCCAGCATGCTTTTGCTTTTGATCCTGGCCGCCAAATTTTGGATGCTACTTTGATTGCTAATGAATGCATTGATTGTTATATCAGATCTGGGATTTCGGGTATTCTTTGTAAGCTTGATATTGAGATTACTTACGATCATGTCTATTGGAGTCTACTTTTGGTTATTCTTGGAAAAATGAGTTTTCCTAACAAGTGGAGGAATTGGATCTCTTTTTGTATTCCCATTATGCGATTCTCTATCTTGCCTAATGGTGAAGCATCTGGTTTTTCCTCGAGTTCAAGAGGTCCAAGGCAAGGTGACCCTTTGTCGTCTTTATTGTTCATGTTGGTGGTTAAAGCAGTTGAGGAGGGTTTCTTAAATGGCTTCCATATTAGCAACCCTTACACCGAGGGTTTGTTGATATCCCATTTGCTCTTTGCCAACGATAACCTTACTTTTTGCACACCAGACGAGAGCAGTTTGGGTTACTTAAGGTGCATCCTTCTGCTTTTTGAAGCAATGTCTAGACTCAGGGTTAACCTATCCAAAAGTGCACTAATTCCTATTGGTGAGGTGCCTAATTTTCATATCTTGGCCTGTTTCTTTAGGTGTGGAGTTGATTATCTGCCTTCTTACCTTGGTCTTCCTCATGGTGCTTCTTATAAGAGCATAGCAGTTTGGGATCCAGTTGTTAAGAGGTTCCATAAGAGATTGGTAGGTTGAAAGTCGAAGCTTTTGTCAAGAGGGGGTAGATTGACCCTTTAAAAAAAGCACTTTGTGTAATCTGCCCATCTACTTCATGTCTTTATTCACCATCCCGGCTAGCATTGCTAGTCGGTCGGAGAAATTCATGAGAGACATTCTTTGGAGTACCAATGATAATGGTAATAGCCTCCATTGGATTAATTGGGATGAAGTATGTCGTGCTAAACAAGAGGAAAGACTTGGCATAAGACCTCTTCGTGTTATGAATGAAGCTTTGAAGATTCAAGTGGTTGTGAAGGTTTGCAAAGGAGGATGATGCTATGTGGAAAAATGTTATTAAGGCAAAACATGGGATCGATGAGTTGGGTTGGAGTAAGAAGAGTTCTTATTCTCATAGTATTGGTTGTTAAAAATCTATCTTAGGAGGTCTGGATTGTTTCAAATCTTTAGTGCATTTTGAGGTGAAGGATGACTCAAGGGTTTTATTTTGGCATGATGTTTAGTGTGGGGATTGACCTTTAAAGAGTAAAGACTCAATTTCCCAATCTTTTTAGGATGGCTCGTTTAAAGTATTGCCACAATACATGTAGTTTCTTGGAATGGCGATATTAGCCATTGGAATGGGACTTTTGTGAGGAGTCTTAATGATTGGGAAGAGGATAGTATTTGCAATTTGTTAGCCTTGCTGGTTTAGCATTAAGAGTTTTTGTTCCACATAATTTGAAGCCTTGGATGGTCATGATTTTGCTACCAAGTCCATTTGGAAGTCTAAAGCTCCCACAAAAGTGTGTTTCTTTGCTTGAGCAGCCACCATAGGCAAGATTTCTACGAAAGACATGCTTAAAAGAAGAAATTTTAGTGGTGCAACCAAATGCTCTATGCATTTGGAGGAGGAAGAAATTGTTGATCATCTCCTTGTACATTGTCAATGGGTTTCATCGCTTTGGGATTTATCTCTCTCTCTCTCTCTAATGGGGGTTAGTGGATGTTCAACCTTCTAATGTGAGAGATGTTGTTGTGGCTTGAAGGAGAAGGACGAAGAAGAGTTGGGTCCTTAGAGTTTGGAATATGGCTACTTTGGCTATTTGGTCGGCTACTTGGAAGGAGATAAGTCGACGTAATTTTGAGGACAAAGCCTTGTCATTTCAAGACTTTAAGCTCTATTTATCGAGGTTGTTGTATAGTTGGAGTGTAGGGCTCAATGGTCACAAAAATTTGAACTTTTTGGCTTTTGTAGATTGCATTATGGATGGAGCTTAAGGGCATAATGTTTTTGTATTTGCCCCTTCTGTACATGGGTGACATCCCCTTGCTATCTTTTGATATACCTCTTGATTAATCATCAAAAAAACAATAATAATAACTATTAGTCACATCCAAATTTTGGCAGTCGTGAAGGAAAGCATGCTAACTGTGCCAACATTCATCAACCTTCAAGCAAGAAATTAGCTAAAAATATTTTCAACACTACCCCCCCCCCCAAAAAAAAAAAAACAAAAAAAACCTGCAAACATCCCCCTTCCAAAATCCCAATAATGTCAAGAGGGGAAGTCAAGTGAACACAAACCCGTCACTCTCGGTCCAGCAGCTGTCTCCCTTCTTCCTAGTTGGTGAAGTTCAAGCATCCGCCGTGGTCAACAGCGTCCCCCTAAAAGCCGTGGGTCTTGGGTCTTTGGGAGCCACCAGTGCTCCTCCTTCACTGACAGCCTTTTCTTTTTTCAATTGGGCTTTCTTCCCTCTCCTCCTGTTTTTTTCATATCTATTCATTGTCAGTGGTTTTTGAATTTTTGACTGTTTTTGTTGGGGTGAGCCAGGCTGATCGGCGGCTTCTGTCTCTGCCAGTCAACTTTTCGCCAGTTATCCCATCATCAAGGACTTTTCTGGTCACCACATTCTCACATTCTCATCGCAATTTTCGGCTGCTAGCTTTTCACTCAAATAGTGTCATTTTGTCTTCTGGTTTTGCTAGTTTTTCTGCTCTTCGGTTGAGCCTTTCTCTTACCTAGCTGTTTGAATTTCTCTGTTTTCGTGACTGTCTGGCATGTTTTGCTTGAGTGGCTAGCTTCTTGGCATGTTCTGATTGAGTGGCTAGCTTCTTGCCCTGCTAATTTTTATGTTTGAGCTAATAGTTTGAGTTTTCGGGTTTTCTCCTCTTCTCTTCTTTGTTGGTGTCATGATGTATGCTGAGTGGAAGGTATGTTTTTTTTGGAGGTGAAGGAGGGGCATTTCCTTTCAGGGTGGTTGAATCTAGTAGGAGAAGCAAGTCCTTCATCAAATTGAGCATTCAGGAATACAGATGTGGATGTGGTTGGCTATTGAAATGGGCCACTTTTGCTCTTCTAAAGGAGAACCTCTTTAGGTGAGAACTTATAAAGGTACTAATAGATATTTGTTGCTTCAGCTAAGGAAGAGTAGCAGAGGTAGATTTATTGTCTTTTCTCAATTTGGAAGCTTTAACCGGTCCAGGACAACCATCTTTACAGAAGGATCAAGTATAGATGGACGGATGGTTTGCACTCACTGAGATTCTAAAAGAGTCTTTGAAATATGGGCACTATAAGGTCTCCCCTAAGCTCATGTCTGGTCCCGTAGCATTCAAGTCAAGACCGGGTCATCATCTAAGCCAAGCTAACACAGTTCGAGGCAGAATGGGTGACTCTCAAAGCTCTCTCCTGAAGGGTTGGAGGTGTAGGAAGTGTGGTCCCTAGGATGTTTATGCAGCAATTCTCGATGAAGAGGAGTCTAATTATGTTGTTCACAAAGATCAGGGTGGGTGCTCACCTTCAAGAGATGGTGTGTTTTTTGGAGCAAGAATTATTTTGGTCCTCCAAGTGGGAAGACTGGGTCAAAAGAGTTGTTGCTTGAACTCACCTCCTGATATCAACCAATTCTGGGTCCTGAGAGATCTCCTGGGGAGCTGCCACTCTTCTGATAGTACTTCTTCCAGTGGGGATTAAGTATTCCCAGAGTCTTCTTTTGATGATGTGGTGGCAATTCAATCTTCAACTTCACCTTGTGCTACCAGAAAGGATTGGATGTTTACTCCCGAAGAAGAAGAAAGGAAAGGAGAAGTTGACAAAAAGAAGTCGGTTCAAGTTCCTCTAGTCTACTAGGGTCTGGAAGGACTAATGTGGAGGTCTTGTTTTGTTCAGGTCAAGCTCAAGCTCAAACTGATGGTTCTCATGGACCATCTTCTCCTCACTGTGATCAAGTAAAGGTTGTTGGTGAAAGTTCTTCATGGGTGTTGGACCGTATTATCTTTTTCTACAAGGTGATGGGCTTGGTGTTGAGGGCAGGGAAATGGAGTTGCTTTCTCTTTTAGCATCACTGGAAACTATCAACAAGGGGAACTAGTTTGTTAATGAAAGAGGTGGGGATCTTGAGGGAGGCAGGGGGGTAAGAACATTGTTTGATGGGGACAAGTGTTCAACGTTATTTCTTGGATTGTGAGGGGTTTCAATTGTCCCGTCAAAAGGGGTGATGTAAAGTGGGTGTTGTGTAGATTTGCTTGTAATATTGCTCTCCTTCAAGAATCTAAACTCAAAGTGGTTAGTCGTCACATTGTCGGGTTTTTTTTTTTGTGTGGGGTCGTCATCATGTTGAGTGGCTGTTTTTGCCATCAATGGGCCGTTCTGGAGGTATTATCATTATTTGGGACCCTCATGTTTTGGAGCTTTTTGACTCTGGAATCGAGTCTTTTTGTGTGCTGCAAGTCTGTGCAGGACAATTTTGTTTGGGGTCTTATTAGGGTTTATGATCCTATGATGACAACTGACGTTTGACTTATTTGAGGAACTAGTGACCTTTCTGTCTTTCTAGGGTATCCCTTGGTGACTTCAATGTTAGGTTTCCCTCCGGGAGATATACTAGAGGTAGAAAATGACTTCAACTATGTTTTTTGACTTCATTGATTCCTACAATCTCATTAACCCTCCTTTAGAAGGCACCCACTACGCTTGGTCTAGCCATGAGGAGGGTCCCTATGTTATCTCGTAAGGATCGGTTATTGTTTACCACTAACTGGGATGATCATTTATGGGGAAGCACCAAGTTATCTTTCCTAAGATTAATTCGAATGACTTCCCAATTCTTCTTCAAGTCAAGGAGGCTCCTTCTGCCCATGCGTTCTTTCAAATTCGAAAATATGTGGCTTGAGTTGGATTTTGTGATCTTATGAAATCCTTTTTGAAGCTCAAGGCTCTCCAAGTTATATCTTGGCAAAGAAGCTTAGTTTTCTCAAGCTTAGACTCAAAGAGTAGAATAAGGAAGTCTTTGGCCATACTGACCTTAGTGTAAAAAATTGCACCTAAAGCACACCTAGGAGCACCTTGGCATGAGGCTACCAGGTAAGCACCTTAGAGGGGATAAGGTGCGTCTCAAGGATGCAGGCTATATCTTCCGTCTTTTCCTTCTTTTTCTTGACCTTGTCTTTAACTTCTTTTTTCTTCTTTTCTTGGCTTGGAAGCTAAAAGGTGAGCTATGATTGTACAGTAAGTGCACAATTTGGGGAACCGCGATGATAAGATGACATATCCTAAGGTTATTTATGGTGCTAGTAATTATATTAATGTCTAATCACTTTCTTAATGCATTTATCTAACTTGTTGCTACCAAATACACTTTATGAAATGTGAATGACTTCTAAACATTTTTGCATAGAAGTGTGTCTTCCATACGTGATGCGTGAGACTTTGCGTTGCATCTTCACTTTGCTCTTTGGGACCCTATGCACGTTGTGGGACCCTATGCACCTGAGTGCACCTCGTGCCTTTTAAAACTAAGAACTTGACTCTAAGCTGGCTTATTTAGTGGACACGATTAAGTTTTTTATGAGAAAGAACAACAATTATCCCATTTCCTTAGCGGACAGAATTAAGAGATTGCAGTGAACGAGGTTTCCATGGTGCGTAATTAGATCGACATCTTCTAGGGACATACAGCTAAACAGCATTGGTGGATGGTGATCTCAAATTCGCAATACCAAATTTTTTCATAGGGTACCAAATGTTAGAAGAAAGTTCAATGCCATCAAGAACATTGCACTGGATGGTGAATGGTATGGTGAAGATTCTTCTATGAAAGGTGCAATTGTTCATTTCAATGAAAAGCTTTATCATGATAATTTTACATCAAAGCCATTTCTAATGGGTATTTCCTACAACGTTGTCAACTTAGAGGATGCTATGGAGCTTAAAAATGATTTTTCTAAGGAAGAAGTCTAAAAGACCATCAACAACTTAGCCAAGGAGAAAGCGTCGAGGACAACTGGTTTTTTTTTTTTTGGCAAGTAATCAAAGATGTATATTAAAAGGACACCAAGGGGATGTCACCCATGTACAAAAGGGGCATTACCAAAAACATTATGCCCTTAAGCTGTCATCCATTATGCAATCGATGAAAACCAAAAAATTTAACTCTTTGCCACCACTAAGCCCCACACTCCAACTATACAACAACCTCAAAAAATAGAGCTTGAAATCTTGAAATGACAAGATTTTGTCCTCGAAAATATGGCGATTTCTCTCCTTCCAAGTAGCCCACCAAATAGCTAAAGGAATCATGTTCCAAACTCCAAGAACCCAGCTCTTCTTCATCCTTCTCCTCCAAGCCACCACCACATCTCTCACTTTAGAAGGTTAAACCCAACTAATCCCCATAAGCGAGAGAGATAAATCCCAAAGCAAAGAAACCCACCGACAATGTACAAGAAGATGATCCACGATTTCTTCCTCCTCCAAACACATGGAGCATCTACTTGGACCTCTAAAATTTCTTCTCTTAAGCATGTCGTCTGTGGGAATCTTGCCTAAAGTGGCTTCCCAAGCAAAGAAACGCACTTTTGTGGAAGCTTTAGACTTCCAAATGAACTTGGGAGGAAAGTCACAACCGTCCAAGTCTTCAAATTGTGTGGAACAAAAGCTCTTGACACTAAAGGAACCTTTAACGTTTAGTGGCCACACAATCTCATCATTACCTTGGGACATAACCTTTTTGTCAGCAAGTACGGCTAACAAATTACAAACACTATCCTCTTCCCAATCATTAAGGCCCCTTACAAAAATGAAATCCCAATGGCTCACGTCACCATTCCAAGAAACAACTTCTTTAACCGTGACATGCTTTAGACGAGCTATCCAAAAAAGATCGGGAAAAAAATTTTTTAAAGGGCGATCCCCACACCAAACATCGTGCCAAAATAATACCCTTGATCCATCCCCCACCTCAAAATGCACTAAAGATTTGAGACGCTCGAAACCTGCTGAGATAGATTTCCAACACCCAACCCCGTGAGGATAAGGACTCTTTTTACTCCACCAACCCAACTCATCAATCCCATATTTTGCCTTGATCACAATTTTTCACATAGCACTATCCTCTTTTGCAAACCTCCACAGCCATTTGGTCTTCAACGTTTCATTCAAATCACGAAGGGGTCTGATGCCAAGTCCTCCCAACTGTTTAGGACGACATACCTCATTCCAATTGACCCAGTGGAGGCTGGTACCATTATCGTTGGAATTCCAAAGAAAATCTCTCATGATTTTCTCTAACCGACTAACAATGCTAGCTGGGATGGTTAATAAAGACATGAAGTAGATGGGCAGACTACACAAAGTGCTTCTCAAAAGAGTCAATCTACCCCCTCTGGACAAAAGCTTTGACTTCCAACCTGCCAATCTTTTATGAAACCTCTCAATGATTGGATTCCAAATTGTTCTGCTCTTATAAGGGGCACCAAGAGGAAGACCAAGATATGAAGAAGGCAGATAATCAACTTAGCACCCAAAAAACGGGCCAACACATGAACATTAGGCACATCGCCAACCGAAATGAGTGCCCTTTTGGAGAGGTTGACTTTCCACCATTGGAGAGGACAACTGGTTTTAATATTGCTTTTTTCCACCATTGTTCGAGTGTTGTCAATGGGGAAGTGATGGGTTTATATGGTGACTTTCACAAGAAAGGTCTCTTTGAGAAAAGCTTGAATGCTACTTTCATTAGCTTACTCCCTACTGCCCATAGTACCAGATGATATTAACAAAATCAGACCTATTAGCTTAGTGGGAAGTGTGTATAAAATTCTGGATAAAGTACTTGCATCAAGGTTGAGGAGAGTCATCGGCAAAGTTGTTGGCCTCAACACGGCTTCTTCTCTGTTCGTCAAATATTGGATATTGCTTTGATTGTCAACAAGTGCATTGGCTCTTGCCTCGAATCTAATCATCCCGATGTTAACTGTAAGCTCTGTAAGCTCGTCATCGAAAAGGTCACGAGTCTTGGGCCTTTCTTATGACTACTCTTCAGAGAATGGGCTTTCCGGGCAAGCGGAGGACGTGGGTGTATTTTTGTATCTCTACCGTTCGCTTCTCAGTTTTTGTCAATGGCGAAGCCATCGGCTTCTTCCCTAGTAAGATAGGATTGCGGCAAGGTGACCCCTTGTCTCCTTGTTATTTATCTAGATGAAGGAGACCTTAAGTAGATTGATTATTAAAGCAAATGAAGTTCAGAAGGTATCCATATTAATAGCTCTCGTTCAGAGGATATTTTGATTTCCCACTTGCTCTTTGCTATTGATACTTTGATCTTTTGCAAGCCTAATGAAAGTCATCTGGGTTATTTGAGGGGTATCCTTGTGCTTTTTGAAGTGATGTAGGGGCTTAAAGTTAACTTATCTAAAAGTGTCCTCATTCCCATTAGTGACATGCCAAAGCTTACTCACTTAGCTCAGTTCAGCGGTTGTGGTGTTGACTATCTTCCTTCTTATTTTGGTTTTCCTCTAGGCGACACGTATAAGAGCAAAGCTGTTTGGGAACCAGTGGTGGAGAGGTTTCGAAAGAGATTGCCAAGGTGGAAAAACGATTGTCTAAAATAGGGAAATTGACTTTATTAAAAAGCAATATTTGGAGTTTGCTGATCTATTTCATGTTTTTACCATTCCTGCTAGCATTGTCTGTCCCTTAGAAAATCATAAGAGATTTTCTTTTGTCCCACAATGACTCTACTAATGGTCTTCATTGGTCAATTAGGGGGAAGTTTGTCGTCCCAAGCAAGGAGGGCTAGGTATTAGGCATCTTCATGATATGAATGATGCTCGCAAGACCAAATGGATTTGGAAGTTTGCCAAAGAGGAGCATGCACTTTAGAGAAAGGTGATCACTAATAAATATGGGGTGGATAATTTGGGGTAGTGGGGCAAGAAGAGTCCTTATGCCCATGGGGTAGGTTGTTGGAAATCTATCTTGTCGAGTTCGAAGCTCCTTAAAACTTTGGTGGCTTTTACAGCTAGAAAAGGCTTTGGGGTGTTGTTTTGGTATGATGATCATCCTCTTAATACTCAATATCCTCTTAATACTCAATTTCCTGATCTTTTTAGAATGGCTCGTTTCAAAGATGCAACGGTGTTGGAAGTGATTTCTTAGAATGGGGATCAGAACCATTGGTACCTATATCTTTCGAGAAGCACCAATGATTGGGAAGAAGGAAGTGCTAGCAATCTTCTTGCTCAACTTGCTGACATGAAGGTAGAGCCTCAAGGTAATGAAGAGCTTAGTTTGAAAAAGCATGCCTGATGAACACCTAGGCGTGCCTCGGTATAAGCCCATTAGCACCTCTGTGGGGATTAGGCGCCTCTCAAGGTTCCAAGGCTATATCATCCCCTTTTCCATCTCTTTCTTTGGCCTTGTCTCCACCTTTTTCCTTCTTTTCTATCCTTGGAAGCTAAAAGGTGAGCTATGCTTATACATTAAGCGTATGCTTTGGGGGAACTGCGATGATAAAATACCATATCTTAAGGTTATTTGAGGCGTTAGTAGTTATATTGATGTCTAATCACTTTTTTAATGAAATTTGTCTAACTTGTTTCTACAAAATATGCTTTCTGAAACGTGAATGACTTCTAAACACTTTTGCGTAGAAGTGTGTCTCACATTCGTAATGCATGCGCCTTTTCTTTGAACCTTGTGCTTTAAGACCCTATGTGCCTTAGTGTGCCTTATGCCTTTTAAAACGAAGATGATGAGTCCTCACAGCTAAGAGTTTTTGTAATACTCTTCATGATCGATTGAGTTGCTCTAATTTTCCTAGAAATGTCATTTGGAGGTCAAAAGCTCCTCCAAAAGCTTTTTCTTTTGTTTGGCATGGGCAGCCATCAAAGAAAAAATTCCCGCAGAATATTTACCTAAAAGAAGAAATTTTCATGGGCAAGTAGGTGCTGTATGTGCCTTGAGAAGGAAAAATCAATCCACCGCCTCCTTATGCATTGTAGTTGGGTCTCCACGCTTTGGCATTTGACCCTCTCCTTGATTTGTGTTAGTTGGATGCAACCTTTGAAGGTCAAAGCTGTGACCGTGGCTTGGAGAAGAAGGATGAAAAAGTTTTCGACATTAGAAGTTTGCAAGATGATCCTTATGGCTATTTGGTGGACTACTTGGAAGGAAAGGAACCGACAGATTTTTGAGGTCAAAGAAATGTCCTTTCAAGATTTCAAGCTCTACTTTTTAAAAACGGTGTATAGTTGGGGGTCATGTTCTAAACAGTGGTACTAATTTGATCTTTTTGGATTTTGTAGATAATATTATGCACAGAGCTTGAGGGCACAATGTTTTGTAATTGCTCCTTTTGGACATGGGCGACATTCCCTTGGTATCTATTAATGCATCTCTTGATTACTTATCCCAAAAAAAAAAAAATCCCAATAATGTTCAGAAGAGGCAAAATAGTTAAACCACCTAGCCTCGTAGCTTTCTCTTTCCCTTAGTCATTGATGGCATTTCACACTTCCTACTCTAAGAAACCGTTCTCATGATCAATGGCATCATTAATACCAATGGAATTGTAAGAAATCCCATCAAAAAAAGGCCTTAACAGTTGGACTTCATGATCAAGACTCTCGTCGAAGTGAATAATACCTTTCATGGAAAAGCCTCTATACCTCTACGTCCACTTTAATTAGCATGAAAGGCATTGAATTTTGTTATTCTATTTGCCACTCTATGAAAACACCAGGTGTCACAATGACCTCATTGTGTTGTGGCTCTTTGTAGCCAAAATACGTCAATCTAATTATGCAACAAACAAAGCTCCTCCATTTTATTCTAGCCTGTCAACTCTGTTGGCACAAGTAACGGTAACTTGCTGCTCTAAATCCTAAAGCATGACCTCATTTACTTAATTTGCCATCTTGTTGTCCAAGTGCCCAAAAACATCTTTGCTCCACTCTTTTAATTTTATTTTTAAAAAAATCAATCTTTTGGCCACTATGAAACCTGGAAAGCCAGTCAATCAACCTCATCCAACCAAGCCTTCACCAGGTGCTAACATGTTTCCAAATTTTGCATGGCCTTCTGGCTATGTAAACATCACCAACATGAAGAAGAAGTGGTACACGATGAAAGATAATCTAAGCAAGAACCAATTGATGCACCCCTAAGAAACAAATCTTGCCACAATAGTCAATATGTGACAGAATGGACACTCCTCATGGCTAGACCCAAGTAAAGTGAGCACCTTCCAAGGGGAGATCGACAAGAGTGCATAGAAAGCACTGATGGCCAAGAAGTCAATCTTTCCCTAAAAAATCTCCCATAGGGAAACCTAACCACATTGAAATTACATCCAAAATACCGGGGAATGTCCCACAAAGATGTGAAAGTCTTCAACTCTTCCTACAAACCATCATCTTGTAAGACACAATAAAAACCCTCTTTTTGGAATCAATAAGCCCCAGAGTTAGAGAATCCCAAATAATGAAAATGGCCTAAACAGAAACAAAGGGAAACATCACTCCATAGCTTGCCCACCCTAAAGGCTAAGAGAAATTGGCTATTAGATCTTAGAAGTATAGGCATATAGTAACATCAGAATATGTATGTGGCATCCAACTCACGCTCCCTCCTTGATGGGGAAATTGAGTTCCCTCACATTTCAAGAAATCACCTTAATATTCACACCATTAGATGAGTTCATCTCCCCTCATGCATTCTTCCCATCGACCTATAAGCCTATGCAATCCCCATCTTCCCCATCTTATTGGCTTCCACAAATACTAAAAAAACAAACAATTCCATTTCTCAACCTTTTAATGATAACTCTCTAATAGCCCACTCCATTGCTAAAGAGGGTTAACCCTCTGCATACCCCTCTTCTCGTGAACTACATAACCGTTCACTAGCACTTTTACGAAAGCCACATAAATATCCCAAGGCCCACAAGCCCTGAACCTCTATCCCTCCAACGACCCAGGAAGCATCATTCATGTTACCTCGAACAACATTTTTGCATAGGAAATGTGCCTATTCACCACCTGCAACCTTTTGCCAGGTGACATGGGATGCGTAACCCCAGACCGGTTGTCGGCCTTAGATCCCTCTAGAAAATAATGGTCCTCAAACTCGCCAAAGTTACTGAATGGAGAGCAGACAATAAATCTATCCCTTTTGTTCTTTCTCAACTAGAGTGACACACAACCTCAAACTTTCCATCAACCCTCCCTAAGGAACACAAGAAGGAACGAAAAGTTAGAGCTAGAGATAAAATACACGAGGAGGAAACCACAACAAAAGACTCAGAACACACCTTAAAAGGCAGCAACACAATAAGTAAAGAGCTAAAGGCACCCACAAAAGAACCCTGAGAAAACTAATAACTGTGCCAAAGGAAGTGAAACAATCAGCCACCAAAAGAATGAGCAGACGACTTGCTTAAGGACAAACGGAAAATTAGACACAACCAAAATGCTAGTCCGTCTTCCCTAAGTTGAGACTTAAGAGATGTCAGGCAATGAAAAAATACTAGGAGAATTTCTGGCAAATAGAAGAAGCATCAACAACTGAAATCCGGCAAGTGACAAGCCACTGCACATAGAAAGGGCTAGCAAACTAGACACTCCCACTAGATGACCAACACACCCAACCATGAAGAAGAGACCAGACAAAAACCAGTTAGAGAGAAAAGAACAGCCCTAAATGACAGAACCCAATGAAACGAACACCGACAGCTCACATAGACCTAAGATGGCAGACCTCAAGCAAACCTCAGATTACTGCAAGTGGTGCCCTACAATTCATTAACTGATCAGAGAAGTTGAAGAAGCCACTATATTCAAATTCAACTAGGAGGGATATGTTCATAGTGTTTTAAACAGCTTGTTCCCATTCCACTCTTTTGTAAAAATGTGGCGCACTTTGGCATCAAAAGAGCAATATTACTGATTACTAGCCACACTTAAGAGCAATAATGCATTAAGTAATATTAGGAAAGGGATGAGATTGAAATTTGCAAATCTATTAGGAGCATGACAACTCAAAAGCTGTTACTGATTTCTTTTTCCTGTAAAGGGCCTCTAACAGCATAGATTTAGAAGCAGGCTTAACTGTTAGCGCTTTGAATCCAACAAAGACTTTTCCCTACCCACCCCAATAATTTTTGTGAGTAATCAGGATCACCATGCAAATACAGCACAACTCATAATAGAAATTTGTAAAACAAACTCACCTGAGTTAATGATGTTGCATCTGCCATAACAAAGGGCACGTTCACCAAGCGAGCCAATGTTTTTGCAAGTAACGTCTTCCCTGTCCTTACAGCCAACATCAATCAACTCAAATACATTAGAATAAAGCTTTCAATCAGCTCCCAGTATCACAGCAATAAACTTACTACACTATAATTTTTTACCAAAAAGAAATATCTTCATATGCCAGATCAAGATGCTGTAAAGCATACCACAACCAGTTGGGCCCATCAAGAGAACATTACTTTTCTCCAGTTCAACCATATCAAAGTTATCCCATTTGAAATCACTTCCATCTCCATCTGCACCTGACCTAGAACAATCAGCAAATTCAAGAATCCTGAATAACAAGTCTAAGAATTCAAATCCCCATTGAGAATAAAGCCATCGAGGACAAACTGTTTCTGTTGAGAAGCATAATCTATCCTCTTGTAGTGGTTGTAAACCGCCACAGAAAGCACCTGCAATTAAACAGTTCAAAGAATACAGTTACAACTAATAAGCGATAATAAAATATGTATCCCATTTATCAAGACTCCCTCCATTATAAAATAAATGTCACTTTTTTTTTGCATGTTTTGTCATCCCAAACTCCAGGTAATAAATGCCAGCTTTGCTAAAATATAATGTTCACATTTGTATATTCATGGTGATCCTTCACTGAAAGTCCACTTACTTAACAAAATAAAAAGGAAAAAAACAAATGACAATGCTCCCCCCCCCCCCCACACACAACGGGATCTGGACAAGGAAGCAAAAGTCTATCACTAGGTCATTGACCCCAAAGGCTAAGTGCAATTAGCTGGTTAGTCATTTCAATTTTGACTCTCAAAAAATGGCAACATCACAAGAGTACCCATGCACGACCATGTCACACTCCGTCTTTCAGTTGGACAATTGATTCCCCTCGTATTCCAAGAAATAATCCTAATACTCACAGAGCAAGAATTTGCAATGTAAGATACCATTCATGCTAAGAAAAATATAGTAGTTTAGATGTACCCAAATCTAGATAAGCATACCAGCTATTTTGAACAACAACTACTACTACTACTCCTCCTCCTCCTCCTCTCAGTGTGGGTTCCGCTTGGGCGGGGTCAGGGGATCCAAATGTAGAAAGTCTGGCCTACGTTAGCATTGCTGCCTAAGAAAGATCAATTCTAAGAGACCCACGAAAAGCTATTTTGAAGATATTCTCAAAGACCTTTTATGAAAGAGCACTATTGATTTTTTTTGGGGGGATGGGCAAATTCACGCACACACAAACCTAGTAGAATCCACCCTCACCCTACCACTACCCCCCCCCCAAAAACGGAGGTGAAGATTTTTCAAAATTGACAGAAGTGAAGGCCACAACAAGACTATAATATTGCTGTCACATTATGGTCAACTTGTCAATAAAGTCATAACTATCCACATGGGACAGCAGAAAGGAAAGGCCATTAGTTGTGTCCTCACCAAACAATCAAACTCAATGGAGATTCAAATCTACTGCCTATTCTGTGAACTTCACAGTCCCAACACCAGACTGACATTTGGCAACTTGCAAAAGATCATGAAAACCATTCCAAGAGATGGTTCACATTTCACAGCAGCAAGGAGATACTCGGATACACAAGACCAATGGTCTTGACAAGATAAGTTAATGAAGTGATTAGGTAAAAAGCCTGCTTCAGGTTTCTGCTAAATTAATATGTAACCCTGCCATGACTTGGCTCCATATCATGTGTATCAAGTACCATGCCTTTCCGATGTCTCATTAACGCAAGAATCCTCCCCACCACCCTCATGTTTAAGTCAAACTCAAATATAATTTCACTGCTATTGGATTCCTATCCTATGACAAGACCATTACGACCCTGTGCTATGATAGGAAGATCATTATAACAGCAATTTGTCAGGCAATACCATGCTATATTCTAAAAAGTAGTGGTTTTAGTTTTTCTTTTTGTTTTAATATGGGTAAGCTTAGCCCAGTATTGGGAAGGCTATTCACTCTAGAGTAGCTGTTGCCAGTTGGGAGGAACCAATGGATGCCTAACCAACAAGAAGTCTAACAGCCAAAACACCCCCTCCCCCTGGGGGGAAAAAAAAAGAAACAAAGGAGAATTTGTACACTTCAGTATCATAATCAAACCCTACGATACAGGATTGACAATCACAAGTGTCCTTGTTAACCATAATGCCAAATGCACTTTTGTCAACTTGGAGACATCTGGCAGATCATTAAATCCTTTTTCATTTTTAATTACTCTACATATATCACACAAGGACAATGAAGGCAAATTGTTCTAGCTAAGGTTAGGGTTTGAGGAAGGAGGTCTAGCCAGGGATCCTTTATTAATCTGATTGCTTTCTATCATTCTAATTCTTTTACAATTTTCTTCTTTCCTTTTACCTTCTGTCCGCATCCAATAATTGTACATCCATATCTAGCACTCCTGTCAAAACCAAGAACAATCAGTTTCTAGTGATTGCATGCATCAATCTAGAATTAATGCAATGATCCCAACCCCTATTGCATAGAAGGATAATAGTGTAGCCACCAATAACAAAAGCAAGAACAACGAGGGAGACCAATTTTTGGTCTGACAGCTGGAAGCTATGACTTGCAAAGCTGAAGAATCCACATTCAATGAACCAAAATACCAAGGTACCCAAACAAGCACATATACTGCAAACCCAAGAATGAAAACCATTATCAATTGCAACTACACAGGGTTTCCAAGTTGTAACCTTCTTTGCGCGTTCCTGCCCGATGACAAACTCATCTAGCCCTCTAAAAATCTCCTTCGGGGTGGGCAATTCCTTCCCCAAATTTGCCCCACACGATCCATTTCTCTCCCCTCTCAACGTCCCCTGCTTGGGCAAATCATCCCCAGAAGTATTCTCACACTCCACCCTGGTTGCAGTCCAATGATTTTCTACCATGTGCGGGTTGGAATCCTCGGACATGCTAGGCGGAAGATCCCTGACATAGGAGCGCAACTTCTGCCACATAGATAACTTTCCATTCTCCTCACCATCGCCACCATCCTTGACAAACTTGCCCTCCGTCATCTCCTCCTTATTGCCACCCCCAATCTTCCCAATCTCGAAGAAACTCCCGTGCAATGGCGACAACTTAAAGGGCCGGAAATAGAAGGCAGTCTTGCAATGAGGACATATGTTGAGCGCTTGGTATATGCCCACCTCGTTGGGAGTGATTGACAGAGGACGATTCGAGAAGAGGACATTCATCTGCTTCGAACAGCGAGGGCAATTGACGACTGCTTTGATTTGGTCGTAATTGTCGGAACTTCCGTCCCATTTGCGCCTGCTCTGAATCCTTAACCCTAACCCTAGCCCTGATAGAATACTAGCCCGATAATGGGGTTGTGAAATTGACAAGTAAGGGGTTCTGAGGGTGGACAAATGGCGGCCATAGATGTGGGCATGGAGAGGAGGAAGAGGCGGAGAAGAAGAAGAGCAGCTTGAGGAGAGAGAAAGTCGCATTCCATGCTTCACGTGCCGTCGCCGGAGCAGTACCGACATGCTGATGTTTCCTGTAATTCTGTTCTTCCTCGGTGATAGTTTTTTGAAAGTAGATAAATGAGGGAATCCTTGCAAGGGCTTGCAATTAATGTTTTGCCTCATGTGGAGGGAGCGATCTTATCGTTCGCAAACTGAGCAAAAAGCCTCCTGACTTCAGTCAAACGGTAGCAAGGATTTCAGGATGTGCACGGTATGATTTGATCTTATTTTTGGTTGACAAGAGAACCCAATCATAACAAGGCATTTCTTTTCAACTTGTTACAACTACTTATGACTAATATTTAGTAATTTTTAACTATATTTTATTATGTTTAAATTTATTTCCCTATGTTTCAGCATATATAAATATGATTTAGCATATGTCAACAACTTTCAACATGTTTTAGTGATAAACATCAATTAGTATTTCTCATAAGTCGAAACGAACATGCCGTAAAATAGTTTGAATATTTATATTTGTTTTTAATTTTTTTAATATAATGCAACCCGTGTAATGTGTAAAAGGCTTCTTAATATTTTTAAAAATTTTGCACAATTTTGGGATTTCATTGCAGTAGTTATCGTTGTAAACTAGGTTTGGCAATTCGTGCAATGCACGTGTTACCTTTAAGTATTTTATAAACTTTAATGGTCTTTTCAGAAGTTAATTAAGATAGATAACGATGTAAAATTATACCTAATTATACAAAATAAATCATAATTAACTTAATGAAAAAATAATTATAATAATTGTATTACAATAGTTTCTTTATACTCTTTTGAACAATATGGTATAAAGTATTAATAATTGCAATTAATTTCTTAGAGTTGGGAATAGCTTAGGAGGAACCAACCTCTCAAATCTTATTATGTAGGTATGGGTCTACTTTAGTAACTTTTGTTTTAATAAATATATATATATATATATATGAACATATATATATATATGAACATATATATATATATGAACATATATATATGTGTGTGTGTGTGTATACATGTATGTATGTGTGTGTGTGTGTATAGATATATAAATATATCTATATGTGTGTGTGTGTGTTATCTCTCTCTCTCTCTCTCTCTCTCTCTCTCTCTCTCTATATATATATATATATATATATATATATATATGTATGTATGTATGTGTGCATGTGTGTGTGTGTATATATACATACATACATATACTCTCTCTCTCTCTCTCTCTCTCTCTCTCTCTCTCTCTCTCTATATATATATATATATGTATATATGTATGTATGTATGTGTGCATGTGTGTGTGTATATATATACATACATACATACATACATACATATATATATATATGTATGTATGTATGTACGTATATATATATATGTATGTATACATATGTATGTATGTATGTATGTATGTATGTATGTATGTATGTATGTATGTGTATATATATATGTATGTATATGTGTGTGTGTGTGTGCGCGTATGCATAAACTGCTTAATTTGTCAATAAACTCTTATCTAATATTACTAATTACGTATGTGTATACTATAAGGTAACCTCTATTTCGTAAATTACAAGGTCAATAGCAAGGTACTATAACTTGATTATACTCAAAATTTACGTTATCTTCGGTTAATATTCAAACTTCTCAATTAACCCAAATAGAACATCTTAAATATAATCAAATAAATTGACATTAAGCTAATATAAAATTATATATACATATGTTTATATATATTGGATTCATGAGAACAAACAAGAAGCTTTACAAACTAACTCATCTAGAAAGAGAAGATAGAGAAAACTCTATCACCTGTTCTTGGCCATGAAGCTTTAGCCCCCTTCACTGCATTCTACATCTCCATATGCATCTCCTAGCTCGGTTCTTTGCATCTATCTAGAATTTAGTTAAC
The DNA here is from genome assembly GCA_017589665.1 of Selenicereus undatus. Lineage (NCBI taxonomy): Eukaryota > Viridiplantae > Streptophyta > Magnoliopsida > Caryophyllales > Cactaceae > Selenicereus > Selenicereus undatus. Next base: position 62,926,887 of record JACYFF010031956.1, on the reverse strand, counting down.
ATGAGTAAACCCGTATATCTTAGTTCCTTCTACCATTCTTTGTCGCCTCTGCATGCGATGCCCCCATTCATCAACTCTTATCACCACCATGTCTTTCGCGTATCTCTTCTATTCTTGACCTTTTTGGTCTCATATGCTCCTTTCCTTAGTGGTTTTGCACATCTTCCCTCTTAATTGACCACACCCCTTGTGTCTCTTTCATGATGATTTCCATAATTTTCACTTCTTTCGTTGTTCTTGTTCATATCTCTCAACCGTCTCCAATAAGTGTATGGTTCAATTGAACCTGAGTTCCTTTAGATATGAGAGTCATCAATATGAATTTGTGTGCGTGCAAATTGTCCAAGGGTTGTGGTGCTTAGCTTCCAACCTTCTCAATCTGCTCAACTACTGTTTTGTGAATGTCTCTTTAATGGACAAATTTAGGACCATTTTTCCAAAAATATTATAGTTAGGATTGTTCTTTACATCTCAATTCTGGAACTTTTGTAAGATGTGTGACTAAAGAATATATGAAAAGTATCTTTCTACCAATTATCCATGGTTGGTAAGCAATTTCGTGGAAGTTTGGATTGCCTTTTGTTTCTAAAATGAAATTAAGCTACGATTTTTGGGTTAAAATTGCTAGAAGTTTAATTTTCTTATGTGCTTCTAGTCTCACTAATTTGGCCACTCAACACATACACTGTAAGACCCGCCTTCGTTATTTTTATGTTAAGTTGTTTGTATTACCTTTTTATGTTATAAAATCGTATTTTTAGTAACTATATGAGTTAAATGATTATCGATGTGCTTTTGCGAGCTGTAATTTTATTAAAAAAGGATTATTATTGCCACTATTGATTTTAAAGTTAATTCGCGTCGTTTATGTCTTTAAATTATATTGATAGTTTAATCTGGTCATTAAACGATTAATTTCATTAAAAATGACGATTACTTGATTTATGTTATTATTGACGTTACTTATTTATAAAATTATCGAATCGATGCTAACTTGAGTTTTTAAAATTGTCTTTCGATTTATTTAGTCACTTCCCGAAGTTTGATTAAAGATGTTAATTGTAGGACGTTTCGACCCGAGTTTAGACTCTTCATTAATAAGTTTGGGATTGGAACCTAGCTGAAGCATGTTATTTGAGCCAAAAAAAAAGAGAAATCAGCAAAAGGGGGGGTGGGACTCTCGGGCCAGGGGAAACCGAAAACACCCCGACCCTCCTCTCTCTCTCTAAATCTCGCTGCTCCCTCTCTCTCACCGGCAACTACTAGCCGGCGTCCGGCGTCACTGCCGTCCGCCACGCGTCGCCAGCGAGAGGAGGCCATCGGCCCCCTAACATGCGTCTTCCACAGCCCAAACTCCTCCACCCATTGTCCTCTTCTCAAGGCCAAACGACCCAGAGAACCCATGCGTTTGCCGCCCCTATTTCGCCGTCCATGTGCCGGAATCCGGCCACCCACCTCCATCCCAGCCTCCTCTATAAATTAGAGCCAAAAATCGAGCCTTAAACCGCCACAATTGCCACTCAGTCGAAGCTAGGGTTTCGGGTTTTGGGAGTGCCGAGCTGGGTTCGAATTTAGAGGGATTTGGGGTCGAATTGAGTCCGTTTTTGCAAGGGTCAAGCATGGATTGGGTTGGTTCGTGCTTCAGTAAGCCAGGGTCAGGGAATCGAGTTTTCTAGCACTGCCCAGCAGCCTTCGAACGAATTGTTAGCTTGGAATCAAGGTGGGTGTTCCTCGTCTCCTAAATTAGTATTAATTTCAAAAATGTTTTCAGCAGATTGATGTAGCATGTCAAGTTAGGGTTTGTTAAATGTATTAGAAATGCCAAGAAATGAGTTGTTCATGCTCAAGTTCGATTCATTTGTTGATTGATGACTGAAATTGTAAATCGATGCGAATTATGTGCCTTTAGCATTGATTCAAGTCCATGAATGAAAACCATGCGTGAACTATTAATTCGAAGTTATATTAACGTGTTTAACTTCGGTTCAAGTTGAGGAGTTGCATGAAAAAGAATTAAAAACGAAGTTATATTAACGTGCTTAGCATCGATTCAAGTTAATGAGATAACGTGTGAAAAAGGAATTAAAATTGAAGTTGTGTTAACGTGCTTGGCTTCTATTCAAGCTATTTAGCTAATATATGAAAATGGATTAATTTCGAAGTTCTATGAACGTGTTCAGCTTCAACTCAAGTTAATTAGCGAACATGTGAAAAAGAATTAATTTCTAAGTTGTTTTAACATGTTTAGCTTCGATTCAAATTAAACTAACTAATGCATGTAATCGAATTAAATTTGAAGTCATTGAAATATGTTTAGTTTCATTCAAACCCCTTTTTAGTACGTTCATGCTTAGGAAAGTTTCCTTCGAAATGCTTCGTACATTTTAGATTTAAATCATGTTTGATTTACTTAGTAAAGTGTTGTTGACTAATGGCTAAATATGGTTATATGTGGCTGGAAGGTGCTGTTTGCTCAGGTAAGAGCTTAAACCTCGCTCTCTTTTATATAAGCCAATATGATAACATATTGTGATTAATAAATTGATGAATCGAGCTAGTAGTTGGATGGTTTGAGGACAACATTATGAGCGTTTGAGTTCTTGTGGTACGGTGAAAGTGAGGAGGGAGACTGGGTTGTGAATTAACCGCAATTGTGTGGATTGCGAGACCATGTGTGGCTCATTGTGTTGAATTGATATGAAGTGCTTAAATGTGATATATGTGATATATGTGCTTAAATGCTCAAATTGCATTATGTGTGTAAGAGTGAGTTTTTCAGAGAAAGATTTCATGTTTTGAAATGATAGTAGCCATAGCTAATAATGCATGATGGCCTATTTTAACTAAATGAAAATAGTTTGGGAGTGAACTCGCTTGAACGGGGGAATCCCTAAAGAGTTTTACAAAAGCGTGAGTTGCATGATAAAGGATTTCGCTGTGAGAGACAGCAAACTTATTAGTCGTTAAGACCAATTTAAATGACTAAGATAAGTGTATAGGGACAACAGATAGGGAGTGAACCTGCTTGAACGGGGGAATCCCTATATAGCCTAGGGAGTAGTCCCTAGTGACCCTGACGAGGGTTAAGGTCCAAAAGTTAGTTGTCATCCCGGGAGTAAGAGCTTAGCGTGAGTTAATCTCACTGGGATTGAGTGTAGATCTCTCCCAACCAGCACTTTATGATCTTATGCCCAGAAGTAGTTTCTTATTAAATAAGAAAAGCAGTTGGCACTTTGCCTTTTGAAGTATATCAGAAAGAAAGTTTTAAGGGTCATTATGCGACCAAGATGAAAGAGAAGAGTCTTTAAGAGCCTCAAGAGGCTAAAAAAAGAGTTTTGATGAGAAGAAGTGTTTCAAAGAAAAGAAAGAAAGTTTACTATGTATGACTGTGCATACCATATGAATGAGATCTAAGTAAAGTATCAAAAGTGTTATGTGCATGTTCTAAGTATAACCTATGAATGAGGTACTACGTAAGATACAAGTATGAAAAGAAAGTGTTTACACTCGTGACTTCAAAGCATGCAACTTTAAAGACTATGTGACTTCAAAGTAACTCTACAAGCATTATGACCAGATATATGTGACTTCAAGGTGCCATGTGGCCATATTCTTCACACGTGCATCATGTAATGATTTCTTGAAATGAGTAGTAACACATCCAATGTTATGTTTAGAATCACAAGTTGTGTAAGTGAGTTCCTATCATGCCACTGTTGATCGAAACTAAGAACCCATCATGTTTAAGTGTTTACAATCTGTGATATGTAGCTCATTATTATAGCCATAGTGTTACCTAACCGTTCTTTAAGTGGATATTATGAGTTATGTTTATGAGAAAGAAAGTTATGTGTAGCCTCGTTGCTTGCCTAAGTGTTTAAGTGCATGTACTCAAAAAGTTTGGTCATTTAAGGACCTAGAAATATGTTAAGTGGGTAAAGTGAAGCTTATGGTTAGTGATATTTCTATAAGAACTTCGTGAATGCCTATTATGATACTATAGTATGATTACGTAATATGTGATTAGTAAAGATATTATTGCTTGCAACGGTTTTGGTTTTAAGGGGGTTGGGGGACACTTACTGAGCGTGTGGTTGCTCATCCCACTACTCTTTCCCCTTTTCCCCCAGGTTTTCTTTATGACAGGAAGAAGTTGAATCAGCTGGAATCGATTATTGCTTGCAAGGTGTCATTTGTGCCTATTTATGTCTTTAAGGAGTCATGTAAAGCCCTTTTTAGTTTATAAACGTTTGTAAACAGTATTCTAAGTTCATGTAATGCATATTGGTTATGAGTCGCTCTGTATGACCATATGAACCAACCATCCAATCAGTTAGATGTCTTTTGGTCAAAGTTAGTTATGTTTTGGGATATAAACCCCATACTCCGGTTGTGTGAACCGTTGAGTTGTATCTTTTACTTTTTCTGTATTAATGAACTATTCTGTTTGGTGTACTCCGAGCGGGTGGCTCGTCGAGTTATGAACTCAGGCGTGTGGCCGTTGAGCTATGTTTTATATGTTTACGCTTCCGTTGATTTACAGGGACTTATTGTAAGGCGTTTAGCCTGGACACGGTCAGTTTTCAGGGGAAATTCTGTCCGTTTCGTCCCAGAATTTAAGTAAGAAGTTAGGAAAACGTAATGCTTCTGGCCCTAGGGGCTGGGGGTGTTACATACACCCTAGTTACATATGATCTAATACTAGGTCACAATGTATCAAAGTCAACCAAATTAGTGAAACTCCTCAAGACCGCACAAAAAAAAAATCCTTCGGGATTTTTTTTAAAATTTTGTCCTCCGTTTTCTTTTCAAATCAAACGTTTATAAAGTATTTCTTCCCCGTTCTCACACCAAGATCACACAAAGTCCTCACAAAGGATCATCGAGGACAAAAAAAGAAAAGGAAAAAGGAAAAGAAACCACAAATAACTACACACAGCTATATGAAAAAGGATAGAAGAATAACACTAGTTCGAATACTAAGTGCACCTAACTATGCTACTCTCAATGAATGCTAAGCGAGACTCGAGGAGCATTATCCACTCCTTATTCATGATGCCAACTTCTCTTGTAGATGTAATCAAAGCAATAAAGAGCTTGTTACATTCCTGTGCATAAATCTTAGAGAAGTGCATGTAACAGAACACACATATGAATACAATAATGATGTGCAATTCCTTGTGTAGCTTATCAAATGCCTTAGTGTAATCAATTGAATGATGAGGAAAAGTGCGGTGAACAGTACACTTAGGTGTGTTCTATAGGTAAAGGCAGTAATGGCCAATGGAGGGGTTATACCCTCTAAAGTTACTTAGCAACTTAACTAACTCACAACCATTCCCCTTGAGCTTTTCCATCCAATATTCTATAAGATCCATAACAAAGCAAGGATCGGACATCATGTTGTACCTAATATACCTAACAAGAGTATACTTAGGGGACAAGAAGAGTGGTGAGCAAGTGAAAGAGGCTAGGACTAAATCAAGGGGTTAAGAAACACTTCATTAACAAGGTCACCACTAGGAGGCAAGACCTTAGCCACTATCTCCTCATCCGACTTCTCTAAAGGAGCTCATCAAATATACGCTCCTCCTTATTTGAACTATGCACATAGCACTTATCAAACTAATTAACATATACAACTAACTCATCAAACTGATTGACATAACACTCATAATAATGATTAATATATGCTCCTCCCCATAATCCTCCTCATGGGCTCTCCCAATGGAGCCAGAGAAAGAAGAGTGTCAGCAATAATCAAGACTTTATGAGGGGAGTCGATAGTTAAGCTAGTCTTAATAGGGGATACATGCATAAACATCTCTCTCTGCATTTAAGTCACACTCAGGAAAGTCAACTTAAAGTTTAGGGCTAATGGGAAGGGAGGACTCAAAGTCACCTAAAGGACGAGTGTTAAGTAGGGTGAAACCTACATTAAGGTTAGTTTCATTCAACTTAGGCACACTACACTCTATGTGACACTTAAACCAATTTTAAGAAGTGATTGAACATTTGTCCCATCATATGCTTCATTAAACTAAATGCAAACTATATGCTATTCTCAAGCTCATATTTCAATTGAAATATTGGGAGCATAACCCAGATTTATGGTTAAAAGGATCGCACAAGTCACACATAAGAGAAGCAAAAACAAGATTGTATGAGTGAGGTGCGCAATGCCCCACAAATTATTTCTTTTAAAAAGATCGAGCATGAAATGCGTATGGGTTCGGAAAAGACAACCTAAATGCTCAAGTAACCTCCTCAAATATACAAGAATCGTATACGCTCCATTCATGCAAGTCTAAGGCCTCACCAACAATTATAGATGAAACCTGAAATACTCACCCAATCATTAATCACGAGAAGAAATTCTCGTTTCTCGACACTTTGACTGCTATCAGTGATAAAGTCATTCAGTCAGTTGTACTACCTCCAGACCAATTCATCCTTATATAGAGGGAGTGGGAAATAGCCATTTTTTTTTCCAAAAGTTTTCTGTTTGATGGGTTTCTTTCGGCATATAAAATAAGAAAACAAAACAACAAGATTCAGATCATAGAAATTATGAAACTTATCTCCTAAAAGAAATTATGAAGTTGATCATAATAAACAAACAAACGCAGAAAAAGAATGACCTAGATTCAAACCACTAACCCCGACAAACGATACTAAAAACTTGTACAATCTGAAGGAAGGTATAGTGTTTCTACAAGTATATGGTTGTGAACCATAGTATTTGAGATCAATTCCATAGGGACATGATCAAATTCAGGCCACTACAACTATTGTTAATCGCGGGTATATAAAACGCATCTCCTTTTTATAAAATGGCCGATGATAATAAACCGATCTAGCAAGACTTGAGGAACCTCAAAGATAAAAAATTGAGAGCCTTAAAATGTGTTAGCATTCCTTAATCTAATTATCTATGTCCAAAGATGGATATAAAAGGCTAAAAGGTCCGCCAAAAGCACCCAAAAGCCCAATGACCCGAAATTGACCTTGTTTGATGTTTAGTTGAGATTATTTCCTTATTTTTCACCCCATCATATGGTATATAAATTTTTTAACTCTTAAAATTTATAATCATTACTTTTGGAGCTTTATAATGATATATTATGACCCAAAGTTTGATGGGCAACAAAAAAAGATACTGAGTCGATTCTTAGATGCATGTTGAAAATGATACACGTTCACTATTTTGATTATGTATTCTCCCACACTTATCCAAAAATTATAAAATTACTACTAGTAGAAACTATACTGAATAAGGTTTTTGAGAAAAAGATTACCAAAGTTCGAACGAGACAATCATGACTAAAATAAGTCAGAGCTAGAAATAGGTGCACAACTCTACGAGGAACATGGATGGTTTTTGGCCCACTTGAGTATGTTTGGGTTCATTTGTCTTACCTGTCTTTTGCAAAACTTAGCTGCTGACTCATTCTTAGAAAAACCTTATCTACCCAGGTATGAGAAATCCTAGGAAACCCTTGTTTCATATACATATGAATACAACCCCTTACCTGGCGTTTATGCGCACAACCAAAAAGCTCAAGAGAACTCCTCAGAGAACACTGAGAGGTTCACATGACCTAAACAAACATTCTCAAATCCACCTTCAAAATGCTCTAAGGCACAAATCTAGGGTCACAGTTTTCGATCACAGTTCCCTAAGTCACTTAGGCACGTAACATGAGGGCACCAATATTTCAAACCTATATTCCTCTTTTCCTATTTTCTTCTTTCGTTTGTTTAGTTCTATTAAGATTTTTCTGAATTTCCATCTCCTAATTCATTTCTCTACATCTATCTAGAATTTACTTAATATGAATAAACCCCTATATCCTAGTTTCTTCTACCTTTCTTTGTCACCTCTGCATGCATTGCCCGTATTCATCAACTCTTATCGGCCACAATGTCTTTCGCGTATCTCTTCTATTCTTGACCTTTTTGGTCTTATATGCTCCTTCCCTTAGTGGTTTTGCACCACCTTTCCCCTCAATTGGCCACACGCCATGTGTCCCTTTTGTGATGATTTCTACAATTTTCACTTCTTTTGTTGTGCTTGTTTATATCTCTCGACCAACTATCTTCAGTAAGTGTATATTTTAATTGAATCCGAGTTCCTTCAATTGTGAAAGTCATCAATATGAATCTGTGCATATGCAAATTGTCCAAGGGGTATGGTGTTTACTTCCAATCTAAATCTGCTCAACTACTTTTTGTGAATCTCTTTAATGGACAAATTTAGAGCCATTTTTCAAAAAAATATTATATTGATAAGGATTATAGTATAAACGAACAGAACCTGAACTAAATAGAATCTGAATCGACCTGAACCTCATATGAACTGAACCATACAAAAGTAGAACTGTACATGAACCTAAGCCTAAAATTTTATTGCTAAGGATTGAATAGGGCTAGAATCCGAGCACAATAGGACCACAAATATGTTCCTTGTACTTGGTGGTTATCTATAAGTTGCTAAAAAACTAAAAGGAACTGAGGGAACTTGATCAAATCCTGAACTTGAACCTAACTTAAAATGAAATGGCTTTAGATTGTTTAATTCGTTACCTAATTCGTTGCATACAATGGCATGCATTTATAATTAATTTGAGTGTTTTTTGTGTTCTTGAATCTATACTAGGTGCCACGATGTTGAAATAGGCTGTTTTCTTTAAATGTCATAATAGAATCGAAACCTTGGGCCTGGGTTAGTGAGAAAATATGTTTGAATGGCAAAAAGTTCCTATTTTTGGGCTACTATGTATTATCATGACCCAAATTATTGCTTTGATCTCCACTTGGAACTTCAATTGTAAAAACTTGTTATTTTTAATATTCTGGTTTGGTGAGTACATATTTTCTTCAATTAGGTCTTACTTGGCCTTAATTTTGGACTTGAATGTGTGCTAAGTGAGTTGGTTGCTAGTGTTTTTATTATGAAGGAATTTATCAGAACTTATAATTTGGAAATGGTGTCAATCCTTTATCGAAGAAGCTAATATCAAAAGAGGACCGAGGCCTTGTATGGAAGGGTCACTATTTGAGAACAAGGCTCTTGCATGGAATAACCATTTAAACGTGCGCAAATATTGTTGCTTTTAGGACCCTAACGAGGGTGTTATAGCTCTTCTACCTTCAGTTTCGTGGATCTAGGGGCACTAAGTGTATGTGACACCTAGAGGATTTGACCATGGGCTTTATAAATTCTATTTTATGAAAAACTCTTGGGAGCTAAAAGTGAGTTTTCTCCTTGGTATTGTGACGAGATGGATTATTCAACTGGAAGAAAATACTCTTTGTAATTCTCAGGAGCATAAAATTTGGATCTTTTGCTTTTTACACCTGTTTAAAATTCACTACATTATTTCTAACGGTCGTTGATTTTATCCCTTAAACCTTGTTTATACATAGCACATTGATGAAACAATCACTCTTATCTAGCTCTTACCAAATTTCAAATCATTTGAAGAATTATAAATTATGCTTTAACCTTCTTATGATCTATATGGATATATGTGTGTGTATGTTATTTATAATTGTGTACAACTATTTTCTTTTTTGAAAGATGGTAACTTCTTACTGAGTGGTGGTTGCTCATCCCCTATACTTTTCCCTTTTCTAGGTTTCAAGTACTAAAAGCATATGAAATTAGTTTGGAAAGTTGTTGGTTTATGTTGAATGGTTCCCTGGCCATGTTATAGATCGTAAGATAAGCTTGAAGGTAGATGGATAAGATCTAGAGTCAACGATGTAATTTTAAGCTTTTGATTCGCATTGGAGGTCTTGTAAAGGTGTCTCAAATACGTCAAGTGATTCATGTAATCTAGTCGCTCTTACTGGCCATTTGAACCAACCATCTAAGCAGATACTCATATTTTAGTTGTTACAATTGAATTGTTTCAGGATGTAAACCCATGTGCTTCAGATGTGTGGTCCTTTGAGTTGTATCTTTCATTTCTTTTGTTTATTTAATTCCATAGCTTGTATACTCCGGACGTGTAGCACATATAGTTGACTCTTCGGCGTGTAGCCATTGAGGGATTTTAGAGTTGCCTTTAAGCCTTTATTTAATTATTTATATTACAGGTATAAGTCTAAGGTTATAAGCCTAGAACCATGGTTAGTTTTTAGTTAGAATTTTGTTCGTTTTGTTTCATAATTTTAAAAATTGTTAACATCACTAGCCCTAAGGGCATGGGGTGTTACAAATGGTATCTTAGCAGGGTCTTGCAACCATAGGTTGTGAACTTAGTCATGCATTTTCATATAGTTGCCGAGGTATGTCCTGAGTGACAATATGGTATATGGTGCATTTTTGGGTGTTAATGTGTTCTTGGTGTATTAGTTGTTGTGATTGATTGATTGTTATATGAGTAGAGTAAACCAACTGATTGTGAAATCAAGCCGTACGTTAGAATTAGAGTTAGGAAAGTTTAATCTGACACAATAACCTAACCGGAACCCGACCTGAAATTAGTGAGAGAAACCCGAACCCGACACGAACCCAATCGATTTCGACATGAACCCAATCGATTTCAACCCGAAATCGACACGATTTGACCATTTAGCGTGAAAATATGTTATTTTTCAATTTTGAATAGATCTAAAATATCTACAATGATGGAGACTAAGCAAGATAGAAGGAAATGAGAAACAAGCAAGCAAACTGTTTGGACAAGTTTTTTTTGAACTAGACTGAAACTACTTAACAAACATAAGAGCCAGGATAGTCTGAACTTGGTTTGGATACAGTCACACCACCAAACTAAGATCAATGCCCTTGGAGTTATTCCAGATATATAAGCACCACCAGAATAGCCACCAAGACTCCTAAAACACCACCTGCAATGGCCAAGTTATAGGATCGCTAGAGAGATTTGAGAGGTAAGGAGCAATGCTTGACTTTAATCATTCAACAACTAAGTATTACAACGGAAAAGGAGGCTTTTATACTTAGCCTCACACTCCCTTTTAACGGCTAAACCAAAAAGAAGAAACAAACTAAAAACAAAAAACAAGTTCAAACTAAAACAACCTAAAAACAACAGCTCTAATATGATCTTTAACACCTAATTCCATTGCTAATCTCTATTGTTGAGATGTCAAACCCTTAGAGCATCTAAGTACTATTAATGATGGCCTTGGGGAGCAAAAACTAGCTACTGATGGGGTGATCAACTCGGCTAATCAGTAAGTACAATAGCTAGTTACCCCTTAGATTAAAGGGTATTTCATAGTTGTTTATGCTGATAATAACGGATGCCAGCTGATCTGAATGAGCTACTTTTGGGCATTACTTGATAATATTTTTGATGCCTTTTCAAGCCTTTATATGTGTCATCCCCTTGATGCAAATGAGAGTCAGATTTGACTCTCTCAAAACTAGATTGCAGTTGCTGCTGTTCAAATTAAATGGAGCAACTTGATTCATTTGTTAACCATTATGTGACTGTGCAAATGAGCTAAGTTACCCCCAAAAGGTTGGACCTATTCTTTACTGGATTAAATAGCGAAACCAAGACTGAGCTGGCTTGCTAGACAGATCACAGTAGCTGAAACCTTGGCTCAAAACTTTCTAGACTAGTGCTTGAACATTTGGATTGAGGTTGGTTAGTTGAGTCCAATTGTTTGAGAAGTAGTCTTGATCATCCTCCCCTTGTTGAGAAGAATTTGACCTCAAATTCTCAAGGGGTACATCTTCAAGATGGGGGCTCAAGTTTGCTACATTGAAAGTAGCAGAAACTTCATATTCTCCTGGAAGCTCATCCTTGTAGGCATTGTCATTGATCCTCTCCAAAACTTCAAATGGACCATCTACTCTTGGACTTAACTTGGATTTCCTTTTTTGAGGGAACCTTTCCTTCCTCAAATGAACCCATACAAGATCCCCAGGCTGAAAAACAACCTTCTTTCTGTGTTTGTTAGCTTGAACCTAATAGCTAGCATTGCTCCTTTCAATCTTTTCCCTGACCTTGTCATGCAATGCTTGAATTTCCTTCACCCTCTGCTCAACCTTAGTACTTGGTTTTTCTTTAATGACCCTTGGAACCAAATCTCTAGGAGTTAGTGGATTAACTCCATACATTGTCTTGAATGGGGATAAACCACTGGTCTTGTGACGCGCTCTATTGTAAGCAAACTCTATATGAAGTAGCAGTAGGTCCTAAGCTTTGGCTTGAGTCCTAATCAAAGCCTTCAAGAGGACTCCTAAGGTCCTATTTGTGACTTCAGTCTAGCCATCAGTTTGAGGATGGTAGGTTGTACTGAACTTGAGTTTGGTCCCTAGCTTCTACAATAGGGTAAGCCAGACGTGGCTTAGGAACTTGCCATCCCTATTTGAGACAATTGACCTTGGGACTCCATGTAACCTCATTACCTCCTTGAATATATAACTCAACCACCTGAATAGCATCATTGGTTTTGGTATAGGCTATGAAATGAGCCATCTTTGAGAACCTATCCACAACCACAAAAACTGAGTCGTTCCCCCTTTGAGTCCTTGGCAGACCCAAAACAAAGTCCATGCTCACATCATTCTATGGACTTTATGGAACTGGTAATAGTGTATATAATCCTTGGGGCATTGCTCTTGGCAACTTGGCATGTGGCACATCTCTTACTGATGTCTTGAACATCCTTGGACATGCTTAGCCAGAAGTAATGCTCCTTGAGCATAGATGTGGTCTTGTTCTCCTCATAATGGCCAGCCAAGGCCCCTTCATGGACCTCTCTAATCAACAACTCCCTTGTTCCAAACCTTGGAACACACAATCTGGTTCTCTTGAGCAAGTAGCCATCAGATAGTAGATAATCTTCTTTAGGCTTTTGTTTGTAGCTCTCATGCAACTCTTAGAAGTCCTCATCTTGCTCATATAAGGATTTAAGGTGCTCAAACCCCAGACATAGGTTTCTAGCTGAAATAGCAAAATATGCCTCTTGGACAGTGCATCTGCCTCTTGATTCAATCTACCTAATTTGTGCTTGATGGTGAAATGGAATTATTAGAGATACTCTACCCACTTGGCATGCCTAGCATTGAGCTTGTGTTATTATTGAATGTACTTGAGAGCCTCATGGTGAGAATAGAGTATAAACTCAGCAGCTATGTGGTAGTGGCTCCAATGTTCCAAATACCTAATGATTGCATGAAATTCTTTATCATAGGTTGAGTACCTTCTCTTGGAATCATACAGTTTCTCACTGAAGAAGACTAAGGGTCTTCCTTCTTCGGTCAGAACTCCATCAATGCCTACTCTAGAGGCATCACACTGAACCTTAAAGAGCTTTTCAAAGCATGACAAAGCAAGGACCAGTGCTTGAATTAGCTTCTATTTGATTTCCTCAAATGCTTGCTGCGCCTTTGCATTCCAATGAAATGAACTTCCCATGATCACTTCAGTCATGGGGGCTATGATGGTACTGAAGTTTTTGATAAACCTCTTGTAAAATGATGCCAACCCATGAAAACTCCTCACATCATGGATGTTCTTGGGTACTGGCCAGCTCCCAATAGTTTTCACCTTGCACTCATCCACTTGATTACCCTTGGCAGTGACTATATACCCCAAGAAAGTGACCTCATGAGTGAGAAAGGTGCACTTATTAAGGTTCCTATAAAGCTTCTCTCTTTCTAAGACTTGAATAACGTACTTGAGATGGTTCAAGTGTTCTTCTTTGTCTTGCTGTAGATGAGGATATCTTCAAAGTAAACAACTGCAAATCTGCAAATGAAGGGTTTGAAGACATGGTTCATTAACCTCATGAATGTGCTAGGTGCATTAAACAGGCCAAAAAGGTATGGCTAACCACTCATATAAACCTGCCTTGGTCTTAAAGGCAGTCTTCTATTCATCACCCTCCCTGATTATGATCTGGTAGTAGCCACTCCTCAGATCAACCTTAAAAAATATCCTTGAGCCATAAAGTTCATTCAACATGTCTGGGAATAAGATGCCTATATTTAATGGTGATCTTGCTAATGGCTCGACTGTCTACACATATCTTCATGCTCCCATCTTTTTTGGTACTAATAGGGCTAGAACATCACATGGACTTAAGCTTTCCCTCACCATTCTCATGGCCATTAACTCCTCAACCTGCCTTTGTATCTCCTGTGTGTCTTTAGGGTTCATTCTGTAGGCTAGTTTGTTGGGTAGTATGGCTCTTGGGATCAGATCAATATGATGTTGTATTTATCTTTTAGGTGGGAGGCCTAGTGGGATCTCTTCTGGAAAGACGTGGGGGTACTAGTCCAGAATGGATTTGGCCAGGGGTGGGATGTTTTGAGGCTCTTCTTGGCTTAAACTGGCTTGGAGGATCTAGTCCTTGAAAGGCCTGAATTCATGCTGTGAGGCTTTAAGGTCAGCCTCCACAAGGGTAAGTAGCTTTTCTGTGGGTTCAGTGGATTTTAAGGGCTTGGTTTTAGGCATTTGATGTAGGGCTAAAGGGGTCAGAGTGATCTTTTTCTTGTACTTGACAAAGGAGTAAGTGTTCAAAAAGCCATCATGCATCATTCTCCTGTGATACAACCAAGGTCTCCCCACCAAAACATGACACACGTCCATAGGGATTATGTCACGCCAAACCTCATCAAAGTAATTCTTCTCAACTGAAAAAGAAACTAAGCAGCTGGAATTGACTTGCAAGGCCTTACCTTAATTTAACCATTGAATGTAGTAAGGGTGGGGATGTACTAAAGTTTGCAACCCAAGCTTCTCAATAAGGGTGGTGGATGCCACATTGGAGTAGCTTCCACTATAAATGATCAGAGAACAGACTTTGCCCTGAATGGTGCACCTGCTGTGGAAGATATTTTCTCCCTGCTCATCCTTAGTGCTCCTATGAACATTAAGGGTTCTTTTGATCACCAACATCTCTTCCTCATCAGGTTCAGTAAGCACCTCCTCTCCCTCTTGGTCCTCCATCAAGCAAATCTCCCTCTCATCCTCTATTTCCTCCTCTTGGGAAGCTTGATACTCAGCCGAAGTAATAACTCTCCTGTTGGGACATTCAGAAGTAATGTGTCCCAAACCATGACATTTAAAGCATCTCACTGCTAGAAAAAGGGCTATTTATGAAGGAAAAAACCGTTGTAAAAAGTTGTGGAAACGGTCGTTATATATCTTTGACGATAGTATGTAAAACCGCCGTCAACCCGGTCGTCAAAGGCCTTTTACAATCATTCCGTTGTAGAACATTTGCATATGTTTACAACGATTTTTTATAACCGTTGTTATAGGACCTACTTCTTACAATAAGTTTTTTTTTTTCCGTTGTAGAAATTCTAAATCATCCATGCTGTTTATACCATTGTATTTAGCAGGGAACCGTCGTAATTGCAAATTTCTAACAATAATAATTATTAACATGATGCACAAAAATCTAATCATTTACGACAACTTTTTCCGTTGCAGTTGACTTGATTATCAATTTTGTTGTAATTTTTTTTTTAATAAATGGTTGTATAACTTGATTTTTGAAATATGTTTACAAGACTAGTAACTTAATGAAATTTATATAACAATAAAAAGCCTAGAGAAGAAATGAAACATATACCATTTATATTCATACAAAATGAAGGCCTCCAAGATGTTTAGGAATGCACACATCCAACAAAATAGCCTCAACTCAATATATATAGAAGAGACTAAAAGACTAGCCCATTTACCAAAAATAATAGGCCTAGCTAATTACCAATTAAAATTACCAAAGATAGGCCTATTTACTAAAATGACAGGCCTATTGGCCCAAAAAAGGCATAGCCGTTCCATACAAATCAACGACCATAACAAAAACAACTAATCTTCGTGTGCCTGATAATATCCACACATCATCTACACTTCAAACCTGCAAAGGTAGAGACATTTCAAACCTTTTAAAGAGTGCATATTTCCCTAATTAAAGCAAATAGAGAACCATAAGCAGGAACAAAGACAATGAGCAAGCTAAAATATGTTGTATTAAATGCAGATTCAAAGATTTCAGTACATGACATCACAACAAAGTAACACACCACATAGGGCAGCAAGTGATAACGACCTCCCTTGTAGGATACCATCTGTGAGAGAGTTGACCATCACTTTAACATAGGTGTTTTAATGAGCAAATGTCAACACACCACCATTATTTCAATATAAGACATCCCATTCTGTTGCTTAATCAGAAGCTGTTATCCAAAATGTTCCAATGAGCAGCAACAAAGTAACACACCACATCGCAACAAAAGAGAATAGCCAACTCAGTCATACTGCCATCTGTGAGATAGGGAGAAATGTCATAGATGCAGTTCAAATGACTGCTATAGGAATGAAAATGCACCCCAAACCCTATAGGATACCATGGGTCTGGGATCCTCTTGGTATCCATAGTAATTAACATCCCATATCATAGCTTTTATACATAATAAAACCTCAGTCAAACACAACCATTATTTCAATATAAGACCTCTTATTTTGAAGTGCACTGACACACCCTTTTCTAGCAAAAAAGCCCACATCAACACAGAATCAAACCAAACAGATGTTGGAGACTTTCATCGAACAAATGGTAGGCATAGGGTTTTCACAACTTTCCCAAGTAGTAAGGGTTGGAGGAGGGAAGTAAAGAAAGAAAAAGGCAGAAGAGATGTGAGATAATTATAGATTAAAAACGTAATGAAAAGCATTAGCAAATACTTACCTAGTTCATCAAAAACACAAAAACATGTATGTGAACATGAATTTCCCATCAATGAGTTGAAGAAGGTGGCAAGATGTTGGATATTTTTTGGAAAACAATGTCCTTAGGCACCTTAATTTCACCTTTAAGCTCCCCTATATCTTTCTTGTGAGCAGCTTGCATATCATCCGTCTTTTTCTGATGGTCAGCTTCAAGATGCTCAATGTTTTTGAGTCGGCTTTCCAACTCGCTAATATGCTGATTTTTTCTTTTCAAGCTGAGCTTTCAGGTCAACCTTGCTGGGTTTATGTCCTCTAACATCCTTCGGTTTCATACCTAGTCCAAAGCATATTACGCGATCTCGATCTTGAGGCCCGAATAATATCTCCACAAGGTCAAACTGAGACATAGAAGGGTTCTTCTCTAATTCTCCCAGAATGTTGTCCTATGTTGAAAAATACAATGTTCCAAGCAATATGACAATTTTTAAAATTTAAACACAATGCTAACTGACAACAAAATTAGCAAGTTAACATCTTCTTTTCCAGAGTCCCATCCTTTTTCTTTTGAGTGGCTTTAAAAATCTCCACAATGTCCGGGACCTTTCCATCCTTGCCGCCCTGTTGTGTACAATGGGGAAAAAAAAATAAACTTGACCCATAATAGTATGAGCGTTACTATTTTGGTGAAAACAACTAAACACTTGTACATACCAAGACTTCATAGATGACATCCCGAATCTACCTGCTGCCAGTACGAAGAAGCATAGTCAACTGTGCTCTGTTCTCAGAATTGATTGTAGTCTTTATCTATAAATCACACTAGTTAATAATTATAAGACTAGAGGAGTTGAAAAAATTTGCGTCTAAAGAAGAAGCCATCAAATTTCAGTTGACATTGGACAACACTTGGAAATCTGGATCCATATAGTGCTCCACTACCAGCCATTCCCAGTCTTCTTTAGTCAAACTCTTAGGAATGTTATGTGGTTTTAGTGCTTCTTGAACACTGGAAACCCCTTTGAGGTTAAGTTGCATCATTTCACCTCGCCAACCAGTCCATAATCTCCGTGCACAGCTCATAAGCTCCTTTTGATGATGCTCAATACCCTAGCCTTTAAACTTATCCTATCACATGTATAAATTGTCAGTCTTTTGGATCGATTTTAAAAAAAAATGAAATTTTCAAAATTTGAGGGGATAAAAACCTAACACTTATGCTTTCATACCACAATAGCAACCCACAATTTCTCCAAGCCTTTGGCATCAATTTCACTCCAACTATGCACTGTGACGAGTAACATGTAACGATCACGAATAAGCTTGCCGATATGTCTTGTTAGGGCTCCTCCATTTTTACCCACTGGCCCATTGTTATAGAAAGTCACATCGAGTTTCTCCCTATCTTTAAGAATAGCTACTTGTCTGACCTTTTTCCTACCTCGAGGCCTTGAATTTGCACCCCACTTTCTTTTCATGCTTCCGCCACCAGTAGAAGCTGAGAGGAAAAAAAAATCAGAAAAATAATAAGGAAATTATATTTCAATTGCCATCAAACCGTTAATAATGTTAGTAATGTCCAACACATTATTAATGCCAAGACATACCACATCCATTTCATACATTTTCAAATATACACTTGCATATGTGTCCTAGCTTGTTCGAAGCCACTCATAGTAGTTATTAGCCTCAGAATACAAGACCTGGGAACTATCATCTCATGTATAATGATTAGTAAAGTTCACTTAATCAAGACATCTCAAACACCATTAAAAAAATGGAAGGCAGAATACAAGCAACAACTCATCATTTCACTTAAGTGATGTTTGCAGTTGGACTAAAACTACACATCAAGGCAGCCTCATTAGTTCACTTAATGGAAGACATCTCAAACACCATTAAAAAATGGAAGGCAGAATACAGGCAGAATAGAAGCAACACCTCATCTCAAACATCCATTCACACACTTTCAAAACGGAAGGTAGAATCAGGCAATTCATATATGACATTGCGCATCAAGGCAGCCTCATGCAAGTAATATTGGTCCCTTACTATATAAGAAGGACCCAAAATGACCTTCATAACATATTTGTCACAGATCAGAAAAACTGAAACTGAAATTGGCGTCACAGATTAGAAAAACCCCACCCTACTTGTGCCTTATCATTATCACTGAAATCAATCTTTTCACAACCCTCTTTAATAAACAATAACCCCATTGGATTTGGAGCTGCTAACCACGCCCACAAAAGGGATCCAAAAAAGAGGGATCTCTATTCTAATCACAGGTTCAATGGCATATTCCAGATTGACCTAGTTCTTTTTCAATCTTCTCTTATTCCAACTACTAAAACACATTAGAATTTGAAATATGTTCCCTGCCAAACTGTTAGCCACGATCGACTTTTCAATTTCTCTATAGCCGTCATTACCAAATGGGTGATTTTGGGAGGGATTTGTACTGTTTATTATTGTTTCCAACTTTTCACCATCTCCTAAACGTTCATTCCTGGAAGAGTTGCCATGTTCTTCTGCAATCTCATTTTTAATGTGCATAATATCGTGCTTGTACCTTAGTACATGTATCAGACATGGTAACAATTAATACTCAATCTTTACTAGATAATGTATCGAATAAGGACAAATGAAGATATTTAAAGATCCATGTTTGATGAAGACAAAGATAGGTTCACTACCAGAGTGGAAGGTGCTGTTGCTGTTGATCATGAACACCATGTTCTTCAGACACCTTGTTACATAAGTGGAATTAAGGGATGAGAGAGCAAATGATAACTTATTTAAAGGAAAAAAAGGAATTCCATAAATACTGCATACAAAAATTTTAGTAGGCAAAATGCTTTACCAAATTCTCCTTCGTTACTGCTTTAGCATGTGGTCCAGACTTAAAAGCCTCAATGGGAGTCTGGTCAACTTGGGTTTCCTTAATAGGAGCTTGTTCACCTTGGGTTTGAGCTTCCATTGAAATAGGAATGACAGGACGTCTTCAAGCTTTGCATATGACCCCGACATAAGGAACCAGGTGGCAGAAACCTTGGCTTCACTGACTTCTTTCCTACATTTTCCATGCTCCCTAAGTACATCAAATGCAATATAAGATTAGCAATAGATATTTCACTACCAATTAATCACGCACTATATGCAACCAAGGGAGTTGGGGAGGAACCGTATGTCATAAAGTCTGACACTTGCTGATAAGATACAAACACATTACAAACACTAAAGTTCCATAACATATTCAGCTAGTGTGAAATCATTTTTTCCTAGGTCTTTTAGTTTCTCTAACCAATGAAGGGTTATCAACAATATCTGCCTATTCATTATTTCTATTGCTAACATTAGAATATTCTAAATCCTCCATTGATGTGGAAGTAGCAAACTAGGTATGAAATGAAGAAGTCTATTGATAAGCTTCAGTTGGATCTTCTGCATCTGCTTGTTGCTCATTTTCCTCGCTAGACATCTGACATGAATCACGAGGCTATACTTTTACCACCACTTGCTAGCCCTTTTGACTGACATCAGTCACATAGAACACTTGCGATGCTTGAGCCACCAAGACAAATGGCTCACTGGTTTTCAAAAGACATTGACAGTTTTAGCTGACAAAACCAAATTTATCTACTTTCATTCCTTTTTTTTGGGTCTATGTCCCACCACTTACATCGGAAGAATACAACCTCATTACCTCCAGTGTACGCCAAACTAAAGACCTGTGTTAAAACCCCATAATAGTTTGTATTAGCTTTTCCATCTCCACTATTGCCCACCACAAGAATTCCACTGTTTTGGGTCTTTGCACCATTCTCTCTATCTAATGTATGAAATTTAAATCCATTAGTGATGTAACCGCTATAGCACTTTACATAAGGTGTAGGCCCTCGAGTTAATGATAAAAGCTCTTCTCTAAATGGACAAGTCCCTTCTTGATACACGATCTTCTGCCTGTAAAACCCCAAAAAAATAATAAGATTCCCATAAATTTAGGAAACTCATAGAAGATAATTTAGAAAATATGACTTACTTTGGTCTTAAACCATCTGACGAAATGATTATTCTTTTCATCATCAGTCATTTCCTTCAAAGGCCCAAGCATTTGAGAATGCTCTCTACAGCATTGTTAAGTCATAAATCATGCATTGTTTTAATAATTATTTTGATTATATTATATATTTTATTTCATCTAATCTACTTTATTTTATGTACTTTTCAGGTTAAGCGTTAAAAAAATAAAGAGGAGAAGAGAAGACGTTGAAGTTCGGGTTGTATTTACTGAAAGATTTTACAAGCAAATTTATCAAGTCGGCCCAAAGAAAAAGAAAAAATAATGAATTATGAAAAATAATATTTTCATAAGGATTTATTTGGACTTGGATTACTACTCCTGATTGAAGAGGGACTAGAAGACTTCGAAGAGGAGGAGTCTAATCTATTTGAAACCATGCTAAATTAATTATTTTGAAACAAGTTTTATACTTTATTGTCTAGTTAACTTTTATTTATGATTCTATAACGATTAGTATTTATCGTTTATGATATTCGCATTAGATTAATTATAATACATGCTAATTAGTTTAATATGAATTCATATGATAGTTTAAAAGGCTTTAATACGTAAAAGTTATAGTCTTTCAGGCATTAGTATCATCCTAATTGATCATGGATGACTCAAACCCATCTCTTTTAATTAGATAATCGTTATAGATATTTGTTAAATCAATTTACTGATAAATTGGTTACAAGGCATTAGATTATGTTTTTTCTAATACGTAATACTCTAGTTTGATTAAATTTTTGCGCTAGTATGAGGGTTATCAAAATTAGTAGAGTTTATATTAGTGTTGGACCTAAATAAACAAAAATATAAGGAAAAACGGAGAAGATCCGCTAATGTGTGTCTCCTACAGTCTAACTCATGGATAAATCAATTTATATATTGATGATAAATATTAATTTGCACGGTGGATATAGATTATGCTAAGTATTTTTCATAAATTTGGTACTGTTGATAATTATTTCTTGCATTTTAGTTAATTTCTCTAGTTTATCAATTTTTATTCTTTAATTTATAAGATTAAATATAAATTTATCTTACCCCCCCCAAAAGAGTAGTCTTGTAGGAGTGGCTTAGTAATATTAGATCATTTAGATTTTGATTTTTAGTGTGGTTACAATTTTCGTATTTAATTTCTATTATGTTTTATCATTTATTTACCGGTTTGTTAGAAATTAGGTTAAAAATAGTGCCTTTTGTATTTTTTAATGTTTTAGTCCATTTTATGGTTTATATAGTATCCCACTCTGCCTCTATTTAGTTTCAGAATTTTTGGAAATTATTTGATAATTTTTCAGAATTATTTTGTGAATTGGATTTGTGTAGGTTTTTATTTTAATAAATATGAAGATTAGGTTTTTAATTTTTATTTTATGTTTTTAGGGTTTTATTAAGTCCAAAAAATTATATCCTAAAATATAGGCAATTGTTTTATTTATTTTTGTATTTATATTGGTGCAGTTTACTTTTTCTCTAATTTCAGATTTTATTTTCTGTTTTAATTTTCTGTAGTTATTTTTCTGTTTTAATTTTTATGAATTTAATTACATATAATTTTGGATTTATAAAGTTATAAAATTGCAGAATATTAATTTGGATTACTTTCTGTAATTTGTAATATTAATTTTCTGCTTGTTGGTTTTTATTTTAATTTTCAGTCTAATATTGGGTTATTATTTCTGTGTTTATTTTTCAGATTATTTAGGATAGCCATTTACTGTTTTATTTTTAGAATTAAATTTAGAAAATTTACGAGCAATATTTAGTATTTTTTCAGATTTTTACTTATTAAATTTGATTTATTTTAGTAATATAAAGAGAAGTTATAATAAATTAGAGTAGTAAAATAATTTAGAATCAAACTAGCTTATTATCATAATCTTTCCTCGTGTGATCGATCCCTACTTTCCTATGTTATAAATATTATTTATAAATCGAGGTAGTGGTTTAATGTGTAACTCTACGACAAGCTCTATAAGCATACGAGTAATTATTTTTTATTTTTAATAACCGATAGAGAATAACTAAAATTATTGGAAATACATGACTCACTGTTGAAAAGGTGAAGCTTCAGGGCATTTCGTCAAGGCATACAAATGGGCTTGGTCTTTTTCGCGCACATCTAAATCACATAATTTGGTTGCTCCTAATGGGCAGCCGAGGTGTGCAAAGATACTCAGAATTTTGTTATGTTTCACCCCACCATCATAATTGCATCCAGGGTGATTAAATCTTGTTTGAATCCCATGTAAATATCTTGAACAAAGTGCCATACACTCATCTGCAATATAGCCTTCAGCCATTGAACCCACAGGACAAGCCTTGTTACGAACATGACTCTTGTGCATATAAAGACTTTGTTCCCCAGAATACATCCAATGAAATTGCACTAGCCCACCTATTATAGCCTTTCCTGCTAAGTGGATGGGCAAATGTAACATGACATCAAAGCATGAAAGAGGGAACCACCTTTCAAACTTAGACAAAGTTAAAGGCAGTTGAGCCCTAATGGCTTCCAAATCTTCTATTTTCAATTCTTTGGCACATAAAACATTGAAAAACAAGGACATCTCAATAGTGGCCTCGCTTACTTCCTTGATAGGCATGCCTGCCCGTATAACAAGAGGAAACAATCTTTGGAAAAGGATGTGGTGATCATGGCTCTTTAAGCCAAAGATCTTACACTCTTTCACACTTACACACCTAGAGATATTTGAGGATAAGCCATCAGGCACCTTAACATTCTTAAGAAATTTACAAAGCACCTGTTTTTGCTTTTGAGATAATGCATAAGGAGCTGGAGGAAACTCAAGCTTGCTGCCCTTTTCATAAGGATGTAAATTTAGCCTAATATTAAAGGCCAGTAAATCTAAGCGAGCCATGATAGTGTCTTTGGTTTTCCCCTTCATGTTCATAATAGTTCCAAGAATGATGTCAGACACATTCCTTTCAATGTGCATAACATCCAAATTATGCCGTAATAAATTGGTGCTCCAATATGGTAGTTAAAAAAAATGCTTTTCTTATTCCAATTATCCCCTCTTTTTTCGTGGTCAATTTTCACCTTCACGTTGGGAGCTTTACTTAAAGGAATTCCCTCTAGATCTTGCACTTGATGTAGAACTTCACTTTCGAATAATGGGATAGGAGGGTCGTCCATCTCAACATTGCCAAAGCAATATGCCTTTTTATGCCAACTGTGGTTCTTAGGTAAGAAGCGTCTATGGTGCATGTAAACTTGCTTTGCACAATGATGTAATCTAAGGGAGTGGGTGTGCTTATGACAAATAGGACATGTAAGTTTTCCTTTTGTACTCCATCCAAATAATATTCCATACACCAAAAAATCATTTATAGTCCACAATAAGGCTGCATGCGACCTGAAGTTTTGTCTTTGTAAAGCATCATATGTCTCTACCCCTATGAACCACAACTCTTCAATTCCTCTATTAGAGGTTCTAGATACACATCTATTGCATCACCAGGACCATTAGGGTCAGGAATGATTAGGGATAAGATGAAATTGGATTGTTTCATACAATTCCAAGGAGCCATATTATATGGAATAAGTATAATAGGCCAAATACTGTAAGGAGTTGATGCATTAGAAAATGGTTGAAATCCATCACTCATTCATCCAAGTCTAACATTACGTAGCTCACAGGCAAAATGTGTATGAAGCTCATCAAAATGTTTCCAGGCTTTGGAATCAGCTGGGTGTCTCATGATTCCATCTTTAATGCACTCTTTATGATGCCACACCATCTCAGATGTGGTCTTAGAGGACATAAAGAGGCGTTGGACTCTCAACTTTAGTGGGAAGTGCTGCAATATTTTTACTGGTGTTTTCTTCCCATTTGCTCTCCTTTTCTTTTCCCCACTATGTTTATCATCCCTCCACCTCAATGCATGACATAACTTACAAGCACCAAGGTTTGTATCTTCTTTCCAAAATAGCATGCAATCATTTCTACATGCATCAGTCTTATTATAAGAAAGTCTAAGATCTTTAATAATCTTCTTAGCCTCATAGCACGACTCAATAAGTGTAGACCCCAATGGTAACAAATTGTTTTTAAAAAACTCCAACAACATAGTGAAAGATTCATTACTCCACCCACCAAGAGACTTTATATGAAGTAATTTCACCATTGTAGATAACTTAGAAGAGCTATAACTAGGGTATGCAGGTTGCTTAAAGTCTTTTAATAGCCTATAAAACCTCTTTGCATCTTCATTTGGTTCCTCTACAAAATCTACATTGCTTGAGGAACCTTGTTCACTTATACCATGGTAAATTGGAAATAAGTCTCTTATCATCTCATCTATCTCATTATCGCTTTGATTCCCACTTTCTGATCCCTCCTCACTAACAAACTCACCCTCCATCTCATCATTTTCAGATTGAGGTTTATTGGCCCTTTCACCATGGTGGTACCAAAAAGTATATCCCTCAAGTATACCATATACAGTAAAATGCATTTCAACTATGTGTCTAGCATCTTCACTTGAGTTACAACACTTCACAGAAGGACATTTTATAATTGTCGTCCCCTCTCCCATCCGGCTAAATGCAAATGAAAGGAAGCTTTTAACCCCTTCGCTATATTCATTACTAAGACGATCATGGACAGAGAGAGTCATCCATCTTTTACTAGGAGCCATTTCCTGAAAATGAAATGATCAACGGAACCCTCGCAAGTTTAAATAGAAAATATAATAAACATGAAGATTAAGGAAGAAAAGCATAAATTCCACCATATAACCTTTATGTATGACATAGTAAAATAATATGGTCCTAAGCATATAAGTTGGCCAAAAAATTGAAAAATTCAACCCAAACAATCATAAGCAAAATACAAAAATCAAAGTATGCACACATAAAAAATCTTACAAAAGTAAAGATCCAATTTTTGCATTTAATTTTATCTTACCATTTCCACCATTAATAGTTGATAATTGTGCCTTCTCCCTTTGATTTTGAACTTGAGATGTATCAACAAATCTATGGGTAACATGAGGCAAGGTAAGACTTTTCACATGTCCATCAATTGCGTACACATGAACACTTTTACACTTTCCCAGTTTGGCTACCATATCTATCACCTCTTTGTCACCAATAATCCTTCTTAACTCTCCACTCCTTTTAGAGTTGTTCCACCATAGTTCGATCACATTACTCTTATAACCGCAATCATCCTTCATTATAGCGGATAACTCAGGCAAGGACAATCTATCACATTCACATTCAATCGATGTGCAACCAATCTCCCTTATATAATAAATTTTGTTCTCTTTTTTCAAATTTACCCGCATAGTGGAAGTGAATCGTAATTTCTAAACCTAAAGCCATATCCGTTTAGAAACAAAAATATACATGATTAGTTTGATATTACATCCTGCCCTAATCTAATCATTAACAACTGATGAACTATTATATATATTGGTTAGTGTGATATTGCATTCTTTGCCAGTGCAATCAATATGAACTAAATTATATATTGATTTGGGAAAAATACAGATGTTGACCTTTTGGCCTGGCTCTGGGATTTGCCTAAATTACTTAGGCCCACACGCAGGCCAAGAGGCCTAAGGAAGGTCAGCCTATACTCACCTGCAGGCCCACACTCCAGGGGGCCCAGGACGTAACCCTAGAGGCCTTCTTAAGGCCCAGCGACCCTAGGACCGAGACCTATTTGGCCTATTCCAGTGAAGTTACCATTTTACCCTTCTGCCCAAAAGAGGGTTATAAATAGTGACCTACTTTCTTGGGAAAAGGGGGAGAGCAGTGAGAAAATTGACACTAGCATTTACGCTTATTGGAATCAGACAACTGACTTGACCGTCGGAGAGGCGTTGCCCGGACTACATCTCGGGGTTGGCCTTTTTTGCAGGTAGGAGCAGAAGGAGACGAGGAAGACGTCGTGTTGATCGCCAGCCGTCAGATAAACCCGCTCTCTCGCCCTACGTCATCAACACAACCACGAAACAGATTCCCGACAGAATCAGATTGGCGCCGTTTGTGGGGAGAGAGTGGTAGCGATGGTAGTCAGCGATGCAACTTGAGCGCGGACGCGTAGGGACAGCGCACCAGCCGTGGGCACTTCTGCGCTACCCGTGGTTGAGGAAGCCAGCGAGAGTTCTAGGGTAAGCCCTCGTGCAGAGGGGGCCTTGCAGCAAGAACCTCAAGCTTACGTTATAGTGGAGGCACTCAAAGGGCTCATGTCCACCATGGCGGACACTATCACTAAGCAGGTCACCGAGCAGGTCCAGAGGGCTCTGGAGATGACCGGTGTGGGAAACCCTTCCAACCCTCTTGGACACCTTACGCTGCGGGCCGACTCCCCTCGCCGGAAGGAACTAGTATCCCTACACTCATATGACCACGCTCGTGAAGGCATACGATCGTACAAGACCGACCGCCTCCAAGACGAGCGGCAGAAGGACCGTACCATACTGGATGCCGCTTGTCGATCCGAGCGTGGACGCATCGTAGCTTCCGCTACCGCCTCAACTCCTTACGCCACTCACTCGCGGCAATCCAGTTGGCTTGAGGAGCAGGAACAGACCTCTAGGATTAGGAGGAATAAGTCATACGGTCGTCGCCACAGTCCGGAGTGTCGCAGTGACCAAGACTAGGCGCAGAGTCCGCCAGTGAGAGAAGCATGCGACCAGGAGTTCCGCATGAGAGACCGCTCCCCGCGCCGCGGATTGCGACCCGTCCTGAACACAAGAAGTCCTTCGGTGGTGGAGGTCGAATGACACCTTGGTACTCCCATCAAAGTATCAGGAACGACAGCTCGCTTAGCCGTCCCCTCTTTTTCGACCCTTTTCTGCCCTGAAATTGTGATCGCCCCAAGATGCAGAAAAGTGAAGATGGCAATGCTTAATCTATACGATGGAACTAGAGACCCAGAGGAGCACTTGGGGATCTACAAAGCTCAGATGTATGTCCAAGACGTGGACGATGCTTCTTATTGCCGCTACTTCCCTGCCACCTTAAAGGGGGTAGCACAGTCTTGGTTCAACGGCCTGCCCCAGGGGAGCATAGCCTGTTTCCAGGATCTGGCTGATAAATTAGTTGGTCAGTTTATTGCGAGTCATAAAGAACGGCGAACTAGTATCCACTTGTCGAAAATCAAGCAGGGGCCACAGGAGTCCCTTGCCGAGTTCGTCAGACGGTTCCATCAGGAGGCGGTACTAATCCCGAAATTGGAAGATGGTGTAGCTTACACCTCTTTTCTGAACGGCCTCAAGAGCGGACGTTTAAAATTCTCCTTGGCGGAACAGAAGGAAACTACGTTAGCTGAAGCCTTGAGAAAAGCTGCGGACTTAATCCGTGCCACTGAAATCTGCGCCGAGGGTTCGGATGCCCCCAAGAAGGCAAAGGCTCCGGGGGATAGGGGTTTTACTCGCGGTGAAAGGAACCCCGTTCCCCGGGACAGAAGGCAGCTGACAGAGACTCTGGACGCCCGATTCACCACTGACGCCAGGAATATCCTCATGGAGGTACGGGGGCATCCCATGCTTCGTCGACCGCCTCCTATGACCATGGCCCCCCGGCCGCGGAACGCGCGGAAATATTGTGAACTCCACGAACAGAACGGCCACACCACGACCGAATGTAGAGAGTTAAAGAAAGCTCTCCATGAGCTTGCCGATAAGGGGCAAATCGATCCCTTTCTAAAGAAGGGGTCGCGCTTCCTTCGACAGGAACAAAACCCCGAGCCGCCCCAGGCACGGGACGGCGAGTGCTTAACAGAAATTGTAGCAACCATCGTGGGCGGCCACATGACGGATCTGACGCGGTCGGCATGGAAGGCACAGGTTAAGGGCGCACGACAGGTGCTCACCCTGGAACAGGGGTCTGGCCTCGCGGCACCCACCATGGTCTTTGTGGGTAAGGATGCCCCGCGACTAGCGGCCCCCCACAACGATCCATTGGTGGTTGAAATGAAGATCGCAAATGCGGTCGTGCGTTGAATTCTTGTAGACACTGGCAGCTCCGTGGACATCATAACGTGGGAATGCCTTCAAAAGCTTTCCCACGCAGGGCGCGAGGTTGTTCCCATAACGAATCCTGTTTTGGGGTTTGGAGGACAAGAGGTGAATCCTGCTGGAACCGTTCGCCTTCTGGTGTGATTCGGAGACAGGACTCGTTTCAGAAGTTTGGAAATCGATTTTCTTATGGTCGATGTACGTACAGCATACAATGTAATCCTCGGACGGCCCACGCTCCACAGGGTTAAGGTCGTACTCGCCCCGTACCTCATCCAGCTCCAGTTCGAGACAGACGACGGGGCCATAGGAGAGCTCCGGGGGGATCAGCGGATGACACGGGAATGTTACTTGGTCAACATAAAACCCCTCATCGAACGACCAAGGGATCGCGAGGTCAAAGCACCACTCGAAGCGGCAAAAAGGGCGAAGGAAGGTCCTGCCGCAAGGGGTCCCGAGACTTTGGTAATCCACTCCGTCTCCCTTGAACCTCAGCAATTTCGGCCAGAAGTAGAAGACGCGGTGGAGCACATACACCTAGAGGAAGAACGGCCAGAGCGCACGGTACACCTTGGGCGCGGCATCACAGCCCCGGAACGTCAAGCCCTTGTCTGCCTCCTACAAGAATACAAGGACATTTTCGCTTTTGGCCCCAGTGAGATGCCTGGAATAGCCACCGCTGTAATGGAGCACCTCTTGAATGCCGATCCTAAGCACAAGCCGGTTGTTCAGAAGAAGCGCCACATGGGGCCCAAGCGCGCGGCCGCAGCAAACACAGAGGTCCAGAAGCTGCTGGAGGCCGGCTTTATCCGAGAGTGCCAGTACCTAGAATGGGTCTCGAATGTAGTATTGGTGAAAAAGCCCAACGGCGCATGGAGAATGTGTGTGGATTTCACAGACTTGAACAAGGCCTGCCCGAAGGATAGTTACCCTCTGCCAAAGATCGACAAATTGGTGGACGCTACGGCCAGACACGCCCTGCTCAGCTTCATGGATGCCTTCTCAGGGTACCACCAAATACCCCTGTGCCCTGAAGACCAGAAAAAGACGGCGTTCATAACCGACCGTGGCCTCTACTGCTATAAAGTTATGCCTTTTGGTCTAAAGAATGTAGGGGCCACTTATTAGCGCCTCATTAACAAGAAGTTCAAACCGCTCATCGGACGGACCATGGAAGTATATGTGGATGACATGATCGTCAAGAGCAAACTCCAGAGCGACCACCATGCCGATTTGCGAAAAACATTCAAGATTCTCCGAGCGTTCAATATGAAGCTCAACCCGAAGAAGTGCGTCTTTGGGGTTCGGTCAGGCAAGTTTCTTAGCTCCATGATCAGTCATCGCGACATAGAAGCAAACCCAGACAAGGTTCAGGCCGTTCTGGACATGCAACCCCCCAGAACCATACGGGAAGTTCAGCGCCTGACAGGTTGTGTAGCTGCCCTCGGACATTTCATGTCTCGCTCAGCCGATAGGTGCCAGCCTTTTTTCCGTGTTCTACGCTGGCGGGACAATTTCCGATGGGATGAGAAGGCCGACGAGGCCTTTCAAGCGCTAAAATCGTACTTAGCTCGACTACCTCAGATCGCCAGTCCCGTGGAGGGAGAGGCGTTGATTTTGTATTTGGCCGTGTCGGAACATGCGGTCAGCGCGATCCTGGTGGCCGAGCGAGCATGGGAGCAGGTACCGGTGTATTGCGTAAGTCACGCCTTAGCCGGCGTAGAAATGAACTATCCCCTCATCGAAAAGTTCACCTATGCCTTAGTAATGGCCAGTCGGAAGCTGCGACCTTACTTCGAAGCCCATAAAATCTTGATCCTAATCGACCAACCCCTCAGAAGCGTCCTTCAGAGGTTGGATGCCTCGGGCCGCCTCTTAAAATGGGTTGTGGAGCTCTCGCGTTACGACCTGGCCTTCGAGCCACAACGAGCCATTAAGGCGCAGACATTGGCTGACTTCTTCGCCGAGTGTAAGGCACATGTGGAGGAAGCCCCCCAACCGCGCCCATGGAACTTGTACGTAGACGGCTCGTCCACCAAGGATGGTAGTGGAGCCGATCTCATTGTGGAAAGCCCCTCTGGAGCACGCTACGAGCACGCCCTCAAGTTTCTATTCAAGGCATCCAATAACGAGGCCGAATATGAGGCCCTCATTGCGGGAATAGAACTTTTTCACACCGCAGGGGTTGATCACGTCCAGGCGTTCTCGGACTCGCAACTCGTCGTTAGTCAGCTCAATGGAGCTTACGAAGCAAAGGACGAGGTTATGGCCGCATACGTCAGGAGGGTTCGTGAGGCCACCAAGCTACTCAGGCACTTTTCCATAACGCACATCCCCCGCTCAGAGAACCGGCAGGCAGATGCCCTGTCCAAGCTAGCGAACTCTTCCGATGACGGCCAGCCAAAGAACATTCAGTGGGAAACTCTGACGGGTAAGAGCATCGACTTGCATGAGGTGGCGTGGCTGGACTGGAGTCCCACGTGGATGGAGCCTATTCGCGCATATCTAGCTGATGGCACGTTACGCACAGATACCAAGGAAGCAGAGAAGATCAGGAGGCAGTCAAATTGGTTCGTATTGTACGAAGGAATTCTCTACAAGCGCTCCTTTGCCCGGCCTCTTCTGCGGTGCGTATCCCCAGCGGAGGGAAAGCAGATTCTGGAGGAGTTACATCAGGGCGTTTGTAGCTCGCACCTCGGCGGCCGGGCGCTCGCCATGATGGCCCTCCGCACCGGCTACTACTGGCCCAGCTTACGGGAAGATGCAATGACGCTAGTTCGGACTTGCGACAAATGTCAACGGTTCGCGCCCGTACAACGAGTCCCCTCCACTCTCATGACACTGATAGTCAGCCCACTACCGTTCGCCACATGGGGCATGGACATCCTAGGACCCTTTCCCAGGGCCACGGGACAGCTCAAATATCTCTTTGTGGCTGTAGACTACTTCACCAAATGGATCGAGGTGGAGGCCGTTGCCTCTATAACCACTGCAGAAGTGCGAAAGTTTATCTGGCGAAATATTATCACTAGATTCGGCATCCCCCGTACAATGATTTTCGACAACGGCCGACAATTCGATACCAGTAAGCTTATTGATTATCTCAGTAGCTTGGGGTGTCAGGCTCGCTTCACGGCCGTGGCGCATCCCCAGACCAATGGCCAGGCAGAGGCAGCTAATAAATCCATCCTCCATGGTATATAGAAAAAACTCGATGACTCCAAGGGTAACTGGGAAGATGAGCTGCACGGCGTCCTGTGGAACCTCCGCACCACCGAGAAGACAACCACGGGAGAAACCCCGTTTATGCTCACATACGACTCTCAAGCCGTCCTTCCTGTAGAAGTAGCCCTTCATACCCACCGGCTCACCACTTTTCAAGAAGCAGCAAACAACGCAGCTCTACGAGAGGCTCTGGACCTCCTTCCCTCCATCCGCGGCGACTCCTTGCTCTGGGAGGCCCTCTATAAACTTCGCATAGCACGATTACACAATCGTACCATCAGGATGTCACCTATCCGCGTCGCGGACTTGGTACTCCGGTGCACGGAGAGCGTTGCCCATGCAACGGAGCATGGCAAACTCACGGCCAATTAGGAAGGGCCCTACAAGGTCGTCTCGCAAATTCGCCCCGGCACATTTCGGATGGAAACCCTTCATGGCACCCCTGTTCCCAGGGCATGGCATAACAACAATTTAAGGAAATATCACGTTTAAGTTGTAATTGCTCACATTTGTGCTCCTTGAGATATGAATATTCTTGCCGTTTCCTTTGCATCCGGTGTCATGAGCATGGCCTCACGGCCGGTCGCTACGCTTTTAGTCCCTCTAGGGGCTCAAGGCCCGTGAGCATGACCTCATGGCTAGTCGCTACGCCCTTAGTCCCTCTAGGGGCTAAGGGCCCATGAGCACGGCCAAAGGGTCGGTCACTACGCTCTTAGTTCGTCTAGGGGCTACGGGCTAATGAGCACGGCCAAAGTGCCGGTCGCTACGCCCTTAGTCCCTTCAGGGGCTAGGGGCCCATGAGCACGGCCTCACGGTCGGTCGCTACGCTCTTAGTCCCTCCAGGAGCTAAGGGCCCATGAGCATGGCCAAAGTGCCGGTTGCTACGCGCTTTGTCCCTCTAGGGGCTAAGGGCCATGAGCACGGCCGCGTGGCCGGTCGCTACGCTCTTAGTCCCTCCAGGGGCTAAGGGCCCATGAGCACGACCAAAGTGCCGGTTGCTACGCGCTTAGTCCCTCTAGGGGCTAAGGGTCCATGAGCACGGCCTCACGGCCGGTCGCTACGCTCTGAGTCCCTCTAAAGGCTAAGTGTCCATGAGCACGAGCTCACGGTCGGTCGCTACGTTCTTAGTCCTTCCAAGGGCCAAGGGCCCATGAGCACGGCCTTACGGCCGGTCGCTACGCTCTTAGTCCCTCTAGGGGCTAAGGGCCCATGAGCACGGCCAGCGTACCGGTCGCTCCGAGCTGCTGCGACCTTGCTCCATTAAGCATTTCCTAATGATTAACCGCTACGAGCCATGATCACACGCCTTGTCCTTTTGTTAAGGGCCACCCCCACATGAGTAGGTAAAAAACGAGACATACACAAACAAAAGGCCAAGGGAGGCATATCCTTTTCATTAAAAACAAACGATGTTTACAAGCCAGTACGAAGGTAATTCAAACCCAAAAAGAGGCGAAATATAGACAAAGGGACGCCGGCTATGCATCAGGCTCGTTCTCGTCTGTCGGCTCCTCTTCGGACAGGCCGACTACCTCCAGAGGATGGGTTGTCTCATCAGCAGCCTCGCCCTCAGAAGGAGGGACAAACTCCACTTCGTCCGGATCGCGGCCTTCCACAACGGCCCGCTCGCGCTCATCAACATATTTTAGATAAGCTTTAAAGTAATGGTCATCGCCAAATTCCCCTGCAAGAGTTAGCAAGACCTTGCGGAGATAGGCCAAGGTATCGGAATGGCCCTGCTGATAGCCCAGCTCCTGTGCTTTGGCCGTCTCAGCTACAGCCTGTTCCAACTTCTGCTGCACCTCCTTTTTTGCAGCCTCGCAGGCCGTGAGGTCCGATTGAAGCCGTTCACAGCGCCGTTGGTACCGGGATACCATCCCCTCTAGGCGTCGGCATTCGGCCACGGCCTTGACGCCTCGGGCAAAAGCGTCCGTCATGCCAATCTCCTCCCCGAATACAGGCGGCGGATCTGAGACACCTGGAGCCGATAGATCCCACGATTTAACAATGTCTTGAACAAGGGCAAGGCGGATGCTGGGGTCGGCCTTGATGGAGCTGCCTGAGGGACGCGAAGACGGAGGAGTAGCGCCGGTCGGAGCCGCAGCAGAAGTGCCGGTGGCTCGAGGAGGGCTGCGACGTCTCTGCTCGGTAGCAGCCCGCTCCCCAAAAGACCGGCTTGCTAATTGAGCGGTGACTTCATTACCAACTTCCCCAGTCATCTCCTCGGTTCTCGGCTTCTTATGCAGCAGAGGCAGACTAACGGTAGGCCTCCTCCCGCGGGGTCCAAGGGAAGGCGCCTGCAAAAGCAAAAGTTATCTCCCATGAACATTATGGCAACCAACAAAGGGGGTCAAGTATCGTACCTTCCTAGCATGTTGGACGACGGCAAGTTGCCTCTCCTCTTCCCTTCTGTGCTCGGCGGCAGCGGCCAGTTGCTCGGCCGTCGCATCCCCGGTCTCGAAGACTGTCAGTTTGGCCCTCGCTTGATTTGCACGAAGATGAACAGCTCAGGTCAGCACAAAACATATAACTTAAAAACGCCGGAACAACTGAGTACCCTTTATAAAATTTTTAAGAATCAAAAGGCCGGCCGCAGCAAGAAAGAAGTCATTAGCAAAAAATTTTAATTTCGGCAGCCAGTTCAATGGCTCCCGATCACTAGACTTGGTCCTCCTCTTCTCTGGACCTCTCACGGCCTCAATCGCCTGGCTCATAAATCTTGGGAGGGGCCGAGGGCGATCATCTTCACGGATGTAGAACATGAAGTAACGAGCGGTTCGTCGCTCCTCGGCCGTGGGCTCCCCAAATGGATTTCGAACCGGTTTTCCTTCATTCCAGTTGGGGACGTCGCCCCAGCCCGATGCCCGGCGCAGGAACAAGAAGTCGTACTTCCAATATCTCACTTTGGATTTCTTCTCGATGGCTATCATATAGCCCGGTCGGTTATTGAAACAGTACCATCCCAAGTCCTCGGTCTCTTTGGGGGCCCTTTGGACCGTGTGCACCAGGCTGAACGCGCGTACCGAGCAGGTTAGACCACGCAGTTCACACTTGGCCACAAATGAGCAGATGTTATGGCAAGACGTCGGCACAATTTGAGCGGGTGCTAACTCGTACTTATTAAGAATCTCCTTGATTACCGGATGTAGTGGAAACCGTAGGCCATAGTCTAAGGCCGCTCTATACACCGCAATACAATTGGCCGGCGGCTCATTCACTGTATCGTCCGGCTCGGGCATTACAAACGAGTATTCGGCCGGCAGGAGGTACTGCTTGTCGAGCGCCGATTTCTTGAGTTTGGAAATCACCCTCGGGTTGGGGAAGTGACTTCCCGGTCCATCCTGCAGGTCCGAATGGGTAGGAGCCCTGGGGAAATCCAGCCCCTCGGCCACGATCTCAGTCAGGGGCGGCGCACGACCTCTCCGGGAGCCCCCCGAACCGCCAGGACCTGATGACTTGGCAGAGGAACTCGTCGACGCTTCCTCGGATGATGAACGACACCCCGAGGACGCACTAGATGAGCCGGGCCGAGAAGACATGCTAGAACTGGAGAAGGAAACCTGGGCCTCCACATTGGACTGAGGAAGAGCTGAATGAACATTACCTATCGAGCCATCGACCAGCAGCTCATCTGGAGTCCGGATGCACGGAGTCGACTTCGTCTTCGCCATGCCGCGAACCTGAAAGTGGGGCACAAAATAAGCAATGGTAACCTCCCAAGGATACGTCACAGCCACCTCAGGACTCAGAATACTTGGGGTAGAGGAATACTCGCAGCTGGACCACGAGGGCGTACCCGATTCAAAAATGGGTACGACATAAGGAACCTTTTTCGGCTCGCTTGGCTTATTCTTTCGGGGGAGTCCAGCCACCACATGGCCATCAATAAAGGTCAGGAGGTTGGGGAGTTGCGGATGCCGGCCCTCCATTAGGGGGCCAACCTGCTCCTCGGAGACGCCCCCGCTAGATGAGCGAGATGACATAACATACAAAGAATGCAGCGAAAGGGGCGAGCGTGTACCTGTGGATGTCGAGGAAGCAGAAATTTGGTTGGAAGCAACCAGGCAACCTAGGAAGAAGGAGGAAGGAGGATGTCAGGGCCTCTCTCTCTAGAATCTCGTTCTCTCTCTAAAGGGTGGCAAAAGGATGACACGAATGATCAAGACGGTAGGGAGCTCATCCTTATATAGAGCCAAGAGGCGGTTCGCATGCCCCGACATGCCTCGACATTCGCGCCTCCCCAAAATGAGTGCCATGTGGCCCCCAGGAGTAGCCACGTCGCCAATGAATTGGAAAATTAAACAAGTCAGGCATTGGGCTTCGAGAAACCCTTCAACGCTCTTAATCCCTCTAGAGGCTAAGGGCTCTGAGTGCGGCCTAAGTGCCGGTCGCTGCGGCCTGACCCTCCTGAGGCTAGGCGCCTCTGAGCACGGTCTATGTGCCGGTCGCTACTGCTATAGTCCCTTTAGGGGCTAAGGGCCCATCAGCACGGCCTTACGGCCGGTCGTTACGCTCTTAGTCCCTCTAGGGGCCAAGGGCCCCTAAGCACTACCTTACGGTCGGCCGCCACGCTCTTAGTCGCTCCAGAGGCTAAGGGCC
>JACYFF010031956.1:62850544-62890310 GCA_017589665.1 Selenicereus undatus | reverse complement strand
GCCGGTCGCTACTGCTATAGTCCCTTTAGGGGCTAAGGGCCCATGAGTACGGCCTTACGGCCGGTCGCTACGCTCTTAGTCTCTCTAGGGGCTAAGGGCCCCTGAGCACGACCTTACGGCCGGTCGCTACGCTCTTACTCCCTCTAGAGGCGAAGGGCCCTGAGCGCGGCCTAAGTGCCGGTCGCTGTGGCCTGATCCTCCTGGGGCTAGGCGCTCTTGAGTACGAGCTTACGGCCGGCCGCAACGCTCTTAGTCCCTCTAGGGGCTAAGGACCCTGAGCATAGCCTAAGTGCCGGTCGCTATGGCCTTGACCCCTCAGAGGAATCGGTGTGATCGAGTGCGGCACCAGGGCCGGTCACTACGCCCTTTTCTCCTCTGGGGTTGGGCTCCCCTAAGCACGACTTTAGTGCCGGTCGCTGCGGCCTGGTCCTCCAGAGGCTAGGCGCCCCTGAGCACGGCCTGCGTGCCGGTCGCTACTGCCATAGTCCCTTTAGGGGCTAAGGACCCATGAGCACGGCCTTACGACCGGTCACTACGCTCTCAGTTGCTCTAGGGGCTAAGGGCCCATGAGCACGGCCTTACGGCTGATCGCTCCGCTCTTAGTCCCTCTAGGGGCTAGGGGCCCCAAAGCGCGACTTGGGGGCCCGACAGATGGAACACCAAATACAAGCGGAAAAAGAAAACAGGGTTTCATTACATGAAGGCACCTTACAAGCGTCCTGAAGGGCGCACATTTGTACAAAAGAAAGACTGTTAAGCCTCCTCCTCATCACTAGAAGGGGCAGGGGGGCCGCCTAAGTCAGAAACTCCTCCCTGGCCGTCGGCAGCCTCCGAGACTTTTATCTCGTCAGCCGGACGATTCTATTGAGCTGCCCTCAAAGTGTCTTCCATACAGTATATCCACCTCTCAAATGATGACCACCTTAAATCCATGAGCACAGACTTCATCCCGTCCCCTGTGAACTCATGGGTCGCACCCAGCTCGACAGTGTCATTCAGTAGCATCGCGTAGAAGGTTGCTTGAACCATTTCTGGGAGTCCAAGCTCTGCTGCGGCAATTTCAGCCTCGGATAAGGAGAAGCCCGGGCATAGTCCAGAAAAACCCTCAGGGAGGGGGCGAGGGGGCCGTGATGCGTTCCTTCGATGCCATCCAAGCGTTTCTCTCAAGAAAAGTGCCATCCCCCTGGTGCTTCGGATGAAAGGGAAGGCCATGGATTCTTAAGTAGATGGTTTGTTTGCTCTTCAAAGATTACACTCACAACCATCTTCTCCAAGAGAACAACGGGGTATTTATAAGAGAGTGAAACAGCCATGAAGGTCGATAGAGATAGTGGGAAAGTACATTCCAACAGTCACCTTATATATTAGAGTGGAACAGTTTTGTGCATGTGTAACTCTCACCCCGTAATGCGCGCATCTATGTGCAACAGTCTCGGCAACCGCCCAACCTACGGGTGCAATTCCCCAAAGTCCCTGGCTGAGGGACGGGTGGCAATCATGCGCCTATCTCGCTCCATCGTACATTAGTGAGTAGAATTGTCAGGACGATAAAACCCCTGCATCCATATCTCACCTGACTGTCTGACAGGCTGAACGGTCAGGTAAGTTGTGAGGGGCTAAGTGATTTAGGAGAAATACAGATGTTGGCCTTTGGGCCTGGCTCTGGGGTTTGCCTAAATTACTTAGGCCCACACGCAGGCCAAGAGGCCTGAGGAAGGTCAACCTATACTCACCTGCAGGCCCAAACTCCAGGGGGCCCAGGATGTAACCCTAGAGGCCTTTTTAAGGCCCAACGACCCTAGGACCGGGACCTATTTGGCCTATTCCGGCGAAGTTACCATTTTACCCTTCTGCCCAAAAGAGCGTTATAAATAGTGACCTACTTTCTTGGGAAAAGGGGGAGAATAGTGAGAAAATTGACACTAGCATTTATGCTTCTTGGAATCAGACAACTGACTTGACCGTCGGAGAGGCGTTCCCCGGACTACATCCCGAGGTTGGCCTTTTTTGCAGGTACGAGCAGAAGGAGATGAGGAAGACGTCGTGTTGATCGCCAGCCGTTAGATAAACCCGCTCTCTCGCCCCACGTCATCAACACAACCACGAAACAGATTCCCGGCGGAATCATATATTTTCAAATATTTTTAGAGTCAAATACACAACAGTCAAAGTACTAAGATATAAAAAAGAAATAAATATGAACATATGGATCAATCTATGACATGAAGTATAAATATAAAACCCACTGCCACAACCAAAAAAGGGTAGAAAATATAGAGATGGAATGAACCCATCAGGACAAGAAGCTTAATGTTCACCATAATAATTAACCAATCTATTCCATTACCCCTCCCCTAGATATATGCTAAGTTTAATTGGCAAAAGATAAAATAAAAAAATGATGTCATGGGCAAAAAAAAGAAGACACAAATAATGTCTCCTGGTAAAGTGGTACATTTAATTGTCAACACATAATTATTACAAATAATGATGCTCCTAAGTTGCTATTATCATTAGGACAAAATACTCAAGTCTACTAACTTAATTGCATATAGAATGATATGATCCAAAACAAACTAGCTAGATTTGCCAAACTATCCTCACAACAAAATAATGAAGAGTTATGATTTTAAATAAAGCATGAAAGTAAGAATTAACATAGCATTTTTTCCCCGTAAAATCATACCACAGTCATAGGGCAATGGTCAGATAATTATGTTTGCAAAATATGATATTTGATACCTTATGAGGAATGTGATATCTGTGCCTAAATGAAAAAAAAATATACTGGGACTACAAATATAGATCATTATATATCAATAACCCGACAAACTTAAAAAATTTACTCATCTTCTATGATTCCAAGAAAACAATGTTAATATATTACCTTGATGCAAACAAGTTAGGCTCATGATGATGTTTCAAACCCTTATAGCTCACGTCAATAGCAAGCTGCACATTCATGTCAAGAGCATCAAACTTAGTTGAATAGAATATAACCAAAGTAAATGATGCCCAAATAAACAATTTGTGTGCATTTTTGCATGATTTGTTTATATTGGCTGAAACTTGTTTCTGGGTCATTGAATTCAATAAAAACGTAAGTGCTTTTTCTCATTTTATAAATTGGGTAATTGCAGCTAGAGATCAGAAGAGGGAAGTTGAGCCCATTTGTTGGAAGTTTGAGGGCAAGGTTGAAGCCAAAGGCAACCACGGCAGTCAATATGATTCATGATGCTGATGGCCTTCCCAAAATTGTGGTGACTTAGCCTATGGGATCATCTGTTGAGGTTTGCTGCCTTAATCTATGATCTCTCTCCTACTTTTGTCGACCTATATTCCTTCAATCATGGGTAAGACTGTGAGGGGTTTTATGATTTGAGGCACAAATGTGTGGAGCACTGTAAAATTGAGATGAAAAGATTAAGAAAAGAACTTAGTCACTGGGACATTCCATTGGACTTTTCTATAGTCTTGAATCAAATTGACAAGGTAAAGATTAAGTAAATGAGGTGATATAAATTTTTATTTATTTATTTTTTTTAGGTGGCCAAGTTGAGAAAACTCATCTCTTTTTATTTTAGGACAGAATTCATATTGGTTGTATGATAAAATTCTCAGAACTTGTACCTTCTGACATGGTGATTCTGAGTTTTTTATGAAGTGTGAAACGCCAAATTCTTGATCACTAGGCCTTCAAAATCATGTTTCCTGGTCCTTTTGTGCAAGTGTATTGACTTGTTTGGTTTTGTAGCTATAGAAGACAATATTTCATTTGCAAAAGGTTTTAATATCAACCATTAGTAAGATTGACAATATGGAGAACTACTGATCAAAATAGGAAGGTTTGTTCATTCAACTATGGATAAGCTCACTAGAGCATTAGAATAAACTTTATTATTTCAATTATTTCACAATATAGCAATTTGATTTAACATGTGTACTTTATTTTATGTGCAACAACTCATAATATAGCAAAGAGATTCAGCGGCTAATAATATGAAGGAAGATATTCAAGCAAGGAAATTCAAAGTCATTTTGTGAAAACACAAACTCGCACCAACACTAGTAGGAACATTTAAAGCTCTTTGCGGAAGTTGCAACAAAATTCAAAGTAAATAGCTCATCAAATCCCTAAGCAAAACTTTGGAGCCTAGCGATTATACTCGCACTCTTACATCATTCTATATAGCAATGAGGAAGTCTATTTCCTTACCCCAGTGGACTCCACACTGTATATGTCACCATTTTTGCTACGAACGAGTAAATTCCAAGTGGGACATTAGGAAATCCAAATGTAGGTTTCCATACACCAAACAAGCAACACAACTTGTCTCCAAGAAACACACCATAGTAATCAAACTTGATTCTATAGCAGTATGCTATAAAATAGTGCTAAAAGTTCAATTAACAAGGTGTTGAATTGTTGTAATCAACTATTTTGCTCTCATTCATCAGCCATAGCCAACCAAGATTCTGGACTCTATGCAATAGTAAGCAAAATACAGCAAATAAAGTATAATTTACCTGGGATATAGGCATACAACAAGAAGACAATACATAGTAGTAGTTGACTACAAAGATCAACTCCCAGAATCAGAAATCACCAGCACTAGGTGGGAGAAAGTCATTATCCAACAACTTAAGAGGACAACTATACAGATACACATTATGGCCTAAAGTTTAATAGATCACAAGATGCCTGGCCTTCTAAAACCTAAAAGTTAGCTCACCACTAATGTCTATGTCCCTGTTCCTAATAGCTCATGAATCACCTATGTCCTTGGCTTTAGTTATGCATCATTAATAAAACTGCAGTACACTTAGTACCTAGTCCTCAACCCAAAATAAGGGGACCAACATAACAAGAATTCTAACCAAACATGAAGATCTATGCAAACAGTGCAAATGTACTGATGCAAATAATAGGCAACTTATGCGTTCAACAATGGACTTAAATTTCATACACATTTTATCCCACACCCACCTGGAAGAACAGAAATGAGGGATGAAATTAATTATTATACAGGAATCTGATACAACATCTGCAGCAGATGAAGGGCAGTTTCTGAACATGCTACTTAAATTGATTAATGCCAAATGCAAATAGTAGCTCAGTAACACCATGGAAGAACACCTAACTATTAATCATACCAAAAAAATGCAAATAAATAAAATTCACACCCAACTTTTGCTTAAACTGAACATGCTACTTAGGTAAGATTTCCATTGCAAAACAAAAATAGTAGCTTAGTAACACCATAAAAATCACACCAGAAAAAAGCGAATAAATAAAAATTAGAATCATCAACCCCACTTGATTGCAATCGACAAGGTGAAAGACTAACAACCCACAGTTACTATTCTAATTTGCCTTATAAATGACTTATTGAGATGCTCGTAATAGTTCAAGATGAACAACACCCAACTGTTAATCCGTTACAATCAATCCCAACCCCCCCTCCAAACACCAAAAATAAAACAACTATTCTTTAGCAGTCAACTGCTAGAAGGTTTTAAAAATTTCACCAATTACTAATTCAATTAGAGCCAATAATATCCTACTGAAATGCAAGGCAACACAGATACTAAGGAAATAAAACTTGGGGTTCCAGGTATTATCTTCCATTTCCATTTCAAAACCCACACAGTAGCTTAGTAACACCACCAAAATCACACTAGAAAAATGCAAATACATAAAAATCAGAATCATCAACTTTACTTGATTGGAGTCAACAATGTAAGAGCAAATAGATTCCATCTATCGGCGAGGTTTTTGAAAACATAAGATGATGAAGGATCGCAGACCATAACATTGAATAAATTTCACAACAAATTCACTCAACGAAGAAGAAAAATAAAATCAAATAGATAAGTGATGCAATCGAATGTAAGATATAGGAGAGGGAGCGAGAAAGAGAGCAAATTACTTGAGAACGACAAGATGGATGCCTTAAACCCTTAACAGATCGTTGCCTGAAATCACCAGCGACACTGAAAGCTTTAGTCCTTGTCCATTTTCTTAAGCCCTAAATTTGACGTTGCCTTGAACCTAAGACAAACTGTGGCTTCTTATAATTGAACCCTAATATGAGGCTTTCAATTTTAGGGGATTTTTGTGGAAGAAAGACACAGAGGGTGACTGAGGGTTGCATTTCTAGGGCAGAGAATGGAAGAGCAGATCGAGTAAGACACAGAGGAAGGAGCATATCGCGATTGTGAGATGAATGACTGAGAATTGAAGGAGCAGATTGAGTAGAGAAAGAAAAAGAGGACACTCAGGGCAGGTCACGATTGTGAGATCGATTAGAGAGAGAGAGAGAGAGAGAGAGAGAGAGAGAGAGAGAGAGGCCAAGTCGAGTACAGAGATGAGTGGCCGTCAAAAGCATTAATTATTTAGGGGGCTTTTTTAATTTTTGGCGAAAATTTTCCCA
This sequence comes from Selenicereus undatus, assembly GCA_017589665.1. NCBI lineage: Eukaryota > Viridiplantae > Streptophyta > Magnoliopsida > Caryophyllales > Cactaceae > Selenicereus > Selenicereus undatus. The sequence continues at coordinate 62,883,876 of JACYFF010031956.1, read as the reverse complement.
TGAAAAGGCGCCCAGTATTCCCGCTCAAGCCAACCCAAACCATTAAATTATTTACAATGGATGTTTCCAATCATCTACAACAGTATTTTACATCTGTCAGTGCTAAACAAATTTTAACAACGGGAAAAATTTCTATTGTAGAAGATAAACTAATTACAATGGTATTTTTGTATCGTCACAAGTTACTGGTCGTAAATAAATAAATTTCTAGTAGTCTTCTGGGGATGGCTGTGTTTGGTGGAGGTTTGCTTTGTGTAGTAGGAGTTTTGGGACCAATCTGAGATGAAGCTCTAGTGGGTTTAGGGCTTATTGTGGGCTCCCCTTGTTAAAAGTTTGGTTTCTCGAAAATGGCTTAGGGGGTTCCGTCTTGACAGCCTTAGACTTCTTCTACTACTCAACTTTATGAGCCAACACACGTACATCCTCAAATGTGGTATACTGTTGCAATTAAACCACATGAGAGTACCTAGGGTCAAGGCCACTAAGATATCTCAGAATGGTTTGATCTTCTGGTTCTTGCAAGCCACACTTAATTAAGAGTTTTTCAAACTCTCAAGTATGCTCCTCAACAGACATGTTTGCTTGGGTTAAGCTATGTAACTGAGAATAGTTATCTTGAAGGTAAGAATGAGGTAAGAACTTGTTCTTGGGCTTGGACTTCATTTTGGCCTATGTTCTGATCTTACTCTTCACTTTCTTAGCTCTCTTGGCACAGAGGTTGGTCCACTAATGGATGCATACTTCCCCAGCCTCAATACCACAAGCTTGACCTTTTTACCTTCAGGGATGTCTTCGTGATCAAAGACCCTCTCAACTGTGTGTAACCAGTCAAGAAATTCATCTGGATCTAACCTTTCTTCAAATTGTAGAATCTCAATCTTGATGTCAAAGCTAGATGGCTTATGATGGCGCCTTCTGCCTCTCCTTTGCCTTGGTTCAGAATCACTGTCACTAGAGGAAACAAAGGTATTGCCTTGACTGTCAACCTCTTCCTCATGTGACTGCTCAAAAGAGCTATGAGTCTATGAATGTAAGGCTCTCCTTTTGTTCTTAAGAGATTCCTCAAGTTGTTTCCTGAGGCACTCATTTTGCTTCTCAAGATACTCATAGTTCTTCATTAAGGTCTCAAACTTCTCCTCAAGAGACATACGACCACTCATCTTGCATGTTTTAGGAAAGAGTTCTTTGTGGACTGTGTGTTTGAGCTTAAGGGTTTTGCTTTGAATGCTGGTTCAGGCCTAGAAGGGTATCCTAAGCTCTGATACCAAATATGATGGAGAATAAGAAAGATAGAAGGAAACTAGAAATAAGCAAGCAAACTGGACAAGTATACTTGAACTGGACTAAAGCTACTCAACAAACACAAGAGCCAGGATAATTTGAACTTGGTTAGGATACAATCACACTACCAAAATAAGCTCAGGGCCCTTGGAGTTATTTTGGATACATGTACACCACCAGAATAGCCACCAAGACTCCTGGAACACCACCAGTAATGACCAATTTACAGGATAGCTAGAGAGATTTGAGAGGCAAGGAGCAATGCTTGAATTTAACCATTCAACAACTAAGTATTACAAATAAAAAGGAGGCTTTTATACTTATCCTCATACTCCCTCTCAATGGCTAAACCCAAAAATAAAAACAAACTAAAAACAGAAAATAAGTTCGAACTAAAACAGCCTAAAAACAACATCTCTAATATGATCTTTGACACCTAATTCCATTGCTAATCTCTATTATTGAGGTGTCAAACCCTTGAAGCATCTAAGTAATATTAATGATGGCCTTGCGGAGCAAAAACTAGCTGATGATGGGGTGATTAACTCGGTTGATTAGCAAGTATAGCAGCTAGTTACCCCTTGGATCAAAGGGTATTTCAAGGCTGTTTGTGCTAGATAATAATAGATGCTAGCTGATCTAAATGAATTGCTGTTTGGAATTACTTGATAATATTTTTGATGCCTTTTTAAGCCTTTATACATGTCATCCCCTTGCTGCAAATGAGAGTCAGAGTTGACTCTCTCAAAACTGGGCTGCTGCTGCTACTGTTGTTCAAATTAAATGGAGCAACTTGATTCATTTGTTAGCCATTGTGTGACTGTGCAAATGAGCTAAGTTACCCCCAAAAGGTTAGACCTGATATTTACTGGATTAAATAGCAAAACTAAGACTGAGCTGGTTTGCTTGACATATCACAGTAGCTGAAACCTTCGCTCAAAACTTTCTAGACCAGTGCTTGAACATTTGGATTGAGGTTGGTTAGTTGAGTCTGATTAATTGAGAGGTGGTCTCCATCATACACACACACACACACACACACACACATATGTACATATATATATATATATATACATATATATATATATATACACATATATACATATATATATATATATGTATATGTATGTATGTGTGTATATATATATATATATATATATAGCTATGTACATATATATATGTACATATATATATGCATATATATATATATATATACATATATATATATATATATATATATATATATGTATATATGTGTATGTGTCTCTATATAAATCGACCCATTTATTAAATGGGTCAACCCAAACCAACCCATTTCCCAACTCTAGTTAGAATATGACTTAAATGCACTGTGTCCTCATGAGGTAGTTAAGTGTTGGCTCACTTAGCAATTGCTTTTGTGTGCACACCTTTGTAAAGCTAGCTGAAGTATACTTATTTTTAAGCTGAAAAGGTTGGAATTGGTTAATTTCAAGCCCATTCTTTGCCCTTATGTATGATTTACCCTCGAGCTCTAAGGCAAAAGTGAGCATATGTACTTAAAGGATGGTGGGAAACGTGCTAGAAATCACTAAACCATTAATTGGGTTTCATTGTCGCATTTGAAGACTTATAGCCATTCTGCAATCATGCATGTGTTCATATTTATGGGTATGTTACCTTCCTTCTATAAATTTTGAAGTGCTTACAGAGATTAAGTGAGATTTTCATGTGCATGCATGTAACTTTGATTAGCAATGAGGAAGTCATGTTGACAATTGCATTAGTGTTGTTTCTGCTGTCTTGTATTGCTCTTATGGTTGTTTGTACGCTATAACTGCTAATATATGCGTTGTAGGTGTTGTCTATAAGACGTATTTGCTGCTTTCTATCATGCAACGATTGCTGCTACTAAGTCGACTACGTGTTATAGTTCTATCTTATAGGCTGCTATTCTCGTTGTGGGGTTGGATGGAGTAAACCTGAATACACCTAGAAAGAATAAGGGAGAGAAAACCTGGTAGACTTTGTAATTGTTACGATGCATTTACCCCCTACTAGGATGAATGACCTATATAGTACCAACACTTTTCTAAGTGTTAATGCAAAGTTTAAAAAAACATAGCCCTATAGGTTTACCCCCTTCATATAGTGAGTTCTTAAAGCCCTATAACTCCATGTGGAACGAATGTGCCTCATAGATCATCTAGGTATACACACAAGGCTATTAATGTTGTTAACCTAGCTCGAAAGAATTGTTAGTTTATGAAAGCCGGCCTTTCAGATGAATTAGGTGTCTGCAAATTGATTAAATAAGTCTTAACCTTGGTGGCCTTGCCATTGTCTAAAACACACCCTTCTGGTCTTACAACTGTTTCATATAGCAAAACAAGCCGTGAGTTACATCTTGAGAACATAAAGTTGCTCTTAACGACTAACTTCTTATCATTTTTAAAAAAGCCTCAAGACATGCATTTGATTGTAGGTCACAACTTAGGGTTCGAACTTGCATATACTCATATGGATGCCTTCTTGTGGGATAATACCATGATTTTATGTGTTTTATAGCATAAATGTGACATTATGTGCAATGCACAACTCATAGGAGCTTACATAGTTGCTTGATTCGTTATGAAATGATCATTGACGTGTTTTGTAAATGAATTGCCAAGTAAAGGATTTCTTCGTGTTTGTTTAGCTTAAGTTGGTTCTGCACATGGGCAAATGAGTTAGTTTATATGATTTGTTGTACAATATGATTATGAGGACATTATTTGCAGTATATGGCTCCTATTAACTCATGTTATAGTTTGAGTGGTTAAATGCTCAAGTATTTAATACATGATATAGTGACTGCAGGAGGCTGCATTCACATAGGTTAAGACGTTTGTATATTTCATGTATAGCAAGGATGGAAAGCTATTCATCCAAGATCATATTTATATTCTTTACATTTAACTTATATAAAACAACCATTGGCATGACTGATATAAGTGTCATAGTATGATGTGAACGAGTTGTCTTGTGCTAATTGATAGTTCCATATATTATCCACTTGTAAATTGATGGTCATATCCCCATTATATTGGTTCATGTTGCTTATCATTCTTTGGCTCCAGGATGCCAAGTTATTGATTCTATGTGATGTCATTACGGCTTTGACTATCGTTTGGAGTTCCGTTGTTACTAATGTGATGTTATGGGATGCTATATGATGTTTTTGGTGCGCTATTGTGGTATGGAAGCTTCTAGGTTGATTGATTTGATTTGGAAATAATTCGATTTCTTCATACTTTAACATGAAATTAATTTAGTTGGTCTGTCTCGACTCAACCTTAACATGCCATTGATTGTTATGAATGAAAGGCCCTTAAATGTCAACTTATGTTGATGCATAACCGTAGAGTGTTGCGATGCTGGTATTGCTTATATATAAAATTTGAAAGATGATGCTTATTTAAAATAAGTTTTATATGGTTATCCATGTCAAACTCATTTACCCATCTTCTAAGCGATTTGCCCTTGCCGCCTTAATAGAGTGAGTAGATGCTTAAAGAGGATTGGCAATGAGGAAGCTGATTACCATAAGCTTCCTTTTTTGATTTGAAAGTTGTATTTAAATTGTAAAGTAAGGTTTTTGATTCTCCTGTGAGATTATGTGGTTTGTGCCATGCATATATGAATTTTGTGCTTGATTGATACCTCAGGCATTGGAATTTTGAGGATGAAATTCTTTTAACGGGGGAGAGTGTAATAGTCGAGAAACTTAGGACATATTTAACTATTGGGATTGACAATTATATTAGCTATATTAGGCTAATATTTGCGTGCTAATTGAGTATTGTGATTTATGTGAAGTGGTTTTGTAAAATTGCTAGATGTATTACGTAATTGAGTAGTATTAGTGAGTTTAGTTAAAACTAGATCAAAGCATAATTACGTGAGAACAACAAGGTTGAATTGCGCTATTTGAAGTTGTAATCAATTGGGCTTAGCTTAATTGGGCAAAACCATTCTACCTAGTAGGCAAAAAAAGAACACCAAAAAGTGCTGAAAAAAAGAAGCCAAGTGTTTTGTTTAGTCCCAACCATGATTCAGCACAACAATGAGCACAACACTTTCATCTCCACCTATCAGCCCCTTTCTTCACCACGTCCATGTCTACCATTTGCAGAGAGAAAAGAGAATGAGGTCGAGAGAGAAGGTGGGGGTGAAAGAGAGAGAAAGAAGAAGAAGAGTAGCAGTAGCAGGGAAGAAAAGGAGGAATCGAGTAACACTAGCAGGCGTAGAAGGGATGAGGATCAGGGAAACATCAAAAGGGAGAAAAGGAGACTCGTTCTCCACCCTAAATTCGCCCAAACTAGCCCTAAACTGAGTCCAAGAGCTTAAATTCGAAATGGGCGGTTCTTTACTTCCTAAATTATTGTTAATTTGAAATCAAAGCAAAATTTTATGCTTGTGGGAATCGTTAGATGATATGTGGGTAGCCTCAGTTTTTTCTTTCAATTAGTAGCAATTTTGAACTAAAATCGTTTTGTTGGTGGAATTTTCAATGTATGCAATTTGGTTAAGGTTAGGAATGGGAAATGATGGGTTTGAACGTGTTAAGGATTTAGGTGTCGTTGGGTGATGTTGGTGGTGTCATTTGGGATGGGTTTCCATGATTGCTAGGAGCGGAATGAAACGGAATTTAGTTTTAGTAAATAGTTAGGGATTGGATATTGGTTATTGGTATGTGTTTTAGATTTCTTTTCAACTGTTCTATCCTCTACATGTGCTGAGTTTTGTTGTTGTAATGGTGGGGGAGCATGAACTTCGGTGTGGGCATTCAACTTAGGGTAGTAGAAGACAACCAATACAGGGATGGTTACCATGCTACTGGGTTGCTAGGCTGAACAGAACAAGGGGATGTTGTGAGCTAAACTTAAACTTGAACTAAACATGAATTGATGTAAACCTGAACGGATTGAGCTAAATACGAACTGATGTGAATTTCAATTGAACTGAAACAAATAGAACCTGAACCAAGCAGAACCTGAATTGAACTGAACCCAAGATGAATTGAATCGTACAAAAGTAGAACTGACCACGAACCTTAGCCTAAAATTTTATTGCGAAGGATTGAATAGGGCTAGACCCAAACACAACAGCACAACAATATGTTCCTTAAACCTGGCTGTTATTGATAAGTTGCTAAAAAACTAAAAGGAACTGAGGGGACCTGATTAGGTTCTAAAGTTGAACCTGACTTGAACTGAAATAGTGCTAGATTGTTGAATTCGTAACCCAATTTGTTGCATACAATGGCATGCATTTATAATTAATTTGGGTGATTTTTTTGTTCTTGAATCTTCACCTGGTACTATAACCATGAAATAGAGTGTTTTCTTTAAATATAATAAGAGAATCAAAATCGGGTCTAGTTGAGTGAGAAAATATGTTTGAATGGTAAAAGGTTGTTATTTTTGACCTACTATGCATTATCACGACCAAATTATTTCTTTGATCTCGGCTTGAAACTTAAATTGTAAAAACTAGTAGATTTTTAATATTCTGGTTTGATGGGTGCATATTTCATGAATTAGGTCTTACTTGGCCTTGATTTTAGATTTGAATTTGAGCTAAATGAGTCGATTGCTAGTGTTTTTATTTATGAAGGAATTTATCGAAACTTTTAATTTATAAAGGGTCAATCCTGAATCAGAGGAGCTAGTATCAAAAGAGGACCAAGACCCTTGTATGGTGGGGTCACTATTTGGGAACAAGGCTCTTGTATGGAAGAGTAATTAAAAAGTGCTCGAATATTGTTGTGTTTAGGACCCTCATGAGGGTGCTATAACTCTTCCGTCTTTAGTTTTAGCGACCTTGGGGCACTAGGTGTATGTGACATCTAGAGGATTCAACCATGGGCTTTACAAATTCTATTTTATGAAAAACTCTTAGGAGCTAAAAGTGAGTTTACTCCTTGGTATTATGAGGAGGAGATGGATTATTCAACTGGAAGGAAATACTCTTTGAAATTCCTAGGAGCATCAAATTTGGATTGTTTGCTTTTTACACCTGTTTGAAATTCACTACATTGGCTTGATTCTAACGGTTGTTGTTTTAGTCCTTTAAACCTTTTTTATACAAAGCGTTGTGGTGGAACAATTACTCTTATCTAGCTATCATCAAATTTCAAATCATTTGAAGAATGATCAATTATGCTTTAACCTTCTTATGATCTATATGGATATGTAATTGTATGTATATGTGTGTGTGTGTGCGTGCGTGTGTGTGTGTGTGTGTTATGATAATTGCAAAACTATTTTGGGTTTTTTGGGAGACGATGACTTCTTGCTGAGTGATGGTTGCTCATCCTCCATACTTTTCCCTTTTCCAGGTTTCAAGCACTTGAAGCATATGAAATTAGTTTGGAAAGCCATTGGTTTACGTTGAATGGTTTCCTAGCCGTGTTATAGATTGTAAGATGAGCATGAATGTTGGTGGATAAGATCTAGAGTCAACGATGCAATTTTAAGCATTTGATTTGCATTGGGGTCTTGTAAAGGTGTCTCATGCACTTTATGTGATTCATGTAGTCTAGTCGCTCTGAATGGTCATTTAAGCCAACCATCTGAGTAGATACTCATATTCTAGTTGTTACACCTGAAATGTTTCAGGATGTAAACCCCCATGCTCTGGATTTGTGATTCGTCAAGATGCATCTTTCATTTCTTTCTTTTATTTAATTCCCTAGCTTGTATACTCTGGGCGTGTGACTCGTAGGGTTCATTCTCCGACAGGTAGCTGTTGAAGGGTTTTAGAGTTGTCTTCGCGCCTGTATTTAATTATTTATATTACAGATATAAGTGTAAGGCTGTAAGCCTAGGACCATGGTCAGTTTTAGGCGAAACTCTGTTTGTTTCATTTCAAACTTGTAAAAATCGCTAACATCACTAGCCCTAGGGGGTTTGGGTGCTATAGATGGTCTTTACATCAGAATTATCGGGAACCTTTTGAAAACCATTTTTAATTAGTTCTATGTCTCTTTTAATGTTCCTTTAGTTTAGAGTTCGGTTAGGAAAGGGATATTTATAAAATTTATTATACGTTTTGTTAGTATTTTTAATAACTCTAGCTAGCGACTCCAATTTCTTTAATAATTAAAATCTTAGCAAGTGCACCAAACGGCTAGCCATTCGTGGGGGACTATTCCCTAAGCGTGGGTTGTGGTCCTTACACTAACCCATATTAAATTAATTTAACATTACTAAAATTTACAACATAATTAAACCAATAATAGAGAATAAAACTAAGATAGGCATGATTAAAATTATGGGTGGGCATCAACTATCAAAGATATAATCCCAACTATTAAGAAAATAATGAAATCCTAGCCAATTAAGAAACAAGAGAAGGGAATGAGGCTATAAAAAAAGTTGCATCCAAGACAAATAATTTAAAGATTAAAATTGAATTAAGCAAAGCAATTGAACGAGAAACCAAATTAGCTAAACGAATTTTTAACAAAATTGAATGCAAAATACCTAAGTTATAGGTATGTAAGTGTAAATAATCTAAAAAAAAACTAAAAGTACTCCTAAAAACTAAAACTAAAAGTTGCCCCCAAAGGGGCTTACAATTTATTTATAAAACTGAAGAGAAAAATTAGGGTTTCAGGAGGACAGATGGAGAGTTGCACGAACAGGGTGCCATAACATGGGTCGTGCCAATCAACACGGGCATACCATTTTGCTTTTGATGCTGTGAAAATTGGGCAAGAGTGAAACTAAGCAAATTTTAGCTCACATGTTGCCCATGTTCAGTAATTGGGGCAGCTGTGTTGGCCAAACAGATTGTGTTTCTCAACACAATAAGCCTGCATTGTTGTCTCAACATTTCTCTTCATATTTCTGTAGTCTTTTATGCCCGTTTGCTATAACTTCTAAATTCCTTGTGCAATCACAAAAAACCTAAATAAAACCTTAAAAATATGTTGAGTTTAACAAAAAATTAAGTGATTAAGGACACCACACCACTTATTGTTTGGTGATATACAAGTGTTTGATACTTAGAAAAATATTTATATATTATTAGGTAGAATTCAAAAGATTGGGCCCTAGATGTTAACCCACAAGTGAAGCTTGGTTAAGAAGCCTAAATTATTTATGAAACATCCACCTTTGGGGCCTTGGAGTGTGCTATAAGGAATCACACAAAAAACTTGGCCCAGTTGCCTTCAGAACTGTTATAACATAGCTCACACTAGGAGAAAAGGAGAAAGATCCCAATCTCGGCTAAATATCCTACAAAGAGGCAAATGTATAGGAGATAAAATTATGCAGGAAGGAAACATAATCTAGCTAAAACTACCATCTTGATACAAAATCTCCGATGGATTCCTTGTAAACCCTTATATAAGCAATTCTAGAATCAATGTCTAAGGTATGCAAATTAAGTTATTATACATGCAAGTAAGCTGAGCCCTTTATTTCTTGATTCTAGTTTCCTCCCTAACTTGAGTGTCAGATGCTCTTTCAGGGGGAAAGACCACATTCCTTTCATAATTCTTTGTAGGTGCTCATGGTGGACATTGATGTCTTTTAGGGTCCGCCACCCATAGGCCAAGAAGACATCATCTCTACCCTAGGCTGAAACATTTAACATTGTTCGGGGGATCATGAAGAGTTATAGCTCCAAAGGGAGCTAATAAGGAAAAATAAAAGTGGGAGTTAATACAATCCCTAAAGAGCTACTCCAAAACTAGGGCTTTATGGTTGCGGATGCTTTAAAATGCACAAACCTTGAACATGCCCTAGTCATAGTTCCCCTAAAGGAAGCACCAATGTTTGAAACCTATGAGCAATTCTAGAGATTAGCGACACAATTTGTGCAAACAGAGGTGAGCTATGCCTATTGCTGTCGCTCTAGGACCACTACTGAAAGATATTCAAACTCTAAAGGAGAACCATTAACCACCATTTCCCAGAGAACCTCCAAAAGATTAACCAAAGACCATTTAGGACCTCCTTAGAATTAGCCTAACAAGGAGCTAGGGTTACAGATGAGGCATACCTGAAGAAGAGACATTCTAAGTGGAAGATGCTAAATCTTAAGGAACCCCAAAGTCCTACTGGAAGAATGACAGCAACAATTAGTTATTAGAAAACTCAGTAGGAGTCACTAGCTATGTCCTAAGGGTCAGTCTCTACTCCAACTATGAACAGGCAGAATTTAGATGGGAGAAAACTCATGTCTAATGTTTGGAGGATGGAACCTTCGAATAGTGAAGTTGGTAGCAATAAAGTGATGTTTGACTAAAATTTCCATTTCCATGTCGATATCATAAATACTCTTCCGAAAAAGTTAAAATTCCCAAAATTAATGCTTATGATGGAATTACTGATACTTAGGAGCTTTTTCGCACCTGCCTCACCCAAGCATACCTGATGCCTTTTCCTACTCGTGTAATTCTATGTAGGTGTTTTCAAGCCACAATCAGAGGAGATGCCCAAACATAGTATTATAAGCTCCTTGCTTCATTTGTAAAGTTGTACACACTTCGTGGTGAGTAGAAAGCCCAGGAAGACTAGTTTAACCCTTATGAATGTAATTTAGATAGATGGAGAGAGCCTAAAAAATTTATAAAGAGGCTCACATTGGAAACTCTTATTTTCACATATATAATCTAAGTTTTGGCCTTGGTAACTTTCAAGGGTGGGGTTACTGATCCGTAGTTTAGATCCTATGTTTAACATGAGAACTTCATGACCTTTGTTGAAGTCTTAAAGAAGGCTGAGGGGTAGTTAGATTAGAAGCTATAAAATGACTTAGTGCTAGGAAGAAGGCACCACATGTTAAATCATAAATCATGCATTGTTTTAATAGTTATTTTGATTATATTATATATATATATATTATTTCGTCTAATTTAATTTATTTTATGTATTTTTCAGGTTAAGCGTTAATAAAATAAAGAGAAGAAGAGAAGACGTTGAAGTTTGAATTTTACACGCTAAGTTATCAACTCGGTCCAAAAATAATTATTTATGAAAAAATATTATTTCCCTAATGATTTAATTGGGGTAGGGTTACAAAATTATTACTCCTAATTGAAGAGGAACTAGAAGACTTGGAGGAGAAGGAGTTCAAAGAGGAAAACCCTAGTAGAATGTTATTATAATAAAGAAACCAATTACATGGCCAACTCCCTCCCTAATCATCAGACCTCCATCACCATCAGCCCTCGCTGCCTCAAAATTCCCTTCATGCAGCCCCCTCAAATCTTCTTCACTCCAGCACCATCAATTTCACTAATCCACTTGCCATCCTCACCATCATCAAGATCATCGTAGATCATCATCATCATCATCGTTCCTCCCCATCATCAACACATCATCAACATCATTTGATCATCACCATTACCCCACCAAGTAGTATTGTGTTGTTTTCTTTTTTTTTTTTGGTTTAGTTTAGTGTTAAACATAAAATCTTTGGTTAATTATTGTAATTTAATTTACAATATGTGTGAGTAATTTTTATGTACTTAGTATAATCTATTTAAAACCATGCTAAATTAATTATTTTGAAACAAGCTTTATGCTTTATTATCTAGATGATTTTTATTCATGATTCTATAACGATTAGTATTTATTGTTTATGATATTTGTGTTAGATTAATTAGAATGCATGCTACTTAGTTTGATACGAATTCATATGATAGTGTAACAGTCTTTAATACGTAAAAGTTATAGTCCTTTAGGCATTAGTATCACCCTAATTAATCATGGATGACTCAAACCCATCCCTTTTAATTAGGTAATCGTTATAGATCTTTATTAAATCAATTTGCTGGTAAATTGGTTACAAGGTGTTAGATGATGTTTTTCTAATACTTAATGCTCTAATTTTATTAAATTCTTGCACTGGTGTAAGGGTTATCAAAACTAGTAGGGTTTATATTAGGCTGGACCTAAATAAACTATAATATAAGGAAAAATGGGGAAGATCTGTTGGTGGGCATCTTCTACAGTCTAACTCATGGATAAATCAATTTGTGTGTTGATGATAAATATTAATTTGCATGGTGGATATAGATCATGCTAAGTATTTATCATAAATTTGGTATCTTTGATAATTATTTGTTGCATTTTAGTTAATTTCTTTAGTTTGTCAATTTTAATTCTTAAATTTATAAGCTTTAATATAAATTTCGTTTACCCCATCCAAAGAGTAGTCTTTTAGGAGTGTCTTAGTGATTTTATTTTAGTTATATTTTGGTTTTTAGTGTGACTATAATTTTCAGATTTAATTTCTATTATGTTTTGCCATTTATTTAATTACTAATTTGTTAGAATTAGATTAAAAATAGTTCCTTTTGTGTTTTTTTTTTCGTGTTTTAATCTAGTTAAGGGTTTATAAAGTATCCTAATCTACCTCTATTTAATTTTGAAAGTTTTGGAAGTTATTTGATAATTTTTCAGAATTACTTCATGAATTGGATATGTGCAGGTTTTTATTTTAATAAATCTAAAAATTACGTTTATAATTTTTATTTTATGTTTTTAGGGTTTTATTAAGTCTAGAAAAATTACATCCTAAAATCTGGGCAGTTTTTTAAATTTATTTTCCTATTTATATTAGTGCAATTTATTATTTTTCTAATTTCAAATTTTATTTTCAGTTTTAATTTTCTGTAGTTAATTTTCTGAATTTAATTGCATATAATTGTAAAGATATAAAGTTATAAACTTGCAGAATATTAATTGAGATTACTTTCTGTAATTTTTAATATTAATTTTCTGCTTGTTATTTTCTGTTTTAATTTTCAGTCTAATATTGTGTTATTGTTTCTGTTTTTATTTTTCAGATTATTTAGGATAGCTATTTACTGTTTTATTTCCAGAATTAAGTTTAGAATATTTAGGAGCAATATTAAGTATTTTTCCAGATTTGTACTTATTAAATTTGATTTATTTTAGTAATATAAAGAGAATTTATAATAAATTAGAGTATTAAAATTATTTAGAATTAAACTAGCTCATTATCATAATCTTTCCTCGTGGGATTGATCCCTACTTTCCGATTCTATAAATCTTATTTATAAATCAAAGTAGTGGTTTAATTTGTAACTCTACGACAAGCTTTACAAATTTTGACGCTGTTGCCGGGGAAAGAAAATAAAATTGATAGTTTGCTTCTATTTAATTTTACTACTTTTATTGTTTTGTTCTAACTCTAGCATTTTATTTTTGTAGGTTGTTTAGTTTATGAGATTAAGGAGTGGTCGTATGATCGAAGAGAAAAAGGAGCATACATTTGAGGTGTTTGAAAGTGAAGTAAGTGATTCTGAATTTGTAAGGTTCGAGTCAGTAAGTTGTGAAATTATTAAAGTTGAGATGGCTACTTTACATGAACTTGCTGCACCTAATTTTGAAAACTCAACCTTTGTCTATTACTTATCCTGTTTTAGACTGACCACTTAAGCTTAACTCCGGATGTTTAAACTTACTGCCTAAGTTTCATGGATTGTCTGGTGAGGATCCATATCTCCATATTAATGAGTTCATTATTACATGTTCGACCATGCAACCTGAGGGTATCACCCAGGACCAAATTAGGTTGAGAGCCTTTCCTTTCTCACTTCAGGATAAGGTCAAAGACTGGTTATATTACTTACCCCCTGCAACATTCACTACCTGGACCCAAGTTCGTAAAGCATTTTTAGAATTTTTTTTCCCGCGTCTAGAATTGGATCCATTAGAAAAGAAATATGTGGAATTAAAAAAATAAACGGGGAAAATTTCCGTGAGTATTGAGAACGTTTTAATAATTGTGTGCTGGTTGCCCCCAACATCAAATTTGTGAACAATTGTTAATTTAATATTTCTATGAAGGTTTATTACCTATAGATATAAATATGGTGGATGCTGCTAGTGGGGGGCTTTGGTTAATAAGACTCCAGCTCAGGATGGGGAATTATTTAATATCATGGTGCAAAACACTCAACAATTTGGAACTAGGAAAAACCAGTTTAGGAAGGTCAATGAGCTCAGTTTACGTCCATATGTAGAGACCCAGTTGTCTCAGATCACTGCTATGCTGAACAAACTCGTCACTGGAGGAGTTCAGAAAGCAGTGTTGTGTGGTATTTGCTGTTTAGAGGGACATGCTACTGATGTGTGCCCTACACTTCAAGGGGGTGATATGGATGCTATGTTTTCTAACTGAGGCAGCCAAAGGAAGTATGACCCCTACTCCAACACTTATAGTAAAGGGTGGAGAGAACACCCTAACCTTAGGTATGGACCTAGGAACAGTCCCCCAGGTTTTGACCAACCATTACGTCAACCATCTACTCAGGATAGAATGAATTTCCTTTTAGAGCAAGTCATAAAAAATATGGATGATAAGAAAAAGGAGGTTGACACTAGGTTTCAGAACATAGAGATGACTCTTAAAACAGACTGCTACTGATATCATAGTTCGCAGCCTCCAGGTCCAACTGCAACATAGGTTACCATGTCAACCATTCTAAAATCTAAAAGAAAATGTGAGTACCATGATACTTAGGAGTGGGAAAGAGTTGAAGGAACCTAGGAAGAATAGAGAGGTAGAACATGAAATAGAGGTCAACAAACCTGAACCTAACCAAGACCAAGACACTACCTCTAATGATAAGGAAGTAGGTGAGGATAAGAAGGAAATTTACAAGCCATTACCACCTTTTCCTGGTAGACTGAGAGGGAAAACCCATAAGGTAGATGAGGCAAACTAAGAAACCTTAGAAACATTTAGGAAGGTAAAGATCAACATTCCTCTCCTAGATGCCATAAAGCAGGTGCCTCATTATGCTAAGTTCCTTTAAGAGCTTTGAACTGCAAAACATAAACTGAAAGGGAACGAAAAGGTAAGTGTGGGGGAAAGCATGTCTATTGTTTTCCAAAAGAAACTTCCCCCTAAATGTAAAGACCCAGGTGTTTTCTCTATTCCTTTTAAAATTGGAGACCTCTCCTTTGATAGAGATATGCTTGATCTAGGAGCTTCCATCAATGTGATGCCTGGGTCCGTTTATGATAAATTACACTTAGGAGAGTTAAAGAAAACTGATTTAGTAATTCAGTTAACTGATAGGAGTAATGCATACCCAGATGGAGTTTTAGAAGATGTCTTAGTCCAAGTTGATGAGCATGTTTTTCCTGCTAACTTTTATGTATTGGACATGGGTGATGTATGCCATGATGTTCCCATATTGCTTGGTATACCATTTCTCAAAACATCTAGGACAAAAATAGATGAGCATACAGGAACCTTGACTATGGAATTTGATGGTGAAATTATTAAGTTCAATATTTTTAATGCTATGAGATTTCCAGTTGATGTGAACTATCTGTGTGTACTTGATGTGATTGATGAATTGTCCCAAGATTTTTATGAACTGTCTCATGATGATGAGTTGTTAACTGTACTTACTCAAGGTTTGGATCAATCTGTGTTTCATAATGTGCCTTATTATATTAATGATGAATGAGTAGGCAGCATAGAGTCTTTATTGCAATTGCATGTAGTTGACAAACCTAGGAAGTTAGAATTACCTGAAAGTCACACGAATATGCTACCCTTTCACATTTCACCCCCTAAGCTAGAATTTAAACCATTGCCTGACAATCTTAAAATATGCTTATTCAGGGGAAGATGAGACCTTACCTGTTATAATCTCTAATGCACTTACATCTGAACAAGAGGATAAGCTTATTAGGGTGCTTAGAGAACATAGTAAAGCATTAGGGTGGACCATAGCAGACCTTAAAGGACTTGGGCCCACATTATGTTCACACAAAATCACATTAGAATAAGAGGCTAAGCCTAAGAGAGACCCTCAGTGAAGACTAAACCCACCTATGATGGAGGTAGTTCAAAGAGAAATTCTTAAGTGGTTAGATGCTGGGGTAATATACCCCACCGCTAATTCTGAGTGGGTTAGTCCTATCCACGTGGTTCCTAAAAAGGGGGGAACAACAGTAGTGCAGAATAAGGAAGGCGAGTTGATACGTACTAGAGTCTACAGTGGTTAGAGAGTGTGCATTGACTATAGAAAGCTTAACAAGGCTACTAAGAAGGATCATTTTTCATTGCCCTTTATGGACCAGATGTTAGAGAGATTAGCTGGGAGGTCACATTATTGCTTTTGGGATGAATATTCAGGTTATATTCAGGTCCCTATAGCTCATGAGGATCAGAAAAATACCACTTTTACCTGTCCTTTTGGCACCGATGCTTGTAGAAGGATGCCTTTTGGTCTATGTAATGCACCTGCTACATTCAAAGATGTATGATGAGTATCTTTTCTGATTTTATCACCAAAATTATGGAAGTTTTCATAGATGATTTTAATGTACATGGTGATTCATTTGATGAGTGCTTGCATCATCTTACTCTAGTGCTTAAGCGTTGTTTTGAGACCAATTTGGTGCTTAATTTTGAAAAGTGTCATTTCATGGTGGAACATGGACTAGTTTTAGGTCATGCAGTGTCATCCAAGGGGCTAGAGGTTGACAAGGCTAAAGTAGAAATCATTCAATCTTTGCCTTATCCACAGTGTGTCTAGGAGGTGAGGTCATTTCTAGGCCATGTTGGGTTTTATAGGAGATTTATCAAGGACTTTTCTAAGATTGCCTCTCCTTTATGTGCTTTACTTGCAAAAGATGCTTTATTTGATTTTAATGAGGATTGTAGGAGAGGGTTTGACCAATTGAAGTTGAAATTGACCACCACTCCTGTAACACAACCCCTTAACTAGGCCATGCCATTTGAACTCATGTGTGATGCTAATGATAAAGCAGTAGGGGCAGTCTTAGGTCAAAGAGTAGGGAAGGTACCTCATGTGATTTATTATGCTTCCAGAACTCTTGGCCCAGCATAGTGTAACTACACTACTATAGAAAAGGAAATGTATGCTGTTGGTTTTGCTTTGGAAAAGTTTCATCCTTATCTGTTGGGTGTTAAATTTACTGTTTATACTGATCGTTTTTCTATCAAACATCTATTAAGTAAGAATGACTCAAAACCTAGATTGATTAGATGGGTCCTACTACAGTAAGAATTCTAATTGGAGATTAAAGATAAGCCAGGAGTTTAAAATTTAGTAGCTGACCATCTAAGTAGGCTAGACAATGGGGAGAGTGGGAATCCATTGAGTGATTGTTTCTCTGATAAGACTTTATATGCTATCACTAACAGGCTACCTTGGTATGCTGATATGGTTAATTATATAGTAACCAAAACCTTTCCTATAGACTTGTCTAGAGCCCAAAAGGAGAAGATAAGGGCTTAATCTAAATATTATGTTTGGGATGAGCCATATTTATGGAAATTTTGCAGTGATTAGATTATAAGGCGATGTGTAGATGATAGTGAATTTCATTCAATCTTAACCTTCTGTCACTCTTCTAAAAGTGGGGGACATTTTGGACCCAAAAGGACACATGAAGTTCTTGAATGAGGATATTATTGGCCTACTATTTTTAGGGAAGCCTATGAGTTTTGCAAAAGATGTGAATCATGCCAGAAGACAAGTAATTTATCTAGAAGGAATCAAATGCCTCTGCATAATGTGTATGTCTATGAGATTTTTGATGTATGGGGTGTTGATTTTATGGGATCTTTTCCCACTTCTCTTGGTTTTACTTACATTCTTATACTTGTTGACTATGTGCCTAAGTGGATTAAAGTTGTGGCTACTAGAGTGGATCATGCTAAAACTATGGTGAATCATGTTAAATATCTCATTCTGGATAGATATGGAGTTCTTAAAGCAATCATTAGTGATAGGGGAACACATTTTTGTAATAGAACCTTAGGTGCCTTGTTAGCCAAATATCATTTAACTCATATGGTGTCTACTAGATATAATCCCCAAATTAATTGCCAAGCTGAAATCTCCAATAAAGAGTTAAGGGCATATTAGAAAAGGTTGTTAGACTAGATAAGAAGGATTGTAGTCTTAGGTTAGATGAAGCTCTCTGGGCATATAGGACTGCATATAAGACACTTATAGGTATGTGACCTTATAGGTTAGTTTTTGGTAAAGCATGTCATCTCCCTGTAGAATTAGAGCATAAATCATATTGGGCTGTAAAGCAGTGTAGTCTAGATTATGACTTAGCAGGGAAGGAGCGTAAGTTGCAATTGCAGGAATTAGAAGAGTTTTGTTTAGAAGCCTATGACAATTCAGTGACCTACGAAGCTAAAGCCAAAGCTTTTCATGATGCTAAGCTTAATGGGAAAGAATTTTAGGTGGGTGAAAAAGTGTTGTTATTCAATTCAAAATTAAGACCCTTTCCTGGTAAGTTGAACTCTAGATGACTATGACCTTTTATGGTAGGACAGGCTTATCCCCATGGTACTGTTGGGAATAAATCCTTTACTACTAACAAGACTTTCAAGGTAAATGGTCGCAAGCTAAAGCACTTTTATGAAGGAGATCTGGTATGCTTAGTGGAGGAGATCCAACGAGAGGATCCATGAGCTCATTTGCATCAAGCCAACGACAGTAAACAAAGGCGCTGGTTGGGAGGCAACCTAATATTTTTAGGGAAGTACACATTTAATTTTACTTTTATCTTTATTATTTCTGTCTTTTTGCATGCATCAGGGACAATGCATGAATTAAGTGTTGGAGGGGTGCATCCTGCATTTAGTTCCTGTAGTATTTATTCTTGAAAAAAAAACTAGTAAAAACAAATTTGTATTTTTTTATAAATAATGCATGAATATGAGTTTATGCTAGGCTTGCTTGCTTAAAATTTTTTATTTTCTTAGCTATTGGTAGTTTATTCTTCTCTGAGTGAAGACTTCTAAGCATGCTAGTTGTCATTCAGAGAAGTTTGAGTTGATCCTCATATATCTCTTTAATGAGTAACTGTCATAATTATCCATCTTATTTGATCATATTATATATCCACTTCAGAGGCAATAAAATGACCTAGCCCATTTTCTAAACTATTGAATTAGTAGAATAACTCATTAAAATTGTGACTTTTCTTATCTCAAAGAAAAGGAGAAAAAAAGAGAGAAAAAAAAGGTTATATTACCAACATGGGTAGGAATAGGTGGCTCGACACCTTTTCCCCTTAATTTTAGGTTTAAAGTTGAGCCTTATGTATGGAGTAACCCATGATTGGGAGAGTCATGCCCCTTTCTGGGCCGATCAATGACTTGTACCAAACTTATAGTCAAATAAAAAAAATAAATAATGATGAGAATAAACTGTTTGCTCCAGCACTTCTATTTGGGTGAGTGTGAGATAGGGAGTGTTTAATTTCTAAGACCCTATATGGGCTTCAAATATGTGCGTAAGTGGAGTTTGAAAAAAAAAGAAAAAAAATTGCAAGGTAAGTTAGAATCAATTTCAATGAGCTATTCCTCCTAGTTCAATTGTCTCTATAGCCATACTGTACTTCAATTTTTCTATTGTAAAATTTTTAGACCTCTTGATCAATGTATGCATGCTTAAAAGAGATGGATAATTATTGTTCTTGCTACTTCATTAAAGAGATGTTGTGAAGTTGATGAAGAAACTCTTTGATGGTAGTTAGTGTTTAGTAGTTATTAACTTGTTGGAAGGAAAACTGATTAGTAAAACTTTTTTTAAAACAAGCCAATGCCTAGTGAAAATTTCATATTTATGCATGACTTCATAAGAAAGAGTGTCAGCTTGTACGTCCAGTCTAAGATTTCTTTGCATGAGGATGTCCAAAGTTTAAGTGTGGGGAATTTGTTAAATCATAAATCATGCATTGTTTCAATAATTATTTTGATTATATTATATATATTATTTCGTCTAATTTACTTTATTTTATATATTTTTCAGGTTAAGCGTTAATAAAATAAAGAGGAGAAGAGAAGACGTCGAAATTCGAATTTTACACGCTAAGTTATCAAGTCGGTCTAAAAATAATTATTTATGAAAAAATATTATTTCCATAATGATTTATTTGGGCTAGGGTTACAAAATTATTATTCCTAATTGAAGAGAAACTAGAAGACTTGGAGGAGAAGTAGTTCAAAGAGGAAAACCCTAGTAGAATGTTATTATAAAAAAGAAACCAATTACACGCCTAACTCCCCCCCTAATCATCAGATCTCCATCACCATTAGCCTTCACCACCTCAAAATCCCCTTCACGTAGCCCCCTCAAATCTTCTTCATGCTAGCACCATCAATTTCACTAATCCACTCATCATCCTCACCATCATGAAGATCATTGTAGATCATCATCATCATCGATCCTTCCCATCATCAACACATCATCAACATCATTCGATCATCATCATCATCACCCCACCAAGTAGTGTTGTGCTGTTTTCTTTTCTTTTTTTTTTGTTTAGTTTAGTGTTAAACATGAAATCTTTGGTTAATTATTGTCATTTAATTTACAATATGTGTGAGTAATTTTTATGTACTTAGTATAATCTGTTTGAAACCATGCTAAATTAATTATTTTGAAACGAGTTTTATGCTTTATTATCTAGTTGATTTTTATTCATAATTCTATTATGATTAGTATTTATCGTTTATGATATTAGTGTTAGATTAATTAGAATGCATGCTAATTAGTTTGACACGAATTCATATGATAGTTTGG
The DNA here is from genome assembly GCA_017589665.1 of Selenicereus undatus. NCBI lineage: Eukaryota > Viridiplantae > Streptophyta > Magnoliopsida > Caryophyllales > Cactaceae > Selenicereus > Selenicereus undatus. The sequence continues at coordinate 62,862,989 of JACYFF010031956.1, read as the reverse complement.
AAGGCTTTAATATGTAAAATTTGTAGACTTTTAGACATTAGTATCGCCCTAATTAATCATGGATGACTCAAACCCATCTCTTTTAATTAGGTAATCGTTATAGATCTTTGTTAAGTCAATTTGCTGGTAAATTGGTTACAAGGCATTAGATGATATTTTTCTAATACTTAATGCTCTAGTTTGATTAAATTCTTGCGCTGGTGTTAGGGTTATCAAAACTAGTTGGGTTTATATTAGGGCTGGACCTAAATAAACTACAATTTAACTAAAAACAGGGAATATTCGCTGGTGGGTGTCTTCTACGGTCTAACTCATAGATAAATCAATTTCTGTGTTGATGATAAATATTAATTTGCATGGTGGATATAGATTGTGCTAAGTATTTTTCATGAATTTGGTTATCTTTGATAATTATTTGTTGCATTTTAGTTAATTTCTTTAGTTTGTCAATTTTAATTCTTAAATTTGTAAGCTTTAATAAAAATTTCATTTACCCCTCCCCCAAACGAGTAGTCTTTTAGGAGTGTCTTAGTGATTTTAGTTTCGTTTTATTTTGGTTTTTAGTATGACTATAATTTTCAGATTTAATTTCTATTCCGTTTTGCCATTTATTTACCGGTTTGTTAGAAATTAGGTTAAAAATAGTTCCTTTTGTGTTTTTTTTGTGTTTTAATCCAGTTTAGAGTTTATAAAGTATCCTAATCTTCCTCTATTTAATTTCGAAATTTTTGAAAATTATTTGATAATTTTTCAGAATTATTTTGTGAATTGGATATGTGTAGGTTTTTATTTTAATAAATCTGAAAATTACGTTTTTAATTTTTATTTTATTTTTTTTGGGTTTTATTTAGTCTAGAAAATTATATCCTAAAATCTGGGCACTTTTGTTATTTATTTTCGTATTTATATTAGTGTAGTGTTTTATTTTTCTAATTTCATATTTTATTTTCTGTTTTAATTTTCTTTGGTTAATTTTCTGTTTTAATTTTTCTGAATTTAATTACATATAATTTTGGAGCTATAAAGTTATAAACTTGCAGAATATTAATTCAGATTACTTTCTGTAATTTTTAATATTAATTTTTTGCTTGTTATTTTCTGTTTTAATTTTTAGTCTTATATTGTGTTATTATTTCTGTTTTTATTTTTTGGATTATTTAGGATAGCTATTTACTGTTTTTATTTCCAAAACTAAATTTAGAATATTTAGGAACAATATTAAGTATTTTTCCATATTTTTACTTATTAATTTTGATTTATTTCAGTAATATAAAGAGAAGTTATAATAAATTAGAGTAGTAAAATTATTTAGAATTAAACTAGCTTATTATCATAATCTTCCTCGTGGGATCGATCTGTACTTTCCTATGCTATAACTTTTATTTATAAATCGAAGTTGTGGTTTAATTTGTAGCTCTATAATAAGCTGTACGCCACATTAAGGAAAATAAGAATCGTAAGAAGAGCAAAGTTAAGAGAAGAAATCACGAAAAGCTAAGTCTAAGAACATCTTTGCAGTGCCAAAGAGGGATTCCCAATGGAGATTAAGTGCAAATGTCCATTAAAGGAACTAAGACCAATCAAGTAGATATATGGGTTGAAGGACAAGGACGAGTGGTGTGACTTCTATAAGGATCACATGCTTTACATAGAGGATTTCCAAGACAGAGACAAAGTGCTCTGAGACCTAACATATAAAGGTGACTTAAATTCTTCTATGAAAGATAAATCTTACAAGAGTATAAAGGTGCTTGATAACTACACTCCTAGGGAGAATGCCAACTCTGGAGAAGGAGTATGAGGAATGATGCAAACAATCTCGGGGGAACTGCCTCTGGAAAGGCTATCCGACAGAGTGCTTAAAGGGCTTATGTAGAACCTAAAAGTAGTATTGTCTACTATTGAGTCAAGAATTGCTACGTGACATCCCAAAATGGTGTTTGAGCAAGCTAGATCCTTGTATCAGCTCATGGTGATCCAATTGTGATTCAGCTACTGTTGGCAAATTATGAAGTCAATAAGGTGCTGGTGGATATTGGTAGTTCTATTGATTTCATGCTTTATGATTGCTTTACAAAGTTGGGTTTGTCGAAAAGGAACTTGCATTAACTCCCTATCCCATCATTGGATTCATAGGACATGCTCTCTTTCATGATGGAGTGATCCAGTTGGCTACCAAGGTCAGGGAGAAAGGCACAACAAGATAACTCTTGCTAGACTTTATGGTGATGGATATGCTTTTGTCCACAACATCATCATTAGGAGACCAACATATAATTCCTTGAAAATGTTGACCTATAGCCTAGCGATGGAGTATGAGTATGATAATGGTTTTGTTGATAGGGTATGGGGGGACCAAAATACCGTTAGGCAACCTATGCTCAAGACCTCTAAGCCTACAGAAGAATATCGTTTCCTTAGAACATCTCAGGGTGACAAATGATAAGCAATGGGCTCAGCACATGAAAACGTGGTCGACATCCAAGAGTTGGACAGCAGACATGGAAAGAGCCCTAGGGTTAAGCATAAACGAGAATTATAAGAAGTCCCTTTAAAGAGAGAACTTGGTAAAACTATCTAGATAAGAGGGGGTTTGCAGGGGTAATTTGTATAGAGACTTAGAAATTTATTCGACGAGTTTGCAACTATGTTTACATACTCATCCCAAGAGAGGCTAGCGATATGCATAAGCATCATGGTGCATAGACTAGCAATATACCGTAAGGCAAAACCCCTTGAGTATAAGGGAAGACACTTTGCTCTGGATAGAAGCAGTATAGTATTAGACGAAGTAAGCCAGTCATTGGGCGCCAGCTTTATTAGAGAATATTATTATCTTAATTGGTTGGCCGTGGAGAATACATGCAAACTACATAAATCTAAACAAGGTGTATCCAAAATATTGCTTTTTTACTACAATAGATCAATTGATAAATTCCACCAATAGTAATGCAATTTTAACTTTCATGGATGCTTATTTAGGCTCTTATTAGACACTAATGTGGGAAGCTAATTAGGAAACATTGTTTTTATCATGCACCAAGCCTGTTCTAGTGTAAGGCCATGTCCTTTATGCTTAAGAATGCAAGTACCACCTATAATATGTTGGTGAATAAGTTGTTTAAGGTGCAAATTAACAAAAGCATGAAAGTATATAAAGATTGTATGAAAGTTAAATCAAACCCCTAAGGGTAAAATCTAGAAGATTTGAGGGTGACATTCACTATACTTAAAAGATATGACATGAATTTAAACCCCAGGAAGTCTGCCTTTGGAGTAAGAATTGGGATGTCCTCAGGCTACATGATATTTTAGAGGGGCATATGAGTAAATTTAGAGAAGCACAAGGTCATATTAGAGCTGTAAACCCCCAAAATAGTCAAGAATGTACAAAAGCTCACTGGTTACATGGCAGCTTTTGTTGGGTTCCTATTAAATTCTACATAAAAGTGCTTACCTATCTTCAATGTTTAAGATCTGTCAAAAGCTTCCAGTGGGCAAAAGAGGTTGAGCAAACTTTTAGGCAACTCAAGGATCACCTACTAGGAATTAACAAGCCGAATCCCTAGAGAGGCACTAATAATATACCTCTCAGTAACTAACACTACTGTTAGTGTAGTGCTGCTAACGGAAAAAGAGAAAAGACAAGTCATTGTGTACTTTGTCAGTAATGTTTTGGTAGGACCAGAGTTCATATACCCTAACATTAAGAAGTTAGCAATTTCTTTGGTCACAATGGCAAGAGATCTCCGACCCTACTTTAAATCCCATACAACTAGAGTTTTGACAAATCAACCTTTGAAGAAGATGATGTAGAAATATGACTATTCTGGTAGAATGCTACTCTAGGTGGTGGAACTCTCTAGGTTTAGTTCAAGTAAAAGTCAAAGACTGGAGTTCAGACACCAGCCCTGCCATACCTTTTAGCTGAGTTCACATTTAGAGATAAGCAATAAGTCCCATACCTGAGGTGCTAGATAATTTATATAGATGGATCTTTTACTCAAAATGGCTCAAGAAGTGGACTCATCACAATCTCTCCTAATGGAAAAAAGCACGAATATGCCATGAGATTTGAATTCTCAGCAACCAATAATGAATGTGATTATAAAGCTGTTATCTTAGAATTGCAATTGGCAATGATCTATACGCTGATAATGTTAGAGTATTTAGCAATTCACAGTTGGTGGTCAGTCAAATCAAAGGAAAAAAAATTGAGGCTAAAGGAAAGGGATGGTTAGTACCTGTTCGAAATAAGAGAATTCCTTCACTGCTTCAAAAACTTTGAGACTAGCCACATTATTCAACTAAAAACCAACACGCTAATGGACAATAACTTGACTAGTTCATTGTAAACTGGTGCTTCTTGGAATGTCTACTAGGAGATCGTGAGAAATAAGATCATAGAAATAGAAGAAGCTTATTTCATAAGACTGACAAATTCATAGATGATCAAAATCATGGACCGCTTAAATAAGGGAAGCTAATAGATAATTCGACAGAAGCTAAGAAGCTTAAGAAGAGCAATTTAGTGCTCTCTCTTCCATAGTGAGCTCTATAGGGGAGGCTTTACTAGGCAACTCTTAAAGGGTATTGACAAGGCTAACGTATACTATATGCTGGCTAAAATCCATAAAGGTAATTATGGTGCACATGTTGTAGGACGAATGATGGTAGGAAAAATCCTTAGATGAGGGTTTTGTTGGGCTATAGTGCTAAACAAATGTAATTTCCTATGTCAAAATGTGAGGGAAATGTTAAAATTAATTCCATGAATACTCGACAAGAAAAATATCAACTATTTCAAAGCCAATTCTCTTTGCCAAGTAGGGCACAGATTTCATTGGGCTCTTTCATTTGGCCACCTGCCAAAGGAAATTCTTATTTTGAGCCGTTGATTGCTTCACAACATAGGTTGGCACTGAGCTTCTTTCCATAATTACTAAATAAATGGCTAAGCATTTATAAGATAAGGGCTTGCCACAAGTGTGACAATGGATAATGGCAGAAAATTCTTAAAAGGATTTCAGAATTGTTATAAAGGATTTAGAATATAATAAAGGACATATTAATAGCACGACCATAGGCCGGTAGACGAGCTGAAGCTACTAACAAGTTAGTCATTTAGACTCTAAGGAAAAAGACTAAGGAGGCCAAAGAGGCCTAGGTGGATGAACTACTTGGGATTCTATGATCAATAAAAACCAAAGTCAAACTTTAATAGGGCACACCCCTTTCATGTTGACCTATGGGACTAAAGCCTAAAGACAAGCCTTAGACCTGCTTCTAAAAATTAGAGATTAAGCTACTGTCAAGACATAAATATATAAGGCTAGTATAACTAGGGCATATATAATAGAAGGTTTCAACACAGGCTACTTAAGCTAGGATACCTAGTCCTAAGAAGCATGGAAGCTATTGGGAAACATACAACTAAGATGGGGCCAAACTAGGAAGGTCTATACTATATTGATAATAAAGTTCATCCAAGTACTTTCAAGCTTCTCACCGTTTGGGAAAGGGATGCTGTAACAAGCACCTGGGATATGGACAACCTCAGACATTACTATGTTTAAGTTTACCTAGTCTCCCGTTCTATCAAAATTTTATTTCCTTTTGATATGTTTATTTTAAGCAATGTTTTAAAATTTGTAGTCATAATGAGAAAGCTTGTAATTCTATGACAATGCAGTGATTATCTAGTAAGGAATAAAGCAACATGAGATTTATGATATTACACATAGTGAATTGAGCCTTAAAATAATGTATGACTTAAGTGTTAAGTCTTATCAAAGTAGATTATTAAAACGTTGTCTAATGAAGACACAAGACACTAAACAATTCATGAAACTTTATCAAAAGGATATAAATTGCAACAAATTTTTAGAGGAAATATCGAAGAACTACAAAGAAAAAGAAAAAGAGCACTATTGAGTGCTTCCCCTTTGGGACCTCTAATTCTATGCGTTGTTCTCCTTGCTAGCCTTTTTCAAGAGCATTGAGAGGTTAGCCCAAATCATTCTGGTAATAACAACTTCCATAACTTCAGGAAGATAATCTATTTCTACCTTCAACTTCTCATCAAGAGTAAGGATTCTTTGATGAGCTTGGTCCAAGTCTATCTCAGAATCAACCTGCTGCTTAAGTAGTCTCTCATGGAGGCAAGCAACCTTAGCCTTTCCTCTTAGAAGGTTCAATTCTAGAGCGACTATGAAGTTCTTTTCTTCCTCCTTAACCCTAGCCACTCACTTAAGCCTTTTTCCAAGTGTAGAAAAAAATCTCATGCAAATGGCTAAAGTGTCCTCAGATTCAAACCTACCACATATTGTATGATGTGTGCATTAGTAACCTAGTGCTGATACCTACTAACCCTCATTGGTAGTAGAATAGTACATTTTCTAGGTCCTTGGAGGCAATACTTAGAATAAGTTGGTTATAAAAATTATTTCAAAAATATTCTATCTTCTCTCTCTTCTTTTTAAAAGTTCGAAAATGCAAAAAATTGGATTGAAAACGGGCAAAAAATGTGTCTTTGGTGGAAATTGCAAGTATGGGGGTTCGAACTCAAGATCTCGTGGTTGTAGCAATAGGGTATGGATAAGTCGAGTGTGGCGTGCATTGCCTCACAAGCAAACACCCAATATCAATATTTTTTTAACCTCGAGTTGACCCAAGTCTAGTGGTAGGGCGGTGGACCCTAATGACAAGTTGTTAGGCCCATATCATAGCAGGAAAACAATACAAGAAGTAGAAATTTCCCTATTGACTGGTCCTGGTGGCATAAAATTTACCCTAGCATCACTATCCTAGTGCCAATGGCAGGTCGTCATCCCTATATTATGCTAGTAGTTTAAGGCAGTTGAAAAGATGTCCAAAATCTTTCTCCTAACCCATGTTAGGGAAGAAATATTTTTTTTATCCACAAGCAATATAAGGGTTCTTTCAAGCCCTCTCTAATGTAAAGAGAGCCTATCTTCCTCCCTCAAAGGGCACACACACATCAATTTTCTTCTCTTCCTTTAGCCTTCTTCTATTTGCTTTCTCTCTCTCTAAAGAGATTGCTCTTCCTCTCAACAATTTTCTTCTCTAAGAAGGAGGATCACTCATCTAGCATTCTTTTCTCTACTCCTTTTCCTTCACACTATAATCACCACTCTATCAAAATTGGTTTTTGGGCTAGCGTTCAGCATACCTAAACAAAAGTTTCAATCTTTGGCATTTTATTCTCGCTATATCTGAGTCAAGGTAAGCCTTGAGTGTTCAAAAATAGGACAACAATTGGTTTATCTTGAACGAATTGCTTTCTTGTCATGATGTGATCACTACTTTATGCTTTAGCCTATTAATTGTAAAACTACTTGTAATCATTAAAGTGCTCACAACATTTATTATATTCTTTTATTAAGTTTCTAGCATGTAAATTGACTTAATCAAGACAATACCCATAAATTCATGTCTTTGATGCTTAATCACTGAAGAAGACAAATTGGCATGTGCTTGCATGAAATTATTAGACTTCACTTTTCCTTTTTGAAACCCCATTAGAGACTATGGTTGAATGGGCAATGTCGATGAGTAGACTAGTATCCCTATCACATGTCATGCCTTCACTCTCAACCTGGCTCTTAGGTAGTTAGTCTAGGAGTCAAGTCAATCCCCATTCGGGATCATAGGGATAATTTCTTAAAATCTTGTTTTTGAAAAGGCTTTCATATTTTCCTAAAATATTGTTGCAACTTTAGCCACTTTTATATGTCTCAAACTTTCCCAAAACAAACACGAAAGGGTAATTATTCGCACTAGAATGTGGGATCGGGGTGTACGGGTTGCTGTGCTTTAAGTGGCAATTCCATTAGGGATGTTTGAGAGGGGCGAGACTTCAAAGGGTTTAAAATTGAATAGTGAGTTTGAAAAATTCAAATATTATCTTGTTAGGTATCTTACATTGCACTTGAAGTTTTATCACGGTCATGAAAGACTTGGTCTCTTAGATAGCGTGCATAGCACTTTGAACTTCACATTTAGCCTCACAAATCCCTTAGACACATGGCTCGTCCACACAGTCAAGCCTTACCTTCCGAGTGATACCTTATGTGACACTCCTCCTGAGTGTAGACACATAAAAATGGTATTATATTTTACATAGCCTGATGACAAAAAATAATACCCCAACTTGCACTTTCGGGGGTCCAGTAGAGTAGTAAGCAAACCGATTCAAGTAATAAAATAAAGAGGTTTGCATGGAAGAGACTGACCCATTAGGCAAAACTTGGTTAGGGTCCCTACGCAGGGAACTGGGGCAAGATCTCGGTAAAAATGTCTCTTTTTGCTTTACCAAGTCTTGTTCGAATTAGGCTTATTAAACATGCTCTTAGTAGAATTAGCTTTTCACGCCTAGTTAAGTAGAGTTCTAATTGGATTAATTTCTTTTGATTAATTAATTAGAATTCTAGTTTATTAAGTCAACCTATTTTAATTAAGCCAGTGGGAGTAGAACTAGGTTGCCTTTCCCTAGATTGATTCACTTAGCCTCCTCAACCACTATATAAAGGGGATGATCCTTTGGTTAGAGGAAGGGGGGTAATAATTTGAAGTCACAAACAAGGTGTCAGAAAATAAAGGAGAGCTTTAGGGTTTCTTTTCTACGAGAAGGTTGTGTTTAGTGAGTAAAATCAATTATCGATTTAAGAAAGCGTCACTCTACTAGGTTCCTAGAAGATTTAAGTGGGCTATCCTGAGGGTGCATTTTATGACATTCTTCCCTTTCTCTTTATTTCTTTTTGTCTAATTTAGTTGATGGTAATTTGGCAAAGCTATAAACTTTAGTTAGTTTCATCACCGTTCACTATAATAATTTGAATTGTTTATCTTTTTACTGTCTTTTGGTGAATATCATATTGTGATTTTATATGAATGAATGATTCTAACATGCTGCAAGATTGTGTGATACTATGATTAATTTTTGATTTGTCGTGTTAATTAATAGAGGCCATCAGTGATGACGAGCGGTAAAATGATGCACTCCTTCATGTTTCTGTACCATCACCTCCAAATCTGGATCCTCGGTTTAAGTCTATGGAATCAAGGTGATTCCCACACTAGAGATTAATTGGTGGCCTTTCAAAAACCTTTTTGAAGCAAATCAACAGTCCCTTTTGGTGTCCTTTTCGATTATGCCTATCATTAGTGATTCATTTCAAAGAGTGTAATTGGTTTGTAAGTTTTTCCTAAAACTCACTGGTGACTCTGTTAGCTGAAGTTTAATGCTTTTTTCTTATTTTTCCTCTTATGTGTACTTATGGAATTGGGTGAACAGATTTGGATAATGGCAGTAGGTCATGTTTCGACCAGAATTTAGGGCTGAAACTAGCCTAGGAGCGCAACTAGGTTCCTGGATTAGTCCTTTGGCCAAAAACTGGGCCAAAGTGAGTTATTGGAGAAGACCAGGCTAGGAAGTTGGGTCTGGCTTTGGCTAGGTTACTTGATCAAGGCCAAGGCCTAGTTTCAATCCTGTAACCCAATTTTGGTTATTTTTGTTTCCTAAAAGAAAAAAAAGAATTACATATGCGTCTAAAACATAAAGTACCTAACAACGAGTCTGACCATTCGTAAGGGAATTACGCCTAAGGTAGGCTCCCCGGGGTCCATGGTTCTTATAGAGGTGACTCCATTGAAGGCATTTTTTAAGAGGTTGATATTTGAACTTCAATATATGGAATTATCTTAATTGTACTTGTATTAGACATATTTGCTTTATAAGGTGCTGTTTACTGAGGATTAACAACACCACTAGCTAGGTCACACCCTGATAATACTCCTCGAGAAAGTAATTGGTCACTCAGTGGGTCCACTCTACTTTCAATTGGGTAGGTAATTACTTCACCCACTTGCGATCAGGATCCATTAGGGTTTAGCACTAAATTTTGTTAGGCTACATACATATGGGGTTTGGTGATGAGTCAAAATAACAGCATAAGCTTTGGGCCTCGTTAGAACCCTACGGGATCCAATTAGGACGTCAGGTCAAGTCCACGTCCCTTGAGGTCTACATTTATTGCATAAGATGATATTCCGGGCTCTCATTAGACTTAGGTCCATAAGTTAGCATAATTCATATAGGGTCTTTAGTTTCTTCTTTCCTAAATAAGAGTATTGAGATGAGCTCGTCCTAAGCACTTTATATTGTCAATCATGATAGGGAGGACAAAGAAAGTGTAAGTACGAAGTCCAAAAGTTGTGAACTTCAATCTTGAGAGCAATATGGGGAAACTTCACCTGTTGAGGCAAGGATAAGGTCTAAATCTAAATCAAAGTCCAATCTGAGACCAATTCCAATGGCCAAGAACAACAATGAGATTAATCAAATCATGAAGATGTTGGAAAAGATGTAGGCTAGGGTGGATGAAAGCAACAAGAGGATGAAGACAGAGGCTACTGCACTCTAAAACCTCAACAAGGAACCTCATGGCAAGGATGCTGGCGAAGAAGAAGAGGGGGAAGATAATAAGCGAGACGTGAAGGAAGTGAAGAAGGAGTAAGAGAAGGCAAAGAGCACTCCTCCAATAGATCCACGAGCGGATCGTATAGTGCAGTTGCTTAAAGAATCCACCCTGTTTAATAGTTACTTTAATGACTATGCAGGATTCACCTCCATCCTCAAAGGGAAACTGCCTCTTAAATTCAGTATACTGGACATCAAATTTCATGGAACTAAAAATCCTAATCACCACGTGAGGAACTTTGTCAGTGCCATGACTCTAAAAGGAATGGACAAAGACATATTTCATATCATATTCCGCTAGACTTTCAACGAGGATGCCATGAAATGGAACAATGCTATGGACCCATAAAAGGTCATGAACTGGGAACATCTCTATAGAGAGTTCTCCACACTGAGGAATGAAGGGATCCTAGTGGATAAAGAACTAGGTGGGGAAGCACATACTAAAACTGGTAACAACGGGAAAGGTAACTACCAGAATAAGAATAAAAAGGCTAGTTGTTCTTCTAATAAAGAAGTGCATGTAATAAAATGCTACATAGAGTACACCCCCATAGGGTCTACTTATACTCAGGCCTTGGAACGTTTGCAAGCCAAGGGAAAGATTGATCTCCTTGAGATTAAGCTAGAAACTGAAGTAACAAGGCAATCAGAGTCTTTGATCTGACCAAATGCCACAAATATCATCACCCTCGAGGGCACGACACCAAAAATTGCAGGACCTTCAAGAACAGGTTAGAGCAGATGTTCCAATTAGGATAACTTCCCTTGTCTAAGGCTGTTTAAAATCCTAACACCAGCAAAAACCCACTTGGAGACCATGATAACATCTTTACTTTCGACAACACGTACAAAGCATTAGTGAACCAAAACCTATGGTCTACCTTCCTGCACAACATTCAGAGGTTTGTGGCCTATTAAAAAGCAATGAAGAAGATGTGCGTGAAACCCAAGAAGGATTTTATCTTGATAAAGAGGAAGATTTCTGGGGAGAAGATGATAAGGAGAACTCCCCAGTAGAGGAAGACTAAGGCTAGGTCCAACATCTCACAAAAGCTGGGCAATATCAAGCTAAAGATAGTGTTAAGTCATAATTCATGCATTATTTTTATAATTATTTTGAGTATATTATATATATTTTTTCATTTAATTTGTTTTGTTTTATATCTTTTTTAGGGTTAGTATTAATTTAATAAAAAGAAGAAGAGATGACGTAGAAGCTCGGGTTTTACACACTTGGTTACAAGACGGTCCAAAAATAATACTTATGGAAAGTATTATTTTCAGAATTATTACATTGGGCTAGGGTTTCAAGAATTGGTAAAGAGTTACAAGTCTTGGAGAAGAAGAAATCTAAGGAAAAGAGGAGAAGAAAACCTAAGCAAAAACCCTAAATCCTCATCCTGTTAATAAACCCATCCTCCTCTCCTTCTATATACAACACAAAACCCAAGACGCACACCACCTGCTTCCCCATCTCCTTCATCAGCCTCCATCACCATCATCTTCTCACCCACCATCAACCACGTTGTCCCTCACAAACATCATCAATCATCCTCTATCACGCCACCATAACCATCAACCCACGCAGCCCTTCTTCTTCCTCACACGCATCAGCATCCCCTCTCCTCTCAGCTCTACACCTTCCTTCAATCCCCACCCCACGGCAGCACCACCTTTTCTTCTCTTCACGCATCATCTTCACCTTCCCCTCACCATCATCATCCTCACTTCTTCTCACGCACGCAAACCTCTTCTTCTCCTCACCATCATCACCATACCCATCCTCATCATCTTCATCCCCACCACGTCTTCACTATCACCGATCATCTTCATCGTCTTCATCAGCATCATCTTCAGCACCACCTTCACGTAAAGTAGGAATATTTTGTTATTATTATTATTATTATTATTATTATTATTATTATTATTATTATTATTATT
>JACYFF010031956.1:62764528-62850534 GCA_017589665.1 Selenicereus undatus | reverse complement strand
TTATTATTATTATTATTATTATTATTATTATTATTATTATTATTATTTTCTTTGTTTTATTTATTTTGTGGTAGGTTTACTATTAAACATGGAATATTTGAGTTATTATTGTAATTTTATTTTCTATATGAGTGAGTAATTTTTTATGCTTAGTATAATCTTCTTGAAGCCATGCTCAATTAATTATTTTGAAACAAGTTTTGTACTTTAATGCCTAGTTGATTTCTATTCATGATTCCTTAGCGATTAGTGTTCATCATTTATGAAATTTGTGTTCAATCGATTAGAATGCATGCTAGTTGATTAAATACAATTTCGATTGATAGTTTAGAAGATTATAATACGTAAAAGTTATAATCTTTTAGACCTAGGTATCACCCTAATTAATCATGGATGGCTCAAACCCATCTCTTTTAATTAGGTAATCGCTTTAGATCTTTGTTAAATCGATTTGCTGGTAAATTGGTTACAAAGTGTTAAATGATGTTTTTCTAATTCGTAATGTTCTAATTTGGTTAAATTTTTGCGCTGGTGTAAAGATTATCAAATTAGTAGGGTTTATATTAGGGCTGGACCTAAGTAAACTAAAATCTAAGAAAAAACGGGGAAGAACCGTTGGTGGATATCTTCTACAGTTTAACTCATGAATAAGCTTAACTTGTGTGTCAATGATAAATATTAATTTGCATGGTGGATTGAGATTATACTAAGTATCTTTCATAAATTTGATAACTTTTGATTATTATTTGTTGCTTAGAGTTAATTTGGTTAGTTTGTTGATTTTGTTCTAATTTTATTAGCTTCAATATTATTTCAATCAACCCCCCCCCCCCCCAAAAAAATATAAGTCTTTTAGGAGTGTCTAAGTAATTTTAGATAGGTTAGATTTTGATTTTTAGAGTGGTTATAATTTCAGATTGATTTATATTCAGTTTTAGTATTTAATTACCAGTTTGTTAGAACTTAGACTAAAAATAGTTATTTTTGTTATTTTTGGATTCTAATTAATTCATAGGGTTTATATAGTGTCCTAATATTTCCATATTCAATTTCGTAATTTTTGGAAATTATTTGATAATTTTTCAGATTTATTTTGTGAAATTGGTATATGCAGGTTTTTAGGTAATTAATTCTGAAAATTTCGATTTTCAATTTCGATTTACGATTTTTGGGTACTGTTAAGTCCAGAAAATTGTGTCTTATAATTAGAGTAATTTTCTTTATTAATTTAGTATTTATATTTATGTTGATTATTTTAGTTCTAATTTTAGATTTATTATTCTGCTGAATATTCTGTGCTGATTTTCTGATCTGATTTTTCTGAAATAAATTAGATACAATTTAGAGTTTATAAGACTATAGACCTGAAGAATAATATTTTAGGTTACTGTTTGATAATTTTTAATATTTATTTTCTAACTCTTAATTGTTGTTCTGATTTTTAATTAGAATTTCAGTTACTATTCTGATTTTATTTTTCTGGATTATTTAGGAAATATTTTTACTGTTTAATTTCCAGAATATGATTCATAATATTTAGGAGCATCATTGAGTACTTTTCTAGATTTTTATTCATCAGATCATAATTATTTTAGAATTATTAAGTTTTGATTTAATAAATTGGATTAATAAAATCATTTAGAATTAAGCTAGCAATTTACAACAATCTTTCCTCGTGGATCGATCCCTACTTCCCTATACCATAAAAATTATTTAATAACCGAAGTAGTGGTTAAATTTGTAGCTCTCGACAAGCTTTACAGATAGCCTATAGTAGACCTTAGAAAAAGAAAAGAGGACAGGGATCGAAGAAGATGACCCTATGTTAAAGCAATTGAAAAAAACTTAAAGCCGATGTAATAATTAGGCAGTTTATAGTAGCTTCACAGAAGCACAAACAACTTTTAATTAAAAAACTAAATAAAATTGATCTATCACCTGACACCACATCTAAGGAAATGATACTCTCGATCACCGCTGGTATGGATACTATAACCTTTAATAATGAATATTTTCCACCAAGAGGCACAACACACAACAACAATTTATATCTAACTATGACATGCCTTTAGAAGCATGTACCCTTTCTCCTTGGTTGACAATGGGTTAGCTATGAACGTTTGCCCTTGGAAGACTACAAAGAGGTTAGTAATTAGGGAGAGTTAGTTGTCAACTCCCTCAACAAATCTCAAAGCATATGATGACTTAAAGAGATTAGTTTTGGGCATAATCCTCCATTCCACAAATGTGGGTCCTATAGAAAAGGACATGGAGTTCTAGATTCTGGACATCCCAACTACCTTTAATCTACTCTTAGGATGTCCATGACTTCACGAACATCAGGTAGTCCCTTCTACGTTGCACCAAAAGGTAAAGATGCTAATAAAGGGAGAAGTGGTTGCCATTGAAGGAGATAATCTATGTTCCACTATTACTAACAAAGGGTCAGTGTTGGAAGTAGAGCATAGTCAGGATGACGAAGAACTTTATAATTTGGAAACAATAGCAATCCTAGAAAAAGATCAAGTTTCCTTTGACTTTGATCCTTACTCAACTTAAATATGAATGTCATTCTTAAAAGATGGGGATACTTCCTAGTTCCTAGCGCTTGTTGTAAGCCGAAGAGCATAGGGTTGGACCATCTTTCTCTTAACCCAACAAGAAAATTATAAGTTTAGGCTAGGGTACTAACCTACTCCTAAAGAAATAGCTAAGGCCAGATAGGAAGAGCAAGCATGAAAATCAGTTATCAAGGAAGGATACTAGAAGGATTACATTGGAAAGCCGTACCCATATACTTTTAATGGCCAGTTCCTCTATGAAGGAGACAACTTTCCTTTTGATGGTTTCCTTGAACCCTACTACATAAGGGAAAAGGGGGTCTGGGTTTTTGGATTAGAACTATTTCGTGATTGCCAATTGTTTGAGGGAAAGGCACTCACTTCGATGGGCAAAGACCAATCCATGCAAGATTGGACCAACCTAGCTGACAACAACATCTTCAGTATGGTGTTCGGGTAAGAGTGTAGGAATAAGAAAGACCCCGCTACTGTCTTTTTCCTCACCATGACCAACCTTGGTTTCAACCTTGCGGAATTAATCACTGAAGTTAGCATGAAGAATTGCACGCATGTGACTTGGAAAGGCTAAGGAGAAAGGAAAAATTTTCACTGTATGTTTGGGAGAGTTTAGTATAGGATTAGGATAGAGTCTTAGAGTTAGTCTTTAACTTTTGTTTCTCTAAATTAAGCATTAGATGTGCTCATTTTTCATTTTCAATTAGATGAACTCTTTCACTTATGACTCATCTCATCCTTCTCCCTTTGAAAGCTTTGCCTCTAATAACGATGAAAATGAAGAAACAATGACATAAGACTTAGTTAAAGTTGTGGAAGATCATGAAAATCGAACTTCTATAATAGAGTACTATATTAATTAACTTGGGGATACTTGAAAAAGCCCTAGAAATTATAATAGGAAAATCCTTTACTCCCAAGGAGCAGGAAGAGGTTATTTCACTCTTGAGGAAATTCATAGATGTTTTTACCTAGTCCTATCAAGACATGCTGGGCATAGATTGAGATATTGCTAAGCAAAAGATTCCTCTTTATCTAGATGCCAAATTGGTAAAGCAGAAGCTCTGCAGAATGAATCCAGAGTGGGCTTTAAAGATAAAAGAAGAAGAAGAAGTAGTTGGATGCAATTTTCGTCAAAGTCGCACAGTATCCTCAATGGGTGGCTAACATAGTTCCAATTCCTAGGAATGATGGAAGGGTAAGAATGTGCATAGATTTTAGAGATCTTAATAAGGTAAGCCCAAAAGATGATTTCGGATACTACCGTAAACGCAAGGGTGTTGTAGTTTAGTTTAAATATCGTTCCTATAGAGATCGAATGTAATCAATTGAGTTTTGACCTATTATAAAAGGCTAAGTAAATAAATTCCAATGGGTTGTTTCAATTGTCGCTATTTAACTATCAAAAAATTCAATCAAACTAAAAACATCTAGGGAATTATTTTGCCTAGTAAAGAGTTGAGTCATTGGACTTAAATATGCACTTTACCTAGATCTAGATGACTGAAAAGAATGCAATCGAACTAAAAATTCAATCTTTTCTTTCGAACCAAACTGAATTGCCTAAACTAATCCAATCAACATTCTTTCAAATGTCCTTACTTTTAGTATTGGTTATAGATAACTGAATTGCTAGGATTTTCTCTCAACAAACTACTCTCTTTCAAGAATCGTTAAATTAAGTTTTAACTTGTTGTTCTAATAGTGAGTTTCTCCTTTTAGTACTTCAGTCAACTTTCTAGTATAAGTAAGCAAATCTGGCAAAAATTTACTCACAACAGTTCATTCATAAGATAGAATTCAATCATACCAATTTAGATAAAGCACAAATAATGAAGATCAAAAATCCAAATCAATACTTAGGCTAACAAGTCCCTAGATTGAATAAAACTATTCACACATAATTAAAATTAACAACATCAAAACAAGAGTTTACGAAGAGATTAGAAGGAAAGAAAGCTTGGCAACAATAGTGATCTTCAGTGGTTTCCCAATCTTTAAGCCTCCAACTGCCAACCTTCCACTTGAGTTCCCTGTCTTGCTCTAAAGAAAACTTAAAAATCCTAAAACTAATGATAGAAATGAGATAAAGATGAGTAATAAATGTCCTGGCTCCTCCTCTTCTACAGCTAAGAAACCCTTTTTAAGCACGAACTCGGGCTTCCTCAGCTATAAGATGAAGGAAGACAAAGAGGCAAGCCGTTTCAAGCTCACCACAGACCATGGTCTTCACTACGGAGCATTCGTGCTTACCTCTGTCGGAAAATTCTCTCGCTCTTATTCTCCTCCACGGGCATGGTGACTTGGGGGCATCTGTGGGGAGTCAAATCATACTCAATTAGGGTCAAAGTAAGGGTAAAAAGGTTGAAAACCTATAAAACACATAAAAGAACCATACCTGAGCATAAAATAGGAATATGGGAATAGATTATAACATAAAGTTCATAATTCTCCCTAAAAATGCAGCAAAACAACCACAAAATGAAGTAAATAAACTCTAAGCACTTATCAATTTCCGTTTGCCACATGTAGATGTTCTTTTTGACAACACTACATGACATGCCTTCCTATCATTTATGGATGAATATGCTAGCTATAATAAGATTAAAATGGCCAAGGAAGATGTGGGGAAGACTACTTTCATCACCCCCTGGGGAACGTATTGCCACACAGTGATGCCATTCGGGTTGAAAAATGCTGGGGTAACATATCAGAGGATTGCTACCACCTTACTACAGGACTTGAGGCATAGGGAAGCACTTTGATCAAATTGCAAACTCAATGAAACAGTAGGAGAAAACTCACTAGGTTGTGCTCTGATACAACTTTGATGCATGAGCTTAAGGAGAATTGAGCTTAAGGGGAACTCAAGTAATGTGACTTTGAAATCTGGATGATAAGCTTGATTCAAGGAGCTTTAATGGAATCACAAACAAACTAGAGGACGTGAAAGGGATAAAGGAAATAAGTAAATGATATATCATTCATATATGTCCAAACAAGCAAGATGTGACAAAACATAGGTAAGTTCCAGTGTGATACAAATTGTGATTGAGGCTTGATCCAATGTTTCGTGAATCATTAGGAAAATATTCTTAACAAAAATCATAGGGTCGTGGATGTCTCCTAATGTGATCAAAATCACTTTAGCATGGGTCTTCCCAAAGGATGACAACATTCTCCTATTCAGACTAAATAAATTCAAATTAGGGAAGATGCATCCAAACAACAACCAAAAGCCTACATTTCATAACTAAAACCTATATTGGTCTTAAACAAGAAATAATTAAATTCAAGTAATCCCTTGAATCAAAATCAAGAATAAGAGTTTTGAATCTTTAGTAGATTTAAATCAATTTTCACCAAATATACACATTACATGAAATTTGGCTCGATTGCACTTGTAATAGTTCTCTACAACTATAATCTAACAAGAATAGTTCAACAAATGCTTACAATGATTTACAAAACATAGAGATTTCAATCCAACGCACAAAAATCCTAAATTCCTTTGGACCTCTTAAACCTCACAAATGTAAGCATAACCCCAAGAAAATATGTGAAAAATTGAGCCTATGAAGCAAGAAATACCTTAATTTGATCCTTGTAAGCTTAATTTGAGCCAACGTGGAGGTTTAAGAGAAAAGTGGGTTGAAATATGGGAAAAAGCAGCCACAGTTGTGATTTAGGGCTACCATTGCCCTTTTATAATTTCCCAAGCTTAGCTGCCACTATAAAATTTGCTCAATTTTTGATGCCTTACCGTTGCGTACAAACTTCTAACCATAAGAAGGAAGTTGCTAGCACATGCGTCTTTGCATGCCTATCAATCCTTTGATGGCATAGCGTATTTCTAACCTCTCTTTTTCTTTCATGCAAACATATACAATTTTCATGCTAATGTTTTCATTCAGTAAAATTTTCATCTTACCAAGTGAGTTGGAAGTCTAGTGGTGGGTTTTATAGAACCAAAATTCTCAATATTTTCATTTTCACCATTATCTAACAAGTCGGAAGTCTTAGGATGGGTTATAAAGCCTTAAAATTCTCTATGATTATTATTTTCACCTTTCCTGGGTGGTTAGAAGTTCTCAGGTGGGTTCTAGAGCCTCGAAATCCTCTATTCTAACCAAACTCATTTTTGCCTAGCATGTTATTAGTCCCAAGGTTGATAACTTTTAACACCAAAATTGGTTACATTCACAGTCACATGCATTATCCTACATTCTTATCTGACATTACATTTGCATCCATCCTAGATGCCTTGGCCATAGGACATGAGCATATATCTTCTAGGACATACTTTTCCCTTCACCCTGCTCGACCTTAGTCAAATTGGGGATTTTTATAGACATGTTTAAATGTCATTAGATTCAAACTGACCACATATTGCATGTTATGTGCATTTGCAACTCGATGATACCTACTTTTCCTGACTAATGACAGAATGGTAGATTCCTAAGGTCCTTAGAGTTAGTTATCACAATAAAATGGTTATAAAAATTACTTCAAAAATATTCTTTCTCTTCCCTAGAAAAGTTCAAAAATGCAAACAATCAAACTACAAATGAGCAAAAAAAAGTTCCTTTGTGGAAATTGCAAGTATGGGGACTTATATCCAGGACCTTCTGGTTGTAGTAATTTTTTTTACAGAAAATATACTATTTATATAATACCCTTGTGCTTAATTTATACTCAAAATAATTGTTATTTTTAGATTTTTATTTTATTTTATTTTATTATGTAGGTGTTGAATAAATTGGAAAAAAAGCAAGATAAGAACAAAAAAAAAATCCTAAAATCTACCTAGCCCTCCATCACTCGCCTTGGACATGACTCCCATCCTCTTATCTATCGCATTTTCTCTCTCCTTTCTCAGCTCTCGTCAACCCCAAAACCTGACATTTCAGGCCCCCATTCACAGCTCCATCTTCATATCCTCTCTTAGCCTTTGCATCCCATCTCTCTCTCTCTTTCTCCCCCTCCCTCCGTCGATCTGCCGCACCAACACCATCATCAAGTACCACCAGCACACTCCATCTCATCCTCATCCGCATGCCAGCACAACATCATCCCTAACATCCACCTCAACCCCTCAGATCGATGACCAAGATTGAAGTGGCTCGGGTATAAATCAAGGTAGCAGCGCGAGGAGGCACCAATTAGATTTTAGTCTCATGTTTTTGGGTTTAATTTTAAGGTTTTTGATAGTTTTAATTCGAATTAGGAATATAAGGTTTATTATTGTGTTCAATTTTAGTGATTTAGGGTTCGATTTGAGTCGTTTATTTTGATTTTCGGTTGTTAAAATTCAATCTCTAGCTTGCATTTTGTATATTTGAAGCTTAATAGTTGATTTGGAGTAGTCAATTATAATTTCTAGCTTGTAATTGCAATGGCATTGGCGTATCTAGTTATGGGTTGTTCTCGGCTGAATAATGCTCTCCACCATTGATGGAGCTCGGTTCCATCTCTTCCAAGGACAGAAATTCTGGCTTTGGTTGCTGTTATTCTTCTCTCATAATGCTCTTGTTTGAATGCTGTTGGAAACATCCGAAATTTCCCCCATGGTTGTTCTGATTTCTGATTTCCAGGTTGCGAATTAGTTAAATGTTGATTCTATTTTGTTTTGTTTGCTTTGAAATATACTTTGTTTTGGGTTAAATCAAATACTCATGTTTCCTTGCTTAGGCCTTGATCCTGTTCCCCTCTTCCCTTGCCCTGCCTGCCTTCTTCATTATTCTATCGTCTCTGTTTGTCCCTGTTTGTTTATTTACCTATTGTGTAACTCTCGTTTAGGTTCTGTGAACCACTGGAATGATGTTCCTTTGATTGAAGTTGATGTCAATTGATGTTAGATTTAGGTCCTATTCGGCAAAATTAGTTGTTCAAGTAGTGGATAGTGGTTCATGTAGCGTATAACATTTCTAATTTAACTGTTAGCAGATAACTGTTTAAATGAGCAATTGAAAAAATATGTTCGGTAAATTTAGTTGTTGGGTTAGCTGTTTAATGTAAATTGACATAAAAGAATATATATAATTTCCAAAGATAAAATTTCCAAAGGATATTTTTGACAAAAAAAAAATAAAACGCTACTTTTGAATGCCAAACGTTAATACTATTAGCTTTTTAGAAATGCTGTTTAAAACTCTAAATGCTACTTGAAATGCTAGTCAAAATACTATGTTATCGAACACTAAAAATTACCTGATGAGTGTATTGACTTAGTCAAAATGCCAAACACTACCCAAAACGTTGTTACCGAACATGCCCTTAGAAGAGGCAGGGGTAGGGAACCTTTAGGTTTATTCATGACTTTAAATTCATCTAAATGGCTTATTATGATCATGTGTTACTAAGATTTGGTGGATATTTTAAATAGGTATAGTTGATTAATTTGGAAAATTAGTTAGTTTTGCCTATTTCATTAGTTAGGATAATTGAATTCTATTTATGAAAATTTAGTTAAAGGAGACCTTATTCTCATCCTCGTCCCTATGGAGACGACCCTCAAGTATTACGACGATAGTTGTATACTTGCAGCATATATTTTTCACTCAACAATTATCGTACAACTTTTTGGCACCATTGCTAGGGACGACGACAAGAGATTATGTTGCATTTTTTTTTCTTAGCTACTTTCTTATTTGTTGCATATATTTTGACTTACTTTGTTTATTTCATTATTAGTCGTGATTAGTTTAGCTCATTTCTTGAAAATTGCCAAAATCCACAAAAATTTAGAAAAGTTAAAAATTGAAAAAAATTAGAAAATTTTTAAAAACCTATAAAAATTGAAAAACTTGAAAATCACTAAAAATTTGAAAAAATTTGAAAACTTTTAAAAACAAATGGCAAATTTCTATTTCCCTTAGTTTGAACCTGAAATATTTTGGCAATATTTGAGTAGATTGAATGAAATTCGTGCTCAGTGTGTTGATTATTATTTTGTGAAATGGGTAATTTTCCAAGTGATCTTTGAGAGTCTTCATGATGAATACCAGGGTCATGTTGAGACTATGTACCCCGGGGGTTTGGATTATTTGTTCACTAAGATTTCAGATGAAATTTGGGATTTCTTTGAATATTTGGATCATGATACGTGGGAGCATGACAATGCTAGAGAGACCTTTAGTTTCCCCTCTCCCGACCCTTATATCATGCATGCTACATCTTTATTTGGTAGTCAGATTGAGGGTATATCTTATGAGCACTCTCATGCTCCATGTGCTCCTATTTCGTGTGATTATTGTGATGCCTTTGACCATGATGTTGACACTTGTCCTGGCTGCATTTAATAGGGAGATTTACTTGCAGATTTTACTCAAGACTGACTTTAGATCTTATGATGACTTTGATGTTAGGAGTGAGGCATTGATTCCTTTAGAGCCCGATTGTCATGATGATACACATTCTGATGACCTTGAGGTGTCGAGTGATCCCTCATCACCTTTTATATCTCCCCTTGAGACTATTACTGCTTTGGACGCCTCTGAGGATGTCCTGATTATCTCTGACCCCTCTCTTCCCTTGGCTCTCTTAGGAGAGCTTGGGGATGGAGCTGAATTTGAGACTAATGCTAGTTTAGATAATCAATGTGTTATATTAGTTGAATAAAAGGGTACCTTTTCTGAGGAGCATTCTTTTGATGAGCCTGATATTGTTGATTTTAGTGAGGTTACACCTCATAATGAGCTTAGTGATCCCATTTCTAATGAGTCTTCCTGACTTAGCTCTCATCCCTCCCATTTCACCTCTTTCTTCTCACCTCCTCCTTTTTCTTCCTTCTTTAGACCCTCCTGTGTCTGCTTTTGTAGAGTTTGAGACTTCTGTGCTTGGTAACCCTTGTTTAGATCAGACTCTTGATGATAATGACATATAGAGACTTGAGGATCACTTTAAGGTGAAAGACTTGACTTTAGGTCGTCCTATGAACTTTGATTTTCATATCTCTTTGATTGGCCTTTGATTGGTCCTTCCCCCTCCCCTTTTAGAGTTGTGGGACTTCATTTTGATCATTCAGACCACTTTCGATGGTTTGTGCATTTATATAGCCATATCTTTATTAGACCATTGACTTGTGCATCTGATTTTGCATATACATATCTCTCTTTTGATTGGGCTGCTAGCTTTGATAAGCTCAAGAGTGCCTTGAGTTGCATTACATTTATGCACTTTATTTGGGCTCCACCTCTTGTTTCTAACTGCTTTCCTTTTTGTGAGGATTGTGCCCAGATGTTTAATAAGCTGCTTCGAGCTTTGGTCGGTTTTGATAGAAGTAGCGGCTTATGAATTGTGATGGAGCAGCTGATGTTCCATGGACCTCCTTGACATCATATGAGTAAGGCAATTAGTTTGGGTACAATTTGTATCCAACCTGGTATGATCGTTCCACATTTCCCTCATCTCTTTTTCATTTCTTTTATTTCTTTTTGTACATAGTTATGGATATTTAGGATTGTTTTCTTTTCTTTTCGTACTTAGTTGTAGATATTTAGGACTGTGAATGTATCAGTGATCGATGTTGAGGAGAAATTTGGGATTTGTTGAGCCGTGTTAACTATGGTCGTCCTTGATTGTGTTATGATTTTGTGATTACTCGTTAGTTGGGGATATCTAAGATTGTAAATAGTTGTGAATATCTGGGATTGTTTTTGTGTTTGTTTGAGTTGTATGTTTTGTTTACCTTGGTTTTGTGAGTTTTGTCTTTCTTTGGTTTTTGTTCAATATTTTGGTTTTGTTTTATTTGTGAGTGTTTTATTTTCTTTTTGGTGTTTTAGTAGTTTTATTTTTCTTTTTCCTTTGTTTTGAGTTTTGTTTTGTTTCAGGGTTGCTTTTATTTTGTCTTTTATTTGGTGGGTCCTTGTTTATGTTAGATATTTTTTGGCTTTTTTGGATCTTTTAGTTGTGTTTTGTGTATTGGTGGTATGTTTTGTAAATATGTGATTGGTGCTTCCTTTTTTGTTCCATTGGTTTTATATTTTGCTTTTCTTTTGTCTCTTGTTTTGTTTTAGGTTTCTCTTGGTTTAGTTTTGTATTTAGTAGGTCCTTGGTTTGGTTTTTGTAATTATGTGTGTTGGGTTTTGTTTTGGTTTCAGTTGTAGTTTATTTTTATTTTGGTGATTAAGTATGTTTTGGTTTTAGTTTGGGTTTGTTTTGTTTTAAAGTTGGTTTTGTTTTTGCTTTCTTGTTTAATTTTGATTTTGGTGATTTTGATTTGGTTTTTAGTTTCGTTTTTGTTTGGCTTGCTTTTGTTTGGTTTTGATTTTGATTTTGGTGGTGTCTAGTTTTGTGTAGTTGTGGTTTTCTGTTGGTCTCCTAGTTGTATGTAATAGACAAACTCTAAATTATGTTTATTTATTTAATTACCTCATGTTAATGATTTTCTCAAATTTATTTATCGCATTTAATAATCCCGGGGGGGGGGGGGGAAATTTATTTGGGCCATCACTTGGCAATTCGGGTTTTATTTATTTATTTAATTATTAACAAAAACTTTGAAAGAATTGATAGGAGGCCCTAATAAGTCTAATCTAAATAATTTATTTTGTTTTCTCTAACGTTACAAAAATTTAAATTTGAGTACATAAAAACGTTATCGTTACGAAACGTTTTATTCCCGAATCCAACTTTCGTTGGCTCAATTTGAAGCCCAACATGTTTGCTTTCTTAACCTAACTAATTACCATGATTAAGCTTAACCATGGTTAGCTAAAAGTCATTTTTGAAGATAAAAACTCAGCCAAGTTGTTAGATTAGTCAAACAAATACAACCAAGACACAAATCTCATCTCTCTCTCTCTCTCTCTCTCTCTCTCTCTCTCTCTCGTTTCTAACCCACGGCCCACCCAGCTGCTGCCTGCTGTTTGGGTGTTTTCCGACCAGTTTTCGGCCAGCCCCAGTTGCCTCCGATGCCCCCCTGACATCCTAGTACCACTAGCCACCATTTTCCATCATCAAAACCACTAAACATCACCTCCATCTCTACCTTTATCAAGCTTGAAGTGAGTAACCTTATCTTGATCTTGTTAGTTTTGATTTTAATCTTAGTTTTGATTCTTGTTTGATGTTTTTGATTATTAATCATGACATTTTGATAAGAAACTAGAGTTATTTTGGTGTTGATCACGATGGAGTTGAGTTTGCAGCATGTGAGGGTTAGGGTTATTGATAATCATGTAAGCTTAAGTGGGAAGTTTGTTTTTCTTGGTTTCTTCTATTTGATCTAGTGGTTTTAATCTCTGATAATATTATGAGGATGTTTTTGGCGATCTTGGATGAAGTCGAAGTTGGCCAAAAGTTAGGTTTTTATCGATTATGCAAGGTTTGACCTTCCTTTGATAGCAAGCATGCTATTAGTGTATATTTGATTGAAAAATGATCTTTGATGTGCATAATTTTGAAGTGAAATCAAGTGTGATGGTTTTGTATGGTGATGGGAAGAACTCAAGCCTTGTTACATGACTTTAAGGTATGATTTTGGATAGTGGTGAAGCCAGGAATTTAGGAGAGGGGTGTCAAAATGAATAGTACAAAATATAAAATTTAACAATAGTCATAAATTAATTGAACAAATACATTACATCTAATATAATTGTCCTTGACGAGACCTCAAAATTTTAAACCGATATAAGATATCATCAGTCGATACACTTTCAAATAAATCATTCTCAAAGTAAGTAATAACACTATCCTTAAAAACTACACACACACACACACACACATATATGAGGAATAAAAGCAAGTTAATCTACAAATTAACCTAGAGTTAAAATTAAACCTATAAATTAAACAATTTGAAATTGAAATTGGCAAACTAACTTATAGATAAAAACAAATTAACCTATAAAGTAAAGAATCAACTTAGAATTGAATCTAAACCTATAAATTAAACAAATTAGGAATTCAAATTAGCAAACAAATTCACAAATCAAATAATAAAAACAAACTAACCTAAAAAATTGAAGAATTAGCCTAGAATTGACCTATAAATTAAACAAATTAGGAATTTAAATTGACAAATAAACTCATAAATTAAAAAAAAAACAAATTAATATACAAATTGAAGTAACAAATTCAAGTCAATTAAAGCATTTAAATTGAGCAGTCGTGTGTGGGACGAATGAGATTGTTGGGTTGGCATTTGCGATTTTAGTGGCTGGTTGGCTGCGTGGGGAGGGGGAGTGAAGTTTTAAGGACAAAATGTGTGCGTGTAGAAGGCTGAACGGGGAGTGGGGAGGGAGGTAGTTCCAAGGCATAAAATGAAAAAAATAAAGTGCTAAGGAAGGATTCAAACCTGCAACCTCAAGGCACCAATGCAAAGCAAAGAATGTTTGCCAACTATCGCTACACCAATTGCAATTTGTTGTTATTGTTTAGCGGAATTTGTATTAATATGCAATTTTAATTTTTAAAATTTCTGCTATATATTAAAATGTTTTGGGAGGGGGTGTCGGGTGACACCACGTTGGATCCACCCCTGATTTTGGATGTGGAATTGTGTGAAAAGAAAGGTGAAAACCTTGACAGTGAAGGCTAGAAAATTTCAGAATGCAGGCCAAGCTTTGTGATTAAATTGATAATGATCAGCCCATTGGAAAATTATGATTTTTACTGGGGAGATAGTTCAATGTGTTAGCTTTCAAAAGTGATAATGATCAGACCAAAACTAACATGTTTGAGTTCTAGCCTCATTTTGGGAATCCTATTGCGGGAATCAAGCTTGGTGTTCTAAACGAAAGCTTTTAGGGACTTCTTAAGCTTTCTATATTGAGGAATTAGGTCTTAATCAGAGGTCAGATGACTAACTTATGAGTAATTTATTCTAGCCCTTTTGTGGCCCTTACTTCTGTTTTACTAAATTATTAACTATGAAAATAAAAATATTTGCTAACCATATGTTCCTACAATGATATTTTTGTACAGAGTCAGGGCCTAATCTATCGTTTCCTTCCCTTTTGTGGATAATATTATTTAGTGAGCATATATTTAAAAATTTCAGGGACGTTCACTGCTTGCATCTTTAGAAATCAGCACGTATTTATCAAAATTGTAATGTTTTGGTAAGTACATCAATGAACCAGTTTAATCCATGATTTATCACATAATAAGTGACCCCATTAGTTATCAGTTATGGGGCATTGCCCTTAAGTTACCCGCGCGGCTTTAGGCCAAGTCACTCGATTGACTTGGCAGGTTTACACCTAACCTCAGATCGTAACAGTTACCAGGGGTTCATTATTAGATAATAATTGACAAATTGACAATGCGGTTTCATATTTATCTCATTCCTTGTTTTTAATTAAAATGAATTGCAATGCGGGTCCAACCAGTTTTTTTCCATGAATATTTAACAATATAGGAATGCATTTACTACGCTTTGGCTCACAATTCGAAATGTTTTCATGTTTTGTTTTAGGAAAGTGTTCAGTGAATTGCCCTCAGACGGGTAGGATGGCTGAAGATGATAAGTGAGCCGTGAATTCTATATGGAATGGTGGTGAATTAGTGTTGGGATGTTTATAACACTGATTGGGATATGTTTTTGTGTTGAAACTGTATATTTTATCAGAATTCTATATTTTGGTGTAATCCTTGAGATGGTTGAATGGTTTTGATGTTCGAACAGTTTCTGTATATATCTAAATGGTCTGATGGGTTGTGATGGTGTAAATTCCCTTTGATGGTAAACATTGATTATCATTGCAAAATTTATCATTTACAAGCAAAGCCTTGTCTTTTTTGGACGGCGGTAACGCTCTGATAATTTGGGATATCACTTCTAATCGGTAAAACTAATGAAGTGAACGCAAACAGTGAACTATGTACATTTGGGGGCATTACATTGAATAGCTTATGTGATTACTTTTCAGCGCCTTAGTTCCCACAATGAGGACATTATGAAGTTTTGGTGCGGGGGCGAGGTGCCTATTTGTGCATATTTTTCGAAAATTTTTTAAAAATCGAAAAGATTTTTGTTTTTCTTTTGGAATTTGTGTGCTTTCTTAGGTAGTTTTGATCCCATGTTGATAGGTCATTGAATTATGTGTAAAATAGAGTTTGCATGATGAGATATCTAGTTGAGAATTTAGATTCGATTTTTCATAATAACCCTATCTTGTATGTGATTTTGTGGCACCTTACTCACTTTATTGTCAATTTTTAGGGTCTTGTTGTTAAGTTGACTTGAGAACTTTTTATTTGTTGAAGTTGCCTTCTATGTTCCTAAAAAATTGAAAAAAAAGAGAAAAAAAGGCCTAAAAAGTGAATAAAAACCTAGACACTAATGTTCATAGCCACTATCTTTATTTCATATCTTTAATTGGCTTGAATATATGCCATTTTAATACATTACACGTCTGTTTGGGCAATGAAATAAGTGCTTTGCACAATCTAATAAAACCCTGTTTTGGGGAAGACCTGAATATTTGTAAGTCAAGCGGGTTTAGGGTGTGTGCATTGTTATTCTTGAAAAAAAGAAAAAAAAGGAAAAAAGGAGCAAAGAAGGCAATTAGGCAAGGAAACAGGGGTCGTGTCAATGTTAGCAACTTGATTCATAAGAGTTGATACATATTAGCACATGAACCAAGGTGTGCATATCATTGTATATTGAGTGTGAGTTAAAAAATGAGAGTTGGGATGCTTCTTTTGACTTAGTTATCTTTTAATTGTATATTCTATTTGTATATACTTTTATGACTTGGTTACTAGGGTAACGCAATTGCCTGAGTCATGTAAATGATTTCCCAACTGCTTGTATATATGTTTATGTTTTGAAAAAAACCAAAAAGATTGTCCTTTGTTTTTGAAGAATTTTGTTGGTATTTCACTTGAAAATCCGCATGAGACCTCACTCGTCCACTTGGAAAACAAAGGGGTTTAAATGGCCTGTTGCATGCGCTAAATGCAATTGTGATTCATACGAAAGGGAGTTATGGTTTTCTTTTTCTTATTTTCCGTTTCTTTTTAGGTAGTTTAGTTATTTTACTCGAGAACGATCAAAACCTTGGTGTGGGGGTATTTGTTTGCCCCAAAAATACGCTATTCATACAATACCATTATGCTTAATTTATGCTCAAAATAATTGTCATTTTTATATTTATATTTTATTTTATTTTATTTTATAGGTTTGAATAAATTTGATAAAAAGCAAGGTAATAACAAAAAGTAGAATAAAATCCTAAAATCTACCCAGTCCCCCATCACGCGCCTTGCATGTGACTCACACCCCCTTATCCCTCACATTTTCTCTCCCCTATCTCGGCTCTCATCAACCCAAAAACCCCACATTTCAGCCTCCCTTTTCACAACTCCATCTTTATCTCCTTTCTCAGCCTCTACATCTCATTTCTCTCTCGCCCTCCCTTGAGCTGGCGCACCAACACCATCATCAAGCACTACCAACACAACCCATCTCATCCTCATCTGCATGCCAGCATAGCATCATCTGCACCATCCACCTTAACCCTCCAGATTGACGGCCAAGATTGAAGTGGCTCGAGTATAAATCAAGGCAGTGGTGCAAGGAGGTAGCAATTAGGTTTTAGTCTTACGTTTCTAGGTTTAATTTTAGGTTCCTGATAGTTTTGATTCGAGTTGTAAGAATTTAGGGTTTATTTTCGCGTTCAATTTCAGTGATTTAGGGTTCAATTTGAGTAATTTGTTTTGATTTTTGGTTGTTAAAATTTGGTCTCTAGCTTGCATTTTGTATATTTGACACTTAGTAGTTGATTTGGAGTAGTTAATCGTAATTTTTAACCTGTAATTGCAATGGTGTCGGCATATCTGGTTCTGGGTTGTTCTCGGCTGAATAGTGCTCTCCACCATTAATGGAGCTCGGTTCCATCTCCTCCATGATTGCAAATTCTGGCTTTGATTTTTGTTATTCTTCTCCCGTAATGCTCTTGATTGAATGTTGTTGGAAACATCCGAAATTCCCCCCATGGCTATTTTGATTTCTAATCTCTAGGTTGTGAATTAGTTAAATGTTGATTCGGTTTTGTTTTAGTTGCTTTGAAGTATTCTTTGATTTGGGTTAAATCAAATACTCATGTTTCCTTACTTAGGCCCTGATCCTATTCCCCTCTTCCATGCCTTGCCTTCCTTATCCTTGCCTTCCTTATCTATTATTCTGCCTTCTCTATTTGTCTCTATTTGTTTATTTACCTATTTTGAGCTCTCATTTAGGTTGTGTTAACTACTAGAATTATGCTCCTTTGATTGGAGTTGAGGTCAATTGATGTTAGATTTAGCAGACATGGGGGTAGGGAACCTTTAGGTTTGTTCATGACTTTAAATTCATCTAAATGGCTTATTGTGATTATGTGTTACTAAGATTTTATGGATATTTTAAATAGCTATAGTTGATTAATTTGGAAAGTTAGTTAGTTTTGCCTATTTCATTAGTCAGGATAATTTAATTCTATTTATGATAATTTAGTTAAACGTGGCTTAATTCTCATCCTCCTCCATGTGGGGACGACCCTCAAGTGCTATGACGATAGTCGTGTACTTGCGCCATATATTTTCCAGTCGACAATTATCATACAGTAACAGGATATGGATTTTGTAGCATGGTAATTGACATAATCAAAGAGGTCATTGTAAATTTCATGCCTTTGATGTATAATCACTAAATGAGACAAATTGGCATGAAATTGGTGTTTACATGGAATTATTATATTTCACTATTCTCTTTAGAAACCCCAATGGAGGCCATTGTTGAATGGGAGATGTTTGTAAGCAGACTAGTGTCCTTACCGACAGTGGTACCTTTAGTGCCGAACCTATTTCCTAAAATCCCCGTTTGAGATTGTTGGGTAATTAGCTTTGGGTTCTAGCCAATCCCCATCTGAGATCTCAGGAACTATTTTCTAAAATCTTGGTTTTGAATTGGTTTTCATGTTTTAAAATTTATGCGACTTTACTAAGCTTCACATAGCTCAAACTTTCCTCAAATAAACCCAAAAGAGCGATTGCCTACACTAGAGAGTAAGATAGGGGACCTATGTTGCAGCGATTTCAACTCTATAAGGGCACAATCTTTAGGCTCAAGGGCTCTTTTTGAGGGATTTCAACCCATTGAGAGTTGAAATCATAGTTTTAGGGGGAGAAAGCTCAGTCATAACCTGAAGAATATCAACAATAGAATAGATAAGGTTTGAGCGAACTTTCCTTCACTTGAAAATTTGCCTCTTTATTTTCTAACAAAAATCCCACCTTAGATGGTCCCAAAAACTTGGGGACTTGCGTGAGGTACTTGGAGCTCTCTCTAGGAGAGTTGGAATCATAATTGTAAGGGGAGAAAGCTCTGTCATAGCTTGAAGAATATGAAAGATAGAATAGATGAGGGTTGAGCCAACTTTCCTTCACTTGAAAATCAACCCCTTTATTTTCCAACGAAACTCCCACCTTAGATGGTCTAAGAAAACCTGGGGAGTTGGCTGAGGCACTTGGAGCTTTCTCTAAGTCTTATTCAGTAGAGATAAAGGAATTTCATCCTCATCAAAACCCTTTGGCTCCTTAAAGATTAGAGTTGTTAGCAAACGACTCGACGTATCCTTTATCTATGTTAGTATCCAATACACTTTATGAGAGGCAAAGTTTGGCTGAGCTTGGGGAGTTTCATGTGTGTGATTCGTAAAAATAGCACTCACTACTTCCTTAAGTAAATGATATTTTATGAGAGGTGGAGTGTTAAAAGGGACTAGAAATATTGGCCTCATCTTATTTACCTTGGAGTTAGATACTCTCTTCTCATTAAAGACAAACTCCTTGATAACAAGAGCCTCACCCTTTGGGAAAGGATATTAGAGGAGGGGGTACTCCTAGATATGTTGGACAAGTTAAGGCGCATGTGAATTTCTAGGATATGATTCACACTCATTGAAAGCAGTCACACTTCTGAAGAGATCGTCTCATTCAATAATAATAAAAGCACTAGCTTATTGTTCTCTTTTTAGGTTCGTATTTTTTCTTCTACCTTAGCTCCTCTAAAATGGAAAGTGTCCTCGCTTTTCTCAGTGGAAAAGTCTTATCCTCTTTGTTCTTAAGGGTGTCCTTAAAATCACAGCAAACCTAAACTTAGAACAAAAAAGGTCAAATAATAAAAAATCAATGTGACTTATGCCTTTAGGAAATCACGGGAAGGGTAAGAGGAATGGGGAAGAAGGTCAAGGAGGCTACTAATGTTGGGCTTCTGGAGTTTCAAGTTTGAAGCATGTCCTGCTTATCGAAAGCAAACTTTTGTCTCAATTCCGCCACTTACTTAAAAATTCTCAGGGTTCCGATTGGGATCTACTGGGACATAGGGCCATTCCTTCCTAAGGTCCCTGATATAAAATAAGGAATTCTTCACTTTTCATTGTCTTTGGATTTGTCATTCAATAAGGTGGCACTCATTGCAACTATGAATGCAAAATTAGGCTGCACCTTTACATCTGTGAAACTTGTACATGTAAAAAACTCAGCAAGATAAGGCTTCTTATCGGATGCGGGACGGAAAAGATGGTACTATGAAAGTGAAAAGGTATATGCTAACCAAGGATGACTTAGAATAGCCCCAAAACTACCTTAGAGAATTGATATAGGGGAAATCCTAGTGTCTGGTTAAAGAAATCTAGATAAACTGCACAAACCCCTTTAGAGGGTTATCAGTATTACTAGTGAGTTTTAAGTGGTGAATGTCAAATCTTCTTAGGTCATGCCTCACAGCCTTTATGATATCATCTTTTATTGAGATGAGCCTTTACCCAGCTCCAGTGTTGATCATCTAGATATTCTATCCAAATATTCCGCCAGTTTCTTAGATCTAGTAGAGTTTTTAAAAGAGGTAGGAGCAACACACTTATAAAGGTTAGTGTGCTCCTTTTAATGCTTCCCTATCTCACTTCTCCAGTCAACGATTCTAAAATGGTGAAAATCTATGCAAAAAATAATCTAAAAATTCTTTAGAGAAAAGAATATTGGAGATGAATTATAAGAGTTCGAATCTTAGAGATGATTAGAACAAATGAAAACATAATTACTTTTAGGGATTGGAGAATCATAAATGTCACTAGTGATGAATGCCTAATCGTGGCTTCAGAATGGCTTTATAATTATGCTCCTAGGCCAAGATAGTAAAGATATGGAGACAATAAGGGAATCTATAAAGGAATGACATAATAAGATGGGATGAATCCTCTGGACTTGTACATAGTAGTTATGGAAGACATCCATGAAATCATTCATTTTCATGCAAAAAACATCTCTAAGAAAAGACTATCCAAATTTTGGGATTATTATGAAAATTTCCAATTAAAAATTCAAATTTCATTGCCAAATCCAGAGAATCTTTACGAGGCTTACAATGTAAATGTAATTCATCTTGAAGCAACAAAGCTAAAGCTAAAATCAAAATTATGCTGTCTTAGAAATTCAGCTTCTACTCTCAAATTGTTTAGTAAAAAGCAGGACCAATTTTTAGTTTAGAGTCTGAACCTGACTTGATAACTTTGCCCTCTCCCTTGGCAAAATATGAGACTTGGATTTTGGTGCCAAGTGAAGCATAAGGTTCTTCTGGATACCTAACCCTTAAACACTTGGACTTCTAACCTCTATAAGGCCTAAGCCTAAACTTACAAATGGGGCTTTTTAGAGGATACATCACCCTATTTTTTTCCTCCTTACTGGAGTTTGGCATTTAACCAGTTTAATGATTTGAAATAGGAAAAGGTAAAGGAACTACTGGAGATAAATTTGCCATGGCAACAAAAAGACTCTCCAGTGCGATCACTATCTCCCTCTTATCAAGGATTCTGTAGAAGTCCTACTAAAGCTTTCCCTTACAACAAGGACAACCATGTTAGGATCTAGGGAACAAGGGAACTCTAGACAAAGGCAGGAAAGACACGACATTCCGAATGACCCTAGGGCAACACCTCAACCCATCTATAAGTAAAGCCTAGAAATCATGCAACAAGGGGACAAAACCTATTGTGATTGATGAATCATCAAGAACAATTCAATTAGGAATTGGGTGCAATGGTGGAGGATCTAAAGATGAAAAGATAAAATTCTACCACCAAACCCTGAAGTAATCCACTCTTTGTGCTAGATACTCTCCATCAAATGCCTACTACTGTATTCATCAATGGTAAACCATTAATAAAGAGTAAGCACATCTAGAATGAAGCCTCAAAATTCCTTACATCTTCATCATCTTGGATGTTGGCATACTCCTCAAGTTAATTGACTCCAGGACAACAAAATCCTAAGAAAAGGATTGGGAAGGGGATGAGGATTAGAGAAATTCCAGTTAGGGATGGGATTAGCCTTAGGTTAATCATCCTTATAATTCTCTGGAAAATTCTCATGAATCTTTGAGAAATTCTTGAATCTATTATTGCCAAAGAGAAAAGAAATTATTTAGAAATTTGTAGCACTTATATTTATATACGTAAAACCCTAAAAGCAGAACTCAATGTATGCAATTCTAATTAGGAAAGGGAACTTAGAAATTGAATGAGTGATGGGGTCACAAGTGCATGGTTGGCACTGTAGCATA
The DNA here is from genome assembly GCA_017589665.1 of Selenicereus undatus. NCBI lineage: Eukaryota > Viridiplantae > Streptophyta > Magnoliopsida > Caryophyllales > Cactaceae > Selenicereus > Selenicereus undatus. Next base: position 62,828,409 of record JACYFF010031956.1, on the reverse strand, counting down.
TTAAGATCGTCTTCTATAAGGACTAGGCCAATCTACTGAGCTATATTCCCTTAAGATAGACTAAGCGAATCAAAATTTGAGATTGAAATGAAAATAATCAACTATCTAATCTAATGGATAAATAATCAAGGAATTGAGCAAAAGAAGCAATCACCAAATCCAAATATCAATCAAGCACTTCTTTCTCTATTAGTTATTTCAAAACCAATAATCGAAGTATCACAACCCTCTTTTGAGGTGATGTGAAATGCTTAAATCTAACCAATCACCATTTCTCAAGGGCTCTTGATTCGTTCATTAAGCAGGTGATTATAAAATTAGTGGTTTCTCAATTAGTGTGATTTTCTTAAGACTCCAAGCAATCGAGTCAAATCCTAGGGTTTCCATATCATATTTTACCTTTCAGTTCTTCACCCATTGCCCAAACATGCAAAAAAGTGATAAGATCTTCTCACAAGTCAATTTGATAAAATAATCCAACAAATTCCAAAGTAACAAAAGATATCAACACCATATGAAGAATTAACTAATATGTGCATAAATCCAAGATCAAAACAACAAATGGTAATGCAAATTACAAAATATAAATCCTAAATGAGGAAAGAGAGAAAAAGAAAAGAGAACTGCTCAGCCAAAAAATATGCTTGGATCTGTCGATTGCAAAGCAGACGTAGAATCCTCATAAGAACTTTATTTAAATTCGCTCTTTCTCCTTCTAATCTAATCTAAAGCCTATCTAGATGGTGAATAATATGGGGGATTGATTGATAGCGATGTGTGACACATGAGCTTAAATAACCAAAGTTGAGCATGTGAACAACCAAGATTGTAGAAAAATCAATAATTGCATACGAAATAAGGTGCCCCGGACTGTGGTCCCACCATGGGTAGACCATAGTGCTCACTAGAGACTTGAAAACACTACAAATCTTGCTTTGCTACTGAGTCGGACAATACCTACCAAGGAACTTGGCTCGTTTCCTATATCCAAGACTGGTTCAACCCTTTTCTTGACTACTCATGGCTAATTCAAGCAAAAACCAATCAGGTTCTTGGACTTTTACTTCATGTATTGCAGGTGCACTTGAGTTCTTCAGGCTAGAATCAACATGTCATTATCAACACCACCAAACCCAACTGTAAATTAGAGAAAGGGCATAAAATTATAAAATTATGCCCCGAAAACCCCTAAAATGGCAAGCACTATTGCCTTACAATCCTATGCAAATTGGATATTTATCATTCCCAGTGCTTAAACCCTTTCTTGCCCTCAAGCAAACTCTAGATAAAATTAACAAAAGAGATGCATATAAGATTCTCAAGCATAATAACCTACTTTAGCTAGGCATTTGATAACACATCATAAGCAAGAATATCAATTAAAAACAACTTCAAGTAGTGTACAAGGCACTTCAAATTAGAAGAAGGTGAATAATTTCAAAGCATTTGAAACCACAAGCCTGACATCAAATATGATAACTCCTAAAGAATCAAAAAGCACATCATGTAAGCATATGGAATTGAGTAGAGCCAACTGAATCAATAGAACCTCACTTTGGGAAATGTGTATCACTCACGCTCATGTGTTTGAAGTAGAGCATGGGTTCATTCAAGATTCATTCTAAAGATACAAACTACCATATACTTGCCAAGTCTCTCTAATTCTCCACCACGAAGATGCAATGTGTACATGAAAATCAAGAGGACTTTGCGGGTTGTAGTGTGGGCTCAAAGGTAAAGGGAAAGGAGTGGGCTAATGAATTTGAAAAATATAGAGCTATTAACCAAGTAGCTAAGGAGCAACCAACAAGGGTTGATATGTTATAAAACTCACCAACACTCCCAACCGCAATAATACAATATAAGTACACATCCCACAAATCAATAGGAAATGAGTTGACAAAATTAAAGGAACTCGTGCTATGTATAAAATGCCAATGCCCATCACTTATTCATGCATGTTTTCTCTTCTTATTGGATTATTTTCTTCTTTTCTTTTTCTTCTTTTTTTTTTATCTTTTTCTTCTTTTTAAAATCTTTCTCTAACATGATTTTTCTTCTTTCTTTTTTCTTTGGAAAATGAAATGTGGATTTCAACTATTGAAAGTCATAGGACCACTAGGTACCAACTCAGAACCTAATGCATATATATACAAACCAAACAAGACGGAAGCAAATAAAAAATGCTAAATATTACTACCCCCTCAACAAACCAACATAGCAAAGGCACCTTAAACATACCCAAAAATACCGATGACATACGTGAAGTGATGTTTCACAGACTTGACTTGAAGGGAAGAATATGTCCATATGACTGAGGGGAAAAATGGGAGGGATCACAGTGTAGATAGGCACAAGCTCAAAAGGGCTAGTAAAGGGGATAAAATGGAACACAAGAGTAGGTTGTTGGGCTATGTGGCTAAAATGACCAAAGAAATAATGAATGCCTCTATCACATAATCAAATTTACACTCATGAATGTGATTTAAAACAAGAATATAGGCAAGTTCAAGAGATGGAACTTGGAGGAATCACGCATACGAAAGACCAAGAGGCTAACTATAATGAACTAGTCCAAAAAAGCTCAAAATCTCATACTTTGTCTATCAAAATCTCAAAATAGCTCATAAAATGAAGTTCATGCACCAACATTAGTGCCAAAAACGCCAATGGGCAACATAGTTCTCAATCAAGACAAGGGTAAAAAAAAAAACGACATTCACAAAACCTTTAAAAATTTTCATACCAAAGGGGCCACTCATTAGAAGTCAATCAAGCTTATGTAAACCATTGTGCCTAGTAAAAGCATCATTGGAGGTTATCTCAAAGAAATCTGCACCGTCCTTTATGCAAACCTAAATGTAACTAAAAATGTAGCAGATAAGTGCAAACATTAGGAAACCGAAAGCTATATGCTCTAACTAGTTGCAAACTGAAAGCTAAAATAAAACACATGAAGCTACTCGACCCCCATGCTTAGGCAAAGCATTATAAGGATATAAATGAAGTGAAGGGAAGGGGGAACAAAAGAGAACAATCTCACTGGGTTGGATGGTGGGTATACTTAAGTTAGGGCCCCGTAATAACTGAGGCACATGGAGGATCATCTACTTCATCTCAAACTCAAGACTCTGCTTATAAAATTATAAGTCATCGAAGCACGCAAGAGCTTATCAAACTCATAGGAAAATAGAATGTAAGAGGTAATAAGAAAAATCATAGGAAGGGTCAAGGAATACAGTCCATGACTTTCATAGCCAAGTCCTCTAGGTTCTCACAATATGGATCAAGAGAGGGATAATACCCTCGAACATAACCTAGGGACATGTCCTAATAAATATTCACACCTTTCATATCAAACACATTATCCTTATAGCCCATATTCATTATAATATCACAAATCATAGGATTATCAATAGGCATTTCAAGGTAATACTTAGAGGAAGGGGAGGGGTTGAACAAAGGGGAAGCATGTGAATGATCAAAGGGATTGGGTAGAACAATATCACAACCAAGGCTAAGAAACCCCTCATGTAAAAGCACATCACATAACCCCTTCAAAGGGGTCTCAGATAGATCATGCACCTCATCAAAGGTATCTTATGTTCAAAACATGCATCGACAACATCAAACTCAGTAGCAAACCTACAAGGCTTACTCACCTTGAGCCCCATGCATTGAGATAAAGGGAAGGATGAAGCAGGTAAGGTCGAGACAACATCAATATTGTCCTTAGGTGATGCAAAGTTAGGTTGAGCATAACATGTATAATAAGGGCTTGAATTAATATTATGGTTAGAAGAATCACAAATGTCACACTAAAAAAGGAGCATAATAAGATCTAGCACAAAATATACAAGGATAAGAGAATGAATATCTAGAAACACGACTAGCCTTATCAAATTCAAATGAATCCTAATCAAGCCACTCAAGCAAATATCATGGTTCATCAATGTTTTTACCAAGAAAACCCCAATACTCTAAAAGAGCTTGGGTTTCACTATTCACACCCTCATCTATAATACCTAAATTTCTCATTTATGCACACAATAATCACATTGAGTGAGAAAGACACTTAAACACTTAAAATACCTCCTAAATACTTCATCCTCAAATTGGGGGAAATGGAAAATTGCCATCGTTTTCTTCTAAGTTTTTTTAATATTTAATCTTTTTGGTTCTTTTTTCAAAGAAAAAAGAATGCTCAGTCAAACCTATCGAGAAAAACCCAATATTGGAGGTCAGTCCCTAATAAAGGCACCAAAAACTTAATAAAGCCGCAATCGCACGATGACATTGTAACAAATCAAGGTCATCTCGCATAAGGACTAAGTCAATCTACCGACCTATATTCCCTCAGGATAGACTAAGCGAATCAAAACTTGAGATTGCAAATTAAAACAATCAATAATCTAATCTAATGGATAAATAATCAAGGGATTAAACAAAACAAGCAATGACCCAATACAAATATCAATGAATAACTTCTTCCACTATTGGTTATTTCAAAATAGATAATTGAAGTATCACAACTCTCTTTCAAGGTGAAGTGAAAGAGCCAAATCTAACCATTCACCATTTCTCAAGGGCTCTTGATTTGTAGGTTCTTTAAACATGCGATTATCAAATTAGTAGTTTCTCAATTAGTGTAACTTTCTTAAGACTCCAAGCAATCAAGTCAAATCTGTAACACCCCCAGCCCCTAGGGCCAGGAGCGTTACGTTTTCTTAACTTCTTACTTAAATTCTGGGGTGAAACGGACAGAGTTTTCCCTAAAAACTGACCCGTTTTCAGGCTAAAAGCCTTACAATAAACCCCTGCAAATCAACGGAAGCGTAAAATATTTAAAAGAAGCACAGCGGCTACACGCCAGAGTTCATAACTCAACTAGCCACTCACTCGGAGTACACCAAACAGAATAGTTCATTAATAAAGAATAAATGAAAGATACAACTCAACAGTTCACACAACCAGAGCATTGAGGTTTACATCCCAAAACAAAACTAACTTTAACCAAGAAGACATCTAACTAATTAGTTGGTTGGCTCATATAGCCATACAGAGCGACCTTTATACCATATGCATTATATGAACTAGAATACTTGGTTTAAATATGTTTACAAACTAAGAACACATTACATGACTTCATTAAACACGTAAGATCCCTTCAAATGGGCACACACGACACCTTGCAAGCAAGAATAGATTCCATCTTAGCACAGCTGACTCAACTTCTTCCTGTCATAAAGAAAACCTGGGGAAAAAGCGGGAAAGAGTAGTGGGATGAGTAACCACATGCTCAGTGAGTGTCCCCCGACCCCATTAAAACCAAAACCGTTACAGGCAATAATATCTTTAATACTCACATATCACGTATTCTTACTTTACTATCATATTAGGCATTCGTAAAGCCCTTGTGGAAGGTTCACTATTCGTAGACTTCATTTTTGCTGCTCAAACTCATTTTTAGGCCCTTAAATAACCAATTTCTTAAAAACAAAGCACTTAAATCACATAAGCAACCAATGAGGGTAAGCACATAAACCTTCTTTTTCATAAACATAACTACTTAGCAGTCCATTCAAACTATGCATGAAACCTCATTCATACAATGTGCACATAAGGCTATCACTTTTCATAATCATACTTTTGTTGGCATTTCATTCATATGATATGCATAAGACGCACATTTTGAGTCTCAATCAAACCTCATTCATAGGGTATGCATGAAATATGCTTATAAGGCTTTTTTTTTCATATTCGTATCTTACTTAACATCTTATTCATAAGTTATACTTGGAATATGCACATGTCATACACAGGAAGCTTTCTTTCTTTGTACTGAAAACACTTCATTTAGCCTCTTGAGGCTTATATTCTTTAAGAGAGATCTCTTTCATATCGATCGCATACTGACCCTTATAACCTTTTCATGTTTCATTCATCTAGCCTCTTGATGGCCCATAAAAACTCTTTTCTTAAATACATGAAATGACGCAATGCCGACTGCTTTTATTCACTTACTAGGAAAATACATCTGGCTTAAGATCATTAGAGGGTGCTGATTGGGTGAGATCTATTCTCAACCCCATAGTAAAACCTAACGCTCACGCTTAAGCTCTTACTCCCGGGACGGCTACATATAACATATCGGACCATTACATTACCCTCATCAGGGTCTTCTAGGGTTTCCTAGTACTAGGACTTATCCCCTAGGCTAACATCATTCATATCATATTGTCCAAAGCACATTATCTTAGCCAATTTAAAGCGCATGGGCCATAATGGCTATAAGTTTGCTGCCTCTCACAGCAAAATCCTTTATCATGCAACTCACGCCTTTGTAAAACTCTTTAGGGATTCCCCCGTTCAAGCGAGTTCACTCCCAAGACTATATTCAGTTAGTTAAAATAGGCCATCATGCACTAATAATTATGGCTATTATGATTTCAAAATATGAAATCCTTTTTTTTCAAAACTCACCCTTATGCAAATAATCCAACTTAATGACCTAGAAACGGTAGGGGTGCACATGTACACATTCAAACACTTCATAATTCAACTTAACAACTTGAGTCACACATGGCCTCGCAATCCACACGATTGCAGTTAATTCACAACCTAGGCTCCCTCCTCACAAGCATCGTACCAAAGGACCTCGAGCCACTCGTAGTTCTACCTCAAACCGTCCAACTACCATCTCGGTTTCAATTTCACAATTTAGTATTCTAATCATCATGATATACTGAAAAGCGATATGTAAACTTACGTAACTTACCAATCTTAACTTACCGAACAAACAAATAACGATTAGCAGAGCGCTGTAACCAACGGTTATAACCGTACATACATATGTGCACATATATATATATATATATATATATATATATATATATGTGTGTGTGTAGGCATTCATACGACCTTAACTGTAACCAAACGCTTAGTAAGCTGAGTTAAACTAAGTAAGCATGAAACACGATTACATTCATGTATTGCAGTTAAGGGCTAAGCATGCTCATTTCGTCATTCGAATGTTGTTTCGAAGTTACATTTGAAGGCTAATTAAGCCATTTGAGCATAATACGATTCTAGACGTTCGTTTATTACTTCGAGGTGATTAATCGAATCTAATTAAGCCACTTAAACATAATACAATTGAGGGCGTTCGTTTATTACATCGAAGTTACCATTCAAGTCAGATTTTTCGACATGTATTAACAGCGCATACTTGAATCGATTCTAGACATGCATAACTCATTTTGAACTAAACTTTCAAGCATGTATTAACTGAATTCACTTGAATCAATTCTAAACATGCATAACTCATTTTGAACTAAACATTCAGGCATGCATTAACTGAATTCACTTGAATCGATTCTAACCATGCATAACTCATTTCGAACTAAACTTTCAGGCATGAACTAACTAAACTAACATGTATCGATGCAAAGCCACTTTCGAGTATTAATCAACTAAACTAACATTTAACGATCCAAAGTCATTTTTAGGCATAAGCTAACTAAACGTAACATGCATTGCAACTTAAAGCTTAAAACGATTTCGAAACTACTAATAATTAGGAGGTGAGAAACCCCCATCTAGACTCCAAGCTAGAGGACCCGATTTTTGAGTTTTGGGGCTTGATTTAGATGTTTTAAAACTCGAATCTCGACTCTCTTGCTGCTGTAATGCCCGACAGTTTGAAAACCCTAGCTTTCAAACCTCATTTTCCTGGGATTTAGGGGTCGTCGGACCCGAGCCACCAGCCAGAAAGCCTTGCCGACCAGGCCTGGCCGCTGTCGACCACCGCTGGCATAAGAGTCCCTTACTCCCTCGACCTCTCTTCTCAGCTCATGCCTGCTGATCGGGGTCAGGCCTTGCGGCTCCCGTGCGAGCCGTGTGATGGTCGGCCGTTTGCCGGCGTCTCTCTCTCTCTCTCCTTGTGCGTGGTGGTCGGGGGTCGCGGGGCTGGGAGCACCAGAGCTCCCCCCCCCCCCTCCGTTGTGTTTTTGTGACAGAAAAGGGGGCTTGGCCCCCCTTTTGTTCTATTTTTTTTTGTTTCTTTTGGTCAATAGCTCAATTAACTAAAATCACTAATCTAATCTCGCAACCTCCTATTCTAAACCCAATCGTTACTACAATCGTTCATCGATTATTTGTTCCCAAATACGTCAAGATCCGAATTTAACAAACCTCAAAACTAATTCTAATGTTAACAACCTAAACGCATTTAGGAAACGACTAAATAAATCAAATAACGACTAAATTAAACTATCGATATAATTTAAAGGCACAAATAGCACGAATTAACTTTAAAATCAATAATAGCAATAATAATTCTTTTTAATAAAATTATTGCTCACATAAGCACATTGATACTAGTCTAACTCATATGGTTAATAAAAATATGAATTTTGTAATGTAGAAGGTAAGGCAGCCACGTTCTCGTAAATAAAGAAGGTGGGCCTTACACTTTTCCCCCCTTAAAAGAATTTCGTCATTGAAATTCTAAACCTAAGTTCGGTCTTTTCTAGAATATACGTACACAACTATGATCTACGCTGTAGGTTTTTAAAATGTTTCATTTAGCAGACACTACCTACTTTAAATCAAAAGAAAATGCTTATGGTATCCAGTCTCCTCCTCGCCAATCCGTTTCAAGCGTCTACTCACTCTATTTAGGTGCCGAGGGAAAACCGCATTGAAGAGGGGCAAATGAGTTGGCATGAACAACCATATTGAGCTTGTCTTAAAAATAAACATAGATTTTCGATAATCTAGACTGAATTCACCTAGTAAGCAACAACTCTATATACATGCATTGCTACGAGTTGAAGTTTAAAGGAAGGGAAATTGGGTAGTTGAGTCCTCGAGGTCTTATGCTAGTAGTCTCATTCTAAGACATGAATTCAAGTCACCTTTGGGATCACAGTGGTTAACTAAGAGATTCCTATAACACATTAGAGCAATCAAAGTGTCACATAGCACCACATAGCATCATTTAAGCATAATAGCATCGCATAGAATCAGCAATTTTGCATTCTCAAGCCTAGGAACTATAGGTGACATGAAGCTGTCTAATACACATATAGCAAGCAATTTACAAAAGGAGAGCGCCTGTAACTGGAATCCTTATGTTTATACATCCATCACAACTAACTTTTAGGCATTTCGTCAATCGCAACTTAGACAAGATATGTCAAAGTCGTATGAAGGGGGTTAAAAGTCGAAAATGAGCAAGTTAACTTCAGTACTGATAAAGTCTCAGATAGTTAAGAATTTCGTCTTAGTATTGGCCTCAAACGGAGGGGAATGACATGAAACACTGGGCGAATGAACCAAACCTAATAGGTTAAACGGGCACATGAAATGCCGTGGATATCCCTCTAAAACCTTCAAAAATATTTTGGGCCATGGTTTCTACGAATGTATGATATAACATGTAAATAAATAACATAGCGTGATAAAGGACAAGACCGTGAATGCCGTCTGGGAAGGCAATAACGAGTTTTCATTACTAGCACAGCGAAATAGTGCATTTCACTAATCCTATATTCACAAGCTATAAACAAATGTGAGACTAAATTGATTATTTAGAATATATGTTAGTCATGCATCCAATATGCCATTCCTCAGACCAATAAGAAAAGCAAAACTAGCAAAAAGGGCGTAAGCCACACATGCACAAAATATGCACAATGTTTAAGCCTTCAGGGAGCTCCAAGGAATTCTGGAAAATTAAAGAAAACCTATGAGCATGTGGGTGAGAAATATAAAGATAAGATTTACATGCTGGTATATGGGAAACACTTCATGCATCATCAAATCAAAAGCTAAATTTTTGTTTCTTACAAGCCTAGTAACCAGAGTAACTAGGGCATTATTTCCTAGCACAGGACATAGAATAAGAACACTCTGATCACAATGATATCCACAAAAATGCTCTAATGTACAGCAAAGTGGAACATTGAAATGATTAGCTAATAACAACAAAAGGATAAACGCATAATTCTAATACAATAAAGGTCTATCGGCGTAAGTATTCACATTCCTAGAAAAGGATGGTCGAATTCTTACAACATACAAAGCAATGCGTATCATAGTCCATATGCACACATTTTCGGACAAGTAACCCATGCGTAAACATCATCGATGCAAAGGAAGCGGAAATGTCAAATTTGGGGTTCACGTGAAGTCAACCTTAGAAAGAGCTCGTCAGACTGGCTGGGTATGCAAGTACAAAGAAGACAGGTTCTACTCATAATGACAAGTTCTAGTAACAATCATATTTGATGCGTAATTTGAATAAATTTGAACGAAATATGGAATCAAATCAAGACAAGTTGAAATTTTGATAAATGTCAAGTGCCTTGTAACTTCAGTTATACAAAGATTATTCTTAAGGAACTGTAGAACACATGAAGAACAAGGAAAAAAAATTATTTTCATATTAAACAGTGTGCAATTCAATGCAAACTGACCTTACTGGAGGACTGAATATATCACAGAAGTAACGCATAGTCAAACAATAATCCAGACATAAGGACCTTAAAATGAATAACAATTAACAACAAATCTTTCATGAAGAATAGTTAAAAACTGTCACCTAAATTGTAACAACTGATTTCCCATTATTCCTTTCCTAGCCCATTACGAAGCATTCTATCGACGTACACATCTTAGCACGTACACATTTACAAGTAACACTTGATACACATAAGGGCGGGTATTTGTGAATCTAAACTCCCTCATCATTATTAACGGAAAGCTAATCCTTCGGTGTAAGATAAACTTGGCTCGACTCTAACTCACTAATCAGAAGACTTTGTTATTAACGGAAAGCTAACCTTTGAGTACGTCTGCTCACTCCATTATAGGGCCCGAGGACCAAATCGTACTTAAGAGACAAAGATGGGCTTAGAGTAAAGGCTTTCCAATCATTCAATTTCAAATCGTATGTTCTTTAAACTTTCGATTAAAATCACCAAGGCATATAAGCGAAACAACTTTCGATTGAGCTAACACTTAACTTATCCACAAGAATACGAGCCACTCGGCCTACACCTTAGCAAATGGTTCCTTCATCTAACCAATCAGCTCACTCAAGCTGCACCTAACTAGGTAAACGCACCAACATTCATATAAAACTCGCATTTGCACACACGGCAGGCGTGGATCACGTCATCGGGAATGCATTCCTAGGCAACTATATGAGATGCAAGACTCAGGTCGCCGCCTATGGTTGCAGGACCTTGTTATGCCCAAGGGCCAGGAGCGTTATGTTTTCTTAATTTCTTACTTAAATTCTGGGGTGAAGCGGAAAGAGTTTCCCCTAAAAACTGACCGTTTTCTAGCTAAAAGTCTTACAATAAACCCCTACAAATCAACAGAAGCGTAAAACATTTAAAAGAAGCTCAATGGCTACTTGCCGGAGTTCATAACTCAATGAGCCACTCGCTCGGAGTACACCAAACAGAATAGTTCATTAATAAAGAACAAATGAAAGATACAACTCAACAGTTCACACAACCGGAGCATTGGGTTACATCCCAAAACATAACTAATTTTAACCAAGAAGACATCTAACTAATTAGATGGTTGGCTCATACGGCCATACAGAGCGACCTTTATACCATATGCATTACATGAACTAGAATACTTGGTTTACATACGTTTACAAACTAAGAATACATTACATGACTTCATTAAACATGTAAGATCCCTTCAAATGGGCACACACGACACCTTACAAGCAAGAATAGATTCCATCTTGACATAGCTGTCTCAACTTCTTCTTGTCATAAAGAAAGTCTGGGGAAAAAAGGGAAAGAGTAGTGGGATGAGCAACAACACGCTCAGTGAGTGTCCTCCGACCCCCTTAAAACCAAAACCGTTGCAGGCAATAATATCTTTAATACTCACATATCACGTATTCGTACTTTACTATCACATTAGGCATTCATAAAGCCCGTATGGAAGGTTTACTATTCATGGAATTCATTTTTCCCGCTCAAACTCATTTTTAGGCCCCTAAATAACCAATTTCTTAAAAAGCAAGCACTCAAATCACATATGCAACCAACGAGGCTAAGCACATAAACCTTCTTTTTCATAAACATAACTACTTAGCATTCCATTCAAACTATACATGAATCCTCATTCATACAATGTGCACATAAGGCTATCACTTTTCATAATCATACTTTTGTTGGCATTTCATTCATATGATATGCATAAGACGCACATTTCAAGTCTCAATCAAACCTCATTCATAGGGTATGCATGAAATATGCTCATAAGCCTTTCTTTTTCATATTCGTATCTTACTTAGCATCTCATTCATAAGTTATACTTGGAACATGCACATGTCATACACAGGAAGCATTCTTTCTTTTTACTGAAAATACTTCATTTAGCCTCTTAAGGCTTATATTCTTTAAGAGAGATCTCTTTCATATTGGTCGCATACTGACCCTTATAAGCTTTTCACGTTTCATTCATCTGGCCTCTTGATGGCCCATAAAAAGTATTTTCTTAAATACTTCAAATGGCGTAATGCCGACTGCTTGTCTTCGCTTATTAGGAAAATACATTTGACACAAGATCATTACAGGGTGCTGATTGGGTGAGATCTATGTTCAACCCCATAGTGGGACCTAACGCTCATGCTTAAGCTCTTACTCCCAGGATGGCTACCTATAACATATCGGAGCATTGCATTACCCTCGTCAGGGTCTTCTAGGGTTTCCTAGTACTAGGACTTATCCCCTAGGCTAACATAATTCGTATCATATTGTCCGAAGCACATTATCTTAGCCAATTTAAACCGTATGGGCCATAACAGCTATAAGTTTGCTGCCTTTCACAGCGAAATCCTTTATCATACAACTCACGCCTTTGTAAAACTCTTTAGGGATTCCCCCATTCAAACGAGTTCACTCCCAAAACTGTATTCATTTAGTTAAAATAGGCCATCATGCACTAATAATTATGCCTACTATAATTTCAAAATATGAAATCCTTCTTTTTCAAAACTCACCGTTATGCAAATAATCCAACTTAATGACATAGAAATAGTAGGGGTGCACATGTACATATTCAAACACGTCATAATTAACCTTAACAACATGAGCCACACATGGCCTCGTAATCCACACGATTGCGGTTAATTCACAACCTAGGCTCCCTCCTCACAAGCACCGTACCACAGGACCTCGAACCACTCATAGTTCTACCTCAAACTGTCCAACTACCATCTCGGCTTCAATTTCACAACTTAGTATTCTCATCATGATATACTGAAAAGCGATGTGTAAACTTACGTGACTTACCAATGCTTAACTTACCGAACAAACAAATAACAATTAGCAGAGCACACAACCAACGGTTATAACCATACATACATATGTATATGTGTGTGTGTGTGTGTGTGTGTGTGTGTGTATGTATATATATATATATATATATATATATATATATATATATACATATACATATATATATATATATATATATATATATAGGCATTCATACAACCTTAATTGGAAACAAATGCTTAGTAAGCTAAGTTAAACTAACTAAGCATGAAACACGATTGCATTCATTTATTGCAGTTAAGGGGTAAGCATGCTCATTTCGCCATTCGAATGTTGTTTCGAAGTTACATTTCAAGCCTAATTAAGCCATTTAAGCATAATACGATTCTAGATGTTCGTTTATTACTTCAATTTAATCGAATCTAATTAAACCACTTAAACATAATACGATTCAGGGGGTTCGTTTATTACATCGAAGTTACCATTCAAATGAAATTTTCAGACATGTATTAACGGAGCATACTTGAATCGATTCTAGACATGCATAACTCATTTCAAACTAAACTTTCAGGCATGAATTAACTGAATTCACTTGAATCGATTCTAAACATGCATAACTCATTTCGAACTAAACATTCAGGCATGTATTAATTGAATTCACTTGAGTCAATTCTAAACATACATAACTCATTTCGAACTAAACTTTCAGGCATGTAATAACTGAATTCACTTGAATCGATCCTAAACATACATAAATCATTTCGAACTAAACTTTCAGGCATGAACTAACTAAACTAACATGTATCGATGCAAATCCACTTTCGAGTATTAATCAACTAAACTAACATTTAACGATCCGAAGTCATTTTCAGGCATAAACTAACTAAATGTAACATTCATCGTGACTTAAAGCTTAAAACAATTTCGAAATTACTAATACTTAAGGAGGCAAGAAGCACCCACCTAGACTCCAAGCTAGAGGACCTGATTTAGGGGTTTGGGGGCTCGATTTGGATGCTTCAAAACCAGAATCTCGACTCTCTTGTCGTTGTCATGCCTGGCAGTTTGAAAACCCTAGCTTTCAAACCCTCATTTTCCTGGGATTTGAGGGTCGTTAGACCCGAGCCACCAGCCGGAAAGCCTTGTCGACGACGCCTGGCCGCCATCCTACCGATGTCGACCACCGCTGGCACATGAGTCCCTGACTCCCTCGACCTCTCTTCTCTGCTCGCGTTTGCTAATCGGGGTTAGGCCTTGCGGCTCCCATGCAAGCCGTGCAACGGTCGACCGTTCGCCGACATCACTCACTCTCTCTCTCTGTGGGTGTTGGTCAGGGGTCGCGGGGCTGGGAGCAGCAGAGCCCCCCTCCTCTGTCGTGTTTTCATGAAAGAAAAGGGGGCTTGGCCCCCCTTTTGTTCTTTTTTTTTTGTTTCTTTTGGTCAATAGCTCAATAAACTAAAATCACTAATCCAATCTTGCAACCTCCTATTCTAAACCCAATCGTTACTACAATCGCTCATCGATTATTTGTTCCCAAATACATCAAGGTCCGACTTTAATAAACCTTAAAACTAATTCTAATGTTAACAACCTAATCGCATTCGGAAAACGACTAAATAAATTGAATAACGACTAAATTAAACTATCGATATTATTTTAAGGTACAAATAGCGCGAATTAAGATTAAAATCAATAATAGCAATAATAATTCTTTTTAATAAAATTATTCCTCACATAAGTACATCGATACTAGTCTAACTCATATGGTTAATAAAAATACGAATTTTATAACGTAGAAGGTAAGGAAGCCACGTTATCGTAAATAAAGAAGGTAGGCCTTACAAAATCCTAGGGTTTCAATATTAGATTTCACCTTTTTGTTCTCACCTTATTCCTAAAACAAGGAAGAAAGTAATCAAATTTTCTCAGAAGTTAATGAACATCTGGAATTTGATAAAATAATTCAATAAATTCCAAAGTACTAAAGATATCAACATAAGATCAAGAAACTAACTAGTAAGCGCATAAATCAAGATCAAAACACAAAAAGTTGATCCGAATTACAAACATAAGTCCTAAATGCGAAAAGAGAAGAGAAGGGAATTGTTTAGCCAAAGAATGTTGTTGAATCTGCCGCTTGTAAACCAAACATGGACTCCTTACAAGTTCTTCACTTCAATTTGCTCTCTCTGCCTCTAATCTAATCTGAATCCTAATCTAGATGGTGAATAAGATTGTGGATAGATTGATAGACATGTATGGGATATGAGCTTAAATAGCTAGAGTCGAACATTGGACAACCAAAATTGCAGAAAAATCAATAGTTTTGCGTAAAATAAGGCGCCATGGACAATAGGTACTGTGACGAGCTGTCGTGGTGCCCACCGGTGACTTCAAAACATTGCAAATATTGCTTTTCTACTGAATTGGAGCAGCCCACCAAAGGAACCAGGTTGGGTTCCTGTATCGAAGTTAGTACATGTCTTTTCTTGTTTGCTCATGGCCAATTCAAGCGAAAACCAATCTGGTTCATGGAATTTTATTTCCTCTTCACTCACTTTGTAGGTGTACTCGGGTTCTTTAGGACATAATCTACATGGTATCATCAACAACACCAAACCCAAGTGTAAAATAGAAAAGGGGCATAAAATTGTACTACTATGCATCAAAAAGCCCTTAAAATGGCAAGCATTACTGCCTAAAAAATCCTATGCAAGGTGGACATTTATCAAAGAGTGTGAGTAAAAAATTACACCAATAAATACAATTGACTAAAGAGGGAAAAGGATAACTAAATAGTCTTAGTGCCCAGAAATTATCAGCTCCAGCTTCCTAGCATATGGCTTCTGAATCCCAAAAAGATAGCAGAACTCCATCATAGAGCTCCAAGTTTTGACTCTTGGCCCCCAAGTCAAGGTCCCTAGCTTTGGATGCTCTATCGTACTCTTCATGTTGCTAGAGAATAAGCTGAACTTCACGCTCCTCTCCTACAAGATCTCTTTCCTCCCTCATCCATCTATTCCTTTCTTCTACTACCTTGATGATGTCCTCTAGATGAGCCAGGGCACTAGTGCCTTCTTGAGCTATAGTCTGCTCACACTTCACTTTGCTTGAGTATGGACGTGGCACTAGGGACTCTAATTCCTCTCTTATTCCCAGCTGATGCCATCCCCAAATGGATAGAAACCCTAAAAGTTTTTGTTATAGGGGAGGCACTAGCTTCCTTCCTTTAAGGAAAGGAAGATAATGAGTAGAATATGAGAGATGAGGGCCACTAGGAGGCTAAGGAATAGGATCCAAAAGGTGACTCTCATGAGTCCCTTGAAAAAGCATATAAGGGTAGCAAACAATGAACTGGTGGCTCAGCCTTGAGTCTTGGATGGGTCCTGGCATTCCAAAACTTTCTAACAAGAGGGGTAGGTGTAGATGTCTATAAGGGTGCCCCTAGATCATAGGGGAAGAACAAGAAGACACTGGCTCCTTACGAACATGGCGAACAAGCTTCTAAAGTAGGACTAGCCACCACTTTCAATACTCTCCTTGAGATGAAAGTACTTGTTGATAGAGTTAGACAAGCCTAAAAGCTTCACATTGTAAAGAACTAACAACCAGCGATCTTACACCTTGCAGCCTTGTGTTCTTCATCTAATCACTTTAGGACCTTATTGAGGGAAGTTTGTGCCAGCCACCCTATCGTAGGGTTGAGGAAATAGTAGGCACCACAAAAGGTCCAAGGTATCCCCAATCTTAGAGGTTTAATGTTTTTGAAAAAGAATACACTATACGAAGTAGACATGGCAAATGGGTTATTCGGTTCGGATTTGGGTCTGGTTAAGTTAGGTTCAGGTTATATTCATCTTGATCAATTTTGTTTCGAGTTCAAATTCAGTTTAGGCTCGGGTATGGTTCGGGTTGAGTTTGGATCGAGTCAACTTCGGGTGACCTAGGTTCGGGTATGTTTCGATTCCGATTCAAGTGAAGTTTGGATAGGGTTAACTTTGCATCAAGCTCGTTCGGATTGGTTTGGGCACAAGTCAATTCAAACTCATGGTTTAAGTATGTTTCAGTTATGGGTTCGGGTCAATTTTGGCTCGGATATAAGTTAGATCAGGTTAAGTTCCAATGGGGTTATTATTTGGTCAACTTGTATTTCAATTGGTTCACTTTATATGTGGTATGACTAAGTGAAACTAACCTTGTTTTAGTCACTCAATTCCACTTTGACTTTTTGGACTTGTATTTTACTCTAGATTGAAAACAATGTTAAATTGATTTAGACAAATTCAAATGGATAAGTCGATAAATTGTCGAGTTACAATCCAACTGAAACTTATTCACATATATTAAAAATGGGAAGTTGCGATAGGTAAGATTTAAAAGTACAAGACTAAGTGAATTAACCTCTATTTAATGTAATTAACCAATTAAACCAATTTGGACCTAAATCTAACTCCAAATTTAAAATAAGGCCAAATTAAAATTAAACAAATTCTAGTTAGTATGATCCAAATTGAATGTAGACTATGTAGTTACATAGAGTGAGAAATGGGGAGTTTTAAGAGATAAAACTAAGAAAAATTGATAAGATCCAAATTGGACTTATTTGCACAGCTTAAAAGGGGAAGTCATGAAAGATAAACTTAAGTGAAATTGGCCCGTAATTTGTAAGTCATAGCCAATCAACTCAAATAATTATGACCTATATGTATAGTGGGTCTAAATTTCAAAATAAGTATGACCAAATCAATCTATATGAATTCAAAAGTTTCAAAATAAGCATGGCTAGATCAATATATATAACTTTATGCCATTATTTACCTAATCAAATCAGAATACATACCCACTGACATAGTTGTCATTACCTCAAAGACCTCAACCTATTGATTGTCATTATGTCGAGTAGAGGACAAAATTTAACTTCTTAGTTTTAAGTTTCAGCAACATTGACATCGATTAATAAATCAAAGAGATACGCTATAATTTTTGTCATAGACTCATAATTTATACTTTGTCATCAATCATAGTTTAACACTTGCCAGTTAGTTATTACTTATTGCTTAGTTTAAGTTATAAGTATTGTTTATTATGTCTTGGTTTGCTACAAGGTTGTGACCTATATCAAATTTAATTAGCAATTTTGCATTAACCTAAACTCAATCGTCCAATACAGTCCATTATACATATTTGAATTTTAGCTTAATGAATAGACTAAAATTAACAAACTAGTAATTTAACTTACTGAATAGATTAAATCAATAATTCTGTACATATTGCAAATTAAATGATAGGTGATGAAAATTTTAAAATAATAAAACTTTTTAATGTTAATATTTGTTAATTTTCTTTACTTCTCTTATTTGAATTATTTCTCAAATGTTATGAAAAGTTTTTCAAAAAGTATAAAAATTTCAAATTAAATGAAAATCAAAATGATAGGCCTTTTTTTGCTATTCTTTTTCATTAAAAATCAAAATTCCCCCTTAATTAAGTTCTAAAAGTTGCTTGACTTGAGAATGGAAAATAATTAGAAGGAATGAATCAATAAAATTTAACATAATTAAAATATCCTAGACCTAGACTCCAGTTGGCCAAAACTCCATGTCTTTACCTGCAAAGTGCAAACCCTAATTTCATTGATTTCCTCTGAGAACTCTCTTGGCCCTCAACCTGTTAGCCTTTTACTCTTTTGATTCTTGAGTCTCAGGCACAGTTGGCCAAAATCTCGCCCGCCTCTTGGTAAGGCCACAAGTGCATAGTGGCATTGTAGCACATCAAGGTCAATCCCACAGAGACTAGGTTGATCTATTGGACTATATTTCCTTAAGATATGCCAAGCGAATCCAAGTTTGAGATTGAAATAAAACTATCTAATGTAATGGATAAAAATCAAGGAATTAAACAAATCAAGCAATTACCCAATCCAAAATATCAAACATGCACTTTTTCCTCTAATGGTTATTTTAAAACCAATAATCGAAGTTTCATAACCCTCTTTCAAGTTGAAGTGAAATAAATAAATCTAACAATGACCGTTTCTCAAGGGTTCTCAATTTATTTAGGTTCATTAAGCATGCGATTCTCAAATCAATGGTTCCTCAATCAGTATGACTTTCTCGAGACTCAACACAATCAAGTCAAATCCTAGGATTCTGATATTAGATTTCACCTTTCACTACATCACCCAATACCGACAACATGCAAGAAAGTGATCAAGTTTCTTACAAGACAACAAACATCTATGATTCAATAAAACAATCGAACAAATTGCAAAGTGCCAAATGATATCAACACAAGATCAAGATATTAACAAGTATTTACATAAATCCAAAATCAAAACAATAAAGATAACCAAAATTACAAAATGTAAATCTAAATTTAGAGAGAAGAGAAGAGAAGAGGAAAGATATGTTCAGCCAAGATCGCGCTTGAACCGTAGTTGCAAGCCCGGGGTGGAATCCTTGCAAATCTTCACTTCAACTCCCTCTCTCTCCTTTTAATCTAATCTAATTACAAAAAAGCTAAAAGAGTGGAAATGGAATGAATGGGTCTTCAATCCCTTTCAAGCAGTCGAGTCTGTCTAAATATAGCAACCCGCCATCCATTCTCAGTTATAAAAGCCAATGAAAACGGGACAGTTATAGGCCCACCACGGGTGTGACAGCCACCACTGATAGACCGTGGTGCTTGCTGGGTCTGAAATCTTCTGCTCTTCTCTTGCTCCATGGGCATGGCAACTCAGGGGCATCTGTGGGGGGTCAACATACACCCAAATGAACGTTAAATGTTGGGTCAAATGGCCTAAAATCCTGTAATAATCATCAAAGAATCATACCCGAGCATAAAATGATACTATGAGTATAAATTATGACATTAAGCTCATATATTCCCGAAAAAGTGCTTAAAAGGGCCTGAAAATGATGTATACAAAATCACTTATCATCTCTCAATCGCCACTCACATAATCCACTCACGTAGTCTCAGTCTCTTCAGCAAGCAACAATTTTTAGCAATTTTAGGTAGTTTATTTGCTACCTAAATCTCCAGCAACAGCAAGTAGAAGCTTTGATGACTACCTAAAATTCGAAAGTCCAACCAACAAGCACTAATCTCCGGTGTTTTTCATCTGTAAGTCTATCTCTTTGTTATGCTACTTCCAAGTTCCTAGTGAAATTTGATGAGGATTATTAGTCTGCAATTTATAGATTGAAAATCTAAAATTGGGTTTTCTTGGATGCTGATCATGTGGCTCAAAGGCCATGAGTATTATTAGTCTTCATCCTTTCCCCCCACCTCTATGTTCTTCTCATAAGTCATTACATAACAAGTTAATGCCCAACCTTATTGTTCTTTCGTTGACGGTTGTGAGGGCTTCTAGAATGGTCCTGAATGTCAGTAATTTCGCCTTTCCCAAACAAATAGAAATTATGACTTGTGGATGAGGTTGTATCATATTTGCTACACATTTGTGAAAATCTTAGAAGCCTAAGTGTTGCTTACATAATGCAAACTATAGGAGTGAATTGCGTTCCAGTAGGCTTTGTTTGATCTGGTATGTTTCAAATTTCATACGTGGTTGTCATTCTCTTCTTTGTTTTTTATTGCTAATAACCCCATTTGCTACTCTTTTTAAACATGTGGTTAAGTTGTTCAGACTCTGGAGGTTAGCATATAGACAGTATCTAAAAGGAGAAGCGAAAAACTAGTTTATTAGGAAAAACTACATAGGCAGTTGGATTTTTGGGGATTATTAGCCTATTGTAAACAAAAAATTTAGTTATTTGAATTAATGATTTATCTAATTTTGATTGTAAAAATAAGGCAGAGTAGTAGGGAGTAGGTGACTATCATCAGTGAGTTATCAACTGCTATAAGTCCAGTGATTGTCCCAAGAATTTTTTAGTAGCTTAACTCCTCTCTGTCAGTTTATGTTTGCCCTTGTAATTATAAGTTGAACTATTGGGGAAAAATGAATAATGGAAAATGTAATTCTTTTGGATTTGAGGGATTGTGAAAATTGAATCGGGGGAGTATTCTTCATCTTTAATCTCTATTAGAAATATTGGTTTGTTAAAAAATAGTTTAGTTTAGGTTGAAATTTGTTATTTGTAGGTAGCTATGGATACAAATGGAGATGGAGAAGGCCTTCAATGGCTATTTGATAAGGAGAATGTAATTCTTGTGAAAGTGCAGCCAAAAGACATAGTTCATGACAGTGAGCATGCTTGCACAATCACTAGTAATGGTGGACCTAGAAGTGTAGTCTAGCATGAGTATCTTGTAATCCCTACATCGGAGTTTGAGGATGGGATAAAGCAAGCAACTTGCAAATACCGTGAGAGTAAAACTTTTATTGCTGATTCAAGGTATGGACCTAACAATATGAAGAAGCATCTCAAGAAGTGCTTAGCATATCAAGCTGCGTAGGTAGCTCATGCAGCATCATGGGAAGCTTCTAGGCTCGAAACAAAAATCTATCACGAGTTGGTCGCCAAGGCAATCATAATGCATGGGTATAGTTTTTGTTGGGTTAAGCATAAAGGCAATAGAGTAATTCATGCATATCTCAACAACTAAGTTATAACCATAATTAGAAACACTGCCAAAGTAGATTTGCATAGGATTTCATGAGTGTTTAGGAGTCATTTCAGGGGATTAATATGCGTAATCGTATGATTTATACCCCTATTTTTACTATTATGCTTGGTCTTCATTATCTGAGAAGTGTCTACAGATTGTGATCTTTTAAACCCAAAGTATGTCGATAGAATGAAGATTTTGAGGCCTTGTGGATTAAAAAAGATAGCAAAAGAGAGCTAAAAACACCCAACACGGGCAAACCGTGGGTAAAACCACAGTCTAGGAAAATCCAAGAGAAGTAGCAGGTTGAACAAAAGAGATCAACCATACCAGAGGGCACCACGGTCTGACTGTGGTGGAGGCCACAGCCACCACAGTCTGTGGTGTCTCCACGATCTGACCGTGGTGACCCCTGTTCTCCCGAGTTAGCTTGTTTTCGTCGTGCCTTTTCGTGCTCTAAGCGTTTTGGGATACTTGTACCTTTCGTTTTCGCAATAATTGCTTGTTTTTACTGCTTCCTTGGCATCAAGTTCCATTATCTACAATCATCTTCCATCCTAATTTCACCATTAGAAGAGCGTTGAAGAAGAAAGGGGCAAAGATCAATCAACTGTTCAAAGGCTTTGGAGGTGTATTGAAATATCGCCATCTGGGCTACTCGAATAAGCTTTTCTTTCCTTCTCTTTGCATTTAACTTCTCTTTAGTTTAGATTAAGAACTTGAGATGTTTGCTTTGTTAATTTCAATAATGAGGGAGTAGATTTGTTAATCTAGGGGTTATAAAGCTGAACTGATGTTCTTGATTTTGTTAGTTAATCTTTGTTCACTTTGAATCCTTGGTTGGTTGTCTTAATCTAGTCCTTGAATCTTGATTCCCATTGTGAGATTTTTGGCCAGCTTTTTGCATGTATGTTAAATGCTAGATCGAAGTACTGAAAGGTGAAGATTGGTGTTGGAAAAATTAGGTTAGACGAAGTTTAATAATCACTTGAGAAAGTGTTATGGATTGAGTGGTCTTAAGATAATTAAATTCTTAAACTTGATTCGAATAGGATCTAGTAAGAGTTAGTAATTGGTTCAAACAAGTTAATTAAGTCCTTTTGGAAAGAGAGTAGTGAATTCTCTAGCATTGTTGACTGTTGAATCAACCGACGTGGAGAAAAGTGCTTGTTAGACTAGTAGATCAACACATCAGTAGGTGATGTTTCCCATAGATGTTTTAGCCATTAAATTTAGTCCTAGGAGTTTAACATTTGTTAGATACAAATCCAAATTGAATCTTGAATTCTCTTAGTAAACTTGTAAAGGAATATTTGGTAATTCAATCTTGTCTTCGTGGGAACGACCTTGATCTAGACCATAACACCCGCGCGCTTGTGGTGGCAATCAAGTTTTTAGTGCCATTGCTAGGGTTTGATGAATGTCATATTTGTATTTGATTTCTTGAGTGTTTAGGAGTCATTTAAAGGGGATTAATATGCTTAATTGTA
Source organism: Selenicereus undatus (assembly GCA_017589665.1). Classification (NCBI taxonomy): domain Eukaryota; kingdom Viridiplantae; phylum Streptophyta; class Magnoliopsida; order Caryophyllales; family Cactaceae; genus Selenicereus; species Selenicereus undatus. The sequence continues at coordinate 62,805,026 of JACYFF010031956.1, read as the reverse complement.
TGATTTATGCCCCTATTTTTACTATTATGCTTGGTATCGCTTGTTTGAGAAGTGTTTGTAGATTTTGATCTTGTGAACACAAACCATGTTGGTAGAATGAATATTTTGAGGCCTTATGGATTAAAAAGATAAGAAAAGAGGCTCAAAACACGGACAAACTGTGGGCAAAACCACGGTCCAGGGAGATCCAAGATAAGCAGTAGGTAGAATAAAGGAGAGCCATCAGACCAGAGGGCACCATAGTCTAACTGCGGTGGAGGCTATGATTTGTGGTGTGCCCTACGGTCTGACTGTGGTGGCCATGTTCTCCCAAGCCAGCTTGCTTTCTTCTCTGTTTTTCATGTTTCGAGCATTTTGGGATGTTTGTAGCTTTCGTTTCTGAGATAAAACCTCATTTTTACTACTTCCTTGGCACCAAATTCCATTATCTAACATCGTCTTCCATCCTAGTTTCACCATTAGAAGAGAGGTATGGAAGAAAAGAGCAAAGATCAAGCAAACGTTTGAAGGCTTTGGAAGTGGGTTGAAAGATTGTCATTCGGGCTACTTGAATAAGCTTTTCTTTCCTTCTCTTTTCATTTAACTTCTCTTTAGTTTAGATTAGGAGCTTAGAGATGTTTTCTTTGTTAATTTCAATAATGAGTGAGCAGGTTTCTTAATCCAGGGGTTGAATAGCAGAATGATGTTGTTCATTTTGCTAGCTTAATCTTTGTGCACTTTGAATTCTTGCTTGGTTGTCTCAATCTGGTCCTTGAATCTTGATTTCCATTGTGAAATTTTTAGTGAACTTCTTACATGCATGTTAGATGCTAGATCGAAGTACTGAAAGGCGAAGATTGACGTCGGAAAACTTGGGCTATACTTAGTTTAATAATCACTTGAGAAAGTGTTATGGATTGAGTGGCCTTGAGATAATTAAATTCTTAAACTTGATTCGATTAAGATCTAATGAGAGTTAGTAATTGCGTTGATCAATTTAATTGACTCCATTTTGAAACAAAGCTGTGAATTCTCTAGCATTATCTACCGTCGAATCAACCAGTATGGGGAAAAGTGCTTGTTAGACTATTAGATCGATTGTTGGGTGATGTTTCCCCTAGATGTTTTAGCCATTGAATTTAATCCTAGTAGTTTAACATTATTAGATACAAAACCCAAATTAAATCTTGAATTTGCTTAGTAAACTTATAAAGGAATATTTGGTAATTCAACCTATTCTTCATGGGAACGACCTTGATGTAGATTATAACACCTGTGTGCTTGCGATAGCAATTAGTAAGCATGAGGCATAACTGGGAGAGTCATCATTCCTAGGTAGGGGCTTAACCGAGATCATTTCGAAGATTTGTTGGAGGGTGCGTTGCTATTAAGGTCCTTGGGTGGATGCTTGATTGTGTAAATCTCGTAATAGATTAATACAAGTTGATTGAATCCTAGTGAAGATTTAGGCACGTATCCGAATGGGATGAGTCGACCTCATTAACAAGCACCATGTGCTTTGTATTAGACCTAGAAAATTTGTCATTTGGTTCGGGTGTGGGTGAGGCTAAGTTTAGGTCAGGTCAGATTTTCGGCTAAATGACATTGAGTAGGGTCGGTTCAGTTTGGGTTGGGTTCTTTTCAGTTTAGGTCGACTTCGGATTAATCAATTTTTGGTCCAATAAGCTTGTGATGAAAAACATAAGCAATTTTGTGGGAAATTTCGGGTCAAGTATGGTTCAGTTCAGGTCAATTCAGTTTCAGGTCCACTTTCAGGTGAACCTATTTTGGATGTAGGGTAAGGTATAGGCTCGAGACGTTTGGTTTAGGTTTCAGGTCTTTGGTTGGTTTTGTCAGGTCTGCTGCATTATGATGTAATCTATTTTGCTTTTACTGTGCTTAATTCCCTTGATGCATTAGCTCATTGTCCTTCGATGTATTATTTGGTATCCTTAAGTCTACTGTATTACGATATAATCTATGTTCAAGTTTTCACTTACGATCACTTAGTGCCACCCTATTCAACCCCCTCTAGGGTGACTTAGCTAACTTGGGACCACCAATTATGATCAAACAAGTCTCATGTCATGTGACTTAAATGTCGAGTAAAGATTGATGTCTTGCTTAGGAATGGTTGAGATCAATCAAGGTAGAGTTGTACCTAGACCTCCTTTATTTTGCGCATCTGACTTTGCTTATTGAATCATGATGATGTTAATGTACTAGATGGTTCAAGATTACAAGTTATGCAATATAGTGTCAAGGCTTCAATTCGAATCACCCATACGGTTCGCACTCAAGTGCATGAAAAGGTCATTGACCAGTATACCACTGAAGAGCATCAGAGAGTACAAAAGAATTACAAGGCTCTTACTACTTTTTACCTTGCTTTAAATGCTAATGAATTTAGCATATTTTCTACTTGTGAAACAGTGAAAGAAATATGGGATACCTTGGTAACCACTTATAAAGGCACAAGCTAAGTCTAGGAATCTATGATAAACATCTATGTACACCAAAATGAGCTTTTCAAGATACATCCCAATGAATGAGTACAGGAGACGAACATCAGATTCATTGACCCTATTAACAACCCTAAGTCTGTTGGAAAGGCTATGCAAATGAAGAGATTATGAGGAAGTTGTTGAGAAGTCTCCAAAGAAACATTTGGGAAGTGATGGCTGCTGCAATTGAAGAGGAATAAAATATAAAGACCTTAAGTTTAGACAATCTAGTAACAAAACTACTAACACATGAGAAAGAATTTTAAGAAGAGAAGGGAAGAATCCTCAGTGAAAGGGTACCCTTGTGATGTATCTCCTCACAAGATAACTTACACTCAAGGAAAGAATGCCAACAAGCTTAAATTAAGATGAAAACAAAAAGTCAAATTCAAGTGAAGCCGGGATTGATGAACGGGAATGGATAGAAGCTAATAAGCACCAAGGATAGAATGCCAACTCTTGGATGTAATAATCACCACCAAGGATCAGAATAGGGCTCTTAATCTTTCTAAGGATACAGATCACCACCAAAGAAAGAATTAAGACTCACTAAATCACCACTTTACTCGGCCTATGTAAAGATAAGCTAGTTAAAATGTTTAGAGGGTCATGGTTTAGGAGCAAAGCTCGACTGAATTCTCATTCATGCTTAATATAGTTACAAGAGTAAGCAACCAAGAATTTACACAAGAACCTCACGAGCTTCCTAGTTGCTTAGGAGTTTCCTTAGTCATTAGGAAACCTCTAATCTAGCTTATATGAATCAGATTGCAAGGTGTGCTTAAGACTAGCTTAATTATAATCCGTGAGTCTAGCTTAATAGATGTTGTTAAGGCAAAACTCAAGCTTGAACATGATCCTTGGTCTTTAAGCATCCCCACTTGCACATGGGAGAGAGAAAGAAGGCTACTGAAGTGACCTTGTTTGTTGCTAGCAAATCAGAAGAAATGAGGATCATTATCTCTCTAACTAGTGGCTAGTTGGTCATCTAAAGTTGCAGCTGAGCCAATGATGATGTTCCCAGCCCTCTAGGCTAGCAAATAGGCAAGAACGTTGGTGACAAAACCTTCACCTTGGAGAGATTTCAACCATTGATTCAAAACACTCCAACTAACCATTTTGGCGTAAAAAATGAGCAGCTCGGTTGCTGGCTTCTGCTCAATTTAGTCTTGATTTCAAATTGTGAATGACTTCATTAGGATGTTCATAATCACCCCAAGTGAAGAAATTAGGCCTCAACTAGGTTTAAGGGAGGAAACCAGCTAGAAACTTAAACAGGGCATAATAGAGCTCAATCTGGAATGGTTGACTTATGAGTGCAAAATCTTCATGAATAACCGGACTTAACTTGAATTTCTCTTCATGGATTGTTATTTAAGGATGTTACGTAACATCCTCCTCAAAGGTAATAGCTCCAAACCTCTTGGAGGCTTAGGAAATCAAGTGACCAAAATCAGATCTATGAAAAGGATCATACCCAGGTAGGTCACAACTTTGATTTAGCAAGGCTTGGTTAATGCTTGAGGATTGGTGCTTGAAATTGAATTCCCTTGACCGACTTTAGGGCCTAAGTCATGCTCCATCGTTAGATCTCCATCATCCTCCCCTTGTTGAAGAGAATTTGCCTTCAAATTCACTAAATGATCATCCTTTAAATAAGGGCTCTAGTCTACAAAATTGAATGCGGCTAACACACCATAATCTCTAGGTAGATTTACCTTGTATGCATTTTCATTTACTTTCTCCAACACTTCAAAAAAACCATCAGCCCTTGGCTTTAACTTGCTTTTGTATTTTGAAGGAAAATACTCTTTTCTTAAGTGAATCCAAACCAGATCTCCAGGCTAAAATACCCGCTTCTTCTTACATTTGTTGGCTTGAACTTGATAGGAAGTATTAGATCTTTTAATCTTGGTCATGACTTGCTTATGGAGCTTTTGGATTTCTTCCACTTAATTGCTGGCCTCTACACTTAAGTTCTCTTTAGAAACTCTAGGCGCCAAATCAAGGGGCCTTAAGGGATCAGTCCCAGAGACCACCTTGAAAGGAGACATCCCTGTGGTTTTGTTGGGTGCCTTGTTATAAGCAAACTCAGCATGGGCAAGAAGTGAATCCCATGCCTTAGCATTGAGCTTAATCAAAGCTCTCAAGAGAGTTTTCAAAGTTCTGTTTGTCACCTCGGTCTGGTCCTCAGTTTGGGGGTGACAAGTCGTACTGGACTTGAGTTTGGTCCCCGTTTTCTTTGATAAGGTGATCCAGAAGTGGCTAAGAAACTTGGTAGCATGGTTAGGAACAATGGACCTTCGAATACCATGTAATCTCATCACCTCTCTGAAGTATAGCTCTGCAATGTGAGCAACATCATTGGTTTTGTTACAAGCTATAAAATAAACCATCTCAGAAAATCTGTCCAAGGATAAAATCCACGCTCACATCAACCCAAAGGATGGAGGGAACCGGAAAAGGTGTGTATAAGCCATGGGGCAGTGAGTGACTCTTAGCCACTTGATACATATCCTACCTCCTTAAGATGTCTTGAATGTCTTTGCTCATTCCTAGCTAAAAATAATGCTCCCTTGGCATGGCTAAGATCTTATTTTCTCCATAATGTCTAGCCGGAGAACCACCATAAGCTTCCCTAATCAAAAGCTCACGAGTACCACATTTAGGAACACACAAACGGGTGCCCTTGAACAAGTATTCATTCTGGACCAAAAAATCCCCTTTGGGGTGCTTTTGACAAATAGAATAAAGCTCCCCAAAGTCTTCATCATTGGCATAAAGGGACTGAAGATACTTAAATCCCAAAATGCAAGCATCTAACTGAAACAATATCAAGTGTCTTCTTGATAATGCATCTACTCCTTGATTGAGTTTCTCGAACTTATACTTGATTATAAAGTAGAATGATTGGAGGTATTCCACCCAATTAGCATGTCTTGAGTTTAACTTATGTTGCCCTTGAATGTACTTTGGGGCCTCATGATCAGAATGTAAGATAAACTCACTAGCCATCAAGTAATGGCTCTAAAGCCCTAAACTCGGAACAATAGCATAGAACTCATTGTCATATGTTGAGTACTTTCTCCTAGAATCACATAAATTCTCACTGAAGAAGGCTAAGGGTTGTCCTTCTTGTGTAAGAACTCTTCCAATACCAACACCAGAAACATCATAGTCAATCTTAAAAACCTTATCAAAGATGGAAATGCTAGTACTAGTGCTTCAGTAAGGTTGCTCTAAATCTCCTTAAAGGCATAATGAGCTTTAGGGGTCCATTTGAAGGATGTATGCTTAATCACTTCAGTCATAGGTGCCATGATAGTGCTAAAGTTTCTAATGAACCACCTATAGAATGAGGCAAGTCCATGGAAACTTCGGATATCATGGATTCTCTTAGGGACTGGCTATGACAAAATAGCCTCAACTTTGCTTTCATCAAATTTGACTCCTTGGGTTGTCACAATATAGCCTAGAAAAGTCACTTCTTTGTAGAAGAAAGTGCACTTTTTAGGTTACCATTAAGCTTTTCCTTCTCTAAGACCACCATAATCTGAGTTAGGTGATCTTGGTGTTCTTCTTTTGTTTCGTTGTAGATCATAATATCATCGAAATGAACAACTATAAACTTACCAATGTAAGGTCTAAACACTTATGGCTTGTTTGGTTGGAGGTAAATAAAGATGTAGTGCAATCAAAATTACAAGCCTAATTACATTACCATGTTTGGTTATTAAAAAGATTATGTAATTAAAATTACCTTGTAATAGAAATAACATAGAAGGATGTAATGGGAATACCACAGCAACCCCCTAAACAATTCTGTTTACATTACATGAGGTAATCAAAACCCAACCCAAATAATGAAATCCCAGTACCCCTTGAAAATGCCTCAACTTCTTTTTCTCTCTCACCTCACAGCAGCCTCTACTATGGCGATATGAACTCTAAAGCTTTCTCTCTCCTTCTTCATTCGATATTCCTCATCACCATCATCATCATCATCGTCTTCTTCTTCTGCGTCGTCTTCTTCTTCATGATGCCCTATTATCATCAGAATATAGCCTTCCGCAAAGCTGTTCATCCGCCATCTCTATTATGGTAATCTGCTTCTTCGTTTTGAAGATTTATTATGCAATTTGGTATAATATTCATCGTATGTGATTAATTGAAGTTAATCTCTCTGGTTCGTAGGAAATTAGGGCTAATTTTTCTCAATTTCAAGTTGTTATGGAGCTGATCTTGCTGCTCGCTGTGGATCCTCCTCTTTCTCTGTCCAAAATCATTGTAAGCTTCTCAATGCTACTCACATGTTTCTGGGTTTTTGATTTTGTTTCTGATTTTTAGATTGTTTCTAATTTTGTTTCTCAATGCTACTCATCCTATGCTCCACAATTTCAAGTTATTATGTTAATTGGGTGCAAGCTTTTGTTTCTGATTTTTAGATTGTTAGAATACTACCCATCTGATTTTTAGATTGATGGGTGACTATATTCGACTGCTTTGGGAATGCTATGAATGTCCTCTGTGTTGGACTGTATTTCTATGAAGAAGGAGTGCCTGTAGATTGTTGTAAGGTTCTGTTTGTGCTCTTTGTAAGGTTCTGTTTGTGCTCTTTGGGAAATTTCAACGGTATAAATTGGAGAGTGGTTTTCAGTGTTCTGTTATGAACGTCATGAATGCCATGAATGCTATGAATGTTGGGAATGCTATGAATGTCATGAATGTTCAACTAACCTATGAATACTCATTGTCATTTAACAAGCTATGTGCAAGAGATAAGGTCAGAGTCATTTAACAAGCTATGCATGGTAATGGATATTCTCCTTAATCCTTATATGTCGTGGGATGTAATTTGCAGTTTCTATTCGCAAAAGCCATGGCTCGTTTGAACTTAGCCACAAGGAGAACAAAAAAGAGAAAGCAATATGCAAGCTTGGTCTTGTTATGGTTGGAAATTTTGAATGTGATTGACTTGTTTTTCCAAATTATTTGTCACATTTTGAAGTACCATAAAGAGAAGTACTCTTTAGAGAAGTCATATTCTTTAACAAAGCATACATATTGGAGAATCAACTATGTAAATGGCTTGATTCGTGAGAGTGATAGGAAATGCATTTTGAAGTACCATAAAGAAAGTGCTGCTGCTGCTTGAAATTTGATTGTACAACTTACTGCAGGTTTCTGCTTAGACAGGTTGTACAACTTACTTCAGGTTTCTTGTTGTTTAAGCTGTTTTCTGGTCTTGTATTCTGGTCTCTTTGGAATTGTATTCTTCAGCATGTCTGGAAAGCATTCCTAATATCAGTGTGGTCTCTTGTTATTCAAGCTGTGTAAGGTACAAATAACCTTACTGCAGGTTCTGAGGTTAATGGCCTCACCAAAAGATCGTGGTCCGGGGAAAAACAAAAGAAAATGGAAAGAAGAAGAAGATGATGCACTCATTGAAGTTCTTAAAGATCTTGTGAACGGTTGAACATCATTCAAAGCCGATAATGGGTTTAAACCAGGGTTTCTAAACACTGTTGCAGAAAAAATTAAGGCCAAATTGCCCGAATCAAATCTAAAAGCTCAGCCACATGTGCACTCTTGACTTCGACATTTTAAAGGCATATATAATGTTGAACATGACATGGTAGTTGGAAGTTGCACGAGTGGATTTGGATGGGATCCAGAAACAAAGTCAGTGGTGACCGAGAAAGAAGTTTGGAAAGCTTACATGAAGGTAAGATCGTTCAACCTCATTTTCTTCATTTTCTATCTCTGTCTCTGTCATTTTTTGGTTTTGGTTCTTCATTTGTTAGTTCTTGTTCTTCATTTTTGGATTTCAATAGGAGATTGATCTATGAAGATGGGGTCCTACAGTTTTGTATTCACTGCTCTTCCAATGTCTTACTAGTATTGTTTTTCCCAAAATCTAATGGTAACTTGCAAGCTCCCATCCCCCCCTCCCCAAAACAAACAAAGAAAAAGAAAAGAATAATGTGATGAAGGTGTTTGAAATATGATGATGGAGTTTCCTAAAAGAGAATGAAATGATTTTGGAAAGCTTATCTGAAGGTAAGCTCATTCAACCTTGAGATTATGGGATTATGGTCTTGCCAGGATAATTAGTCTGTTTCAGTCTATACAAGTTTGTTGTACAAGCCACTGTCTAGAATCTGACCTTCTCTAGTTTTTGAATACTTATGGAATATTGATGAAGATGGATTTTCACCATCTGACCTTGTATACTTAAAGTGTGCAAGTCTTACTTGAAATTGGTCTTTGCTGGAATGTATTATCCAGATTGTTTTGGTATAATCCACTTGAAATGAGATCTTGATCTACAATCTTATTCTTCAATTCACTCCTGATTAAGAATCTGACAACTTCTATTGAAGCATAGATATATTGATGGAGAAAAATAGTGAAGTACATATGAATATGATGAGGTGCAGCTAGTTAGATATGTAGCTAGCAATGCTCGAGCTTGCTTCTCATAATGAAAACCCAAACTCTGAGACTCATCTGCACACCAAACAAAGATCCCAGAAAGCTGGTCCCTTTCCTTGAGTTTCCTACAAACTGCAAAGAACCTCTTTCCGGGAGGCTGTCCTTTGCTCCCATCGCTGATAAAACTGGTCAGATTATTTTAGGATTATGGAGTGTATCCAAATTGTTATGGGATAATTGCATATATTCAGTCTGCTTTTGGTATTATCCAGGTTCTTTAATGTTTCTAATTGCTCTTTTTAGTGGTTGTGTTCTAATATTATTAATTCTTCATGATACAGAATCACCCTAGAGCTAACGATTAGAGAGGTAAACCATGCCCCTACTATAAGGATTTGTGCATTATCTTTGGAAAGGATCGTGCTTCGGGGAAAGATGCTCATGGCCCTGAAGAAATGGAAGATGAGGTGAATGAAGAGGGAGAAAATGAAGAGTCAAGTAAGAAAGATGAACCTGAATCCTCAGCTACTCAAGAGCCTTCTGGGGTTGAGGTAAGTTTTTGGAAATCTAGGAATTTAGGAAAATGGGTAAGAGCATATGATAAATTAGTTAAAGGCTTACCAGAAGTTGCATCTATTCTCGGGAGAGAGATAAGGGCTGCTAGTAGCAACATCAGTTGAGCTATCGGCTTTGATGTTAAGTTAAGTGAGAAGCGGTCCAAATTGAATGAAGAATTGGCTAACTTGGGTTTGACAACCATGGAGAGGCATTGAGCGGCAAGAAAAATTGCATTTAAGCCGGAGAGCGTAGATGTATTTTTCAGTATCCCTGATGCCGAAAGGAAAGAGTGGGTGCAAGCTCTTCTTCGAGGAGATATTTAGACCTTTCTTGCTGTTGGACTTTTAATTTGACGAAACATTATGAAACCTATGCTATGTAGTTTAGATATTTGTGGTTATTAAAATTTCTCATCTATGTTTATTTGTGCTTAATGTTGGGTCAAAAGTGTTTCAGAATTGTTGAAACAATTACTAAGTTTAGTATTAAAGTTTGAATTAGTCCTTTTATTTCTTGGAATATTGACAATCTTAAGAACAAATATTTCTAAATAAAGTTGGATGCAAAGTTGATTCCATTACATACTAAATAGTTAACCAAACATGGTAATGGAATGGTATTTACATTACCTTATGCAATTACATTATAAGCAACCAAATGTGGTCACTATTGCATTACATCTCATTTCCATTACATTACATTATTGATTGCATTACCACCTAATTGCATTACATCCAACCAAACGCTACCTTAGTTCATAAGCCTCATAAAGGTACTTGGTGTATTTGACAATCCAAATGGCATCACTAGCCACTCATATAGGCCTCCTTTGGTCTTGAATGCTATCTTTTAATCATCTCCCTCGCTGATCCGAATTTGATAGCAACCACCCCTCAAATCAACCTTAAAAAACACACTAGAACCATTAAGTTCATCTAGCATGTCTTCAAGCTGTGGGATAGGGTGTTTGTATTTGATGGTGGTCTTGTTTATAGCTCAGCTACCCACCCACATTCCCATGCTCTCATCCTTCTTAAAGACTAATAGGGCTGGAATAGCACAAGGGCTAAGGGATTCCCTAACCAAGCCCTTATCGACCAGTTCATCTACTTACCTTTGAATCTCTATAGTCTCCTTAGGATTCATTCTGTGAGCTAGATTTTTGGGGAGTATGGCTCTGGTGTTAAGGTTAATATGGTGTTGTATGAATCTTTTAGGGGTTAGGCGCAAAGGTATTTCATCAGGGAAGACATGACTGTATTGTTCAAGCAATTATATGGTAAAGAGATGGCTTGGGGGTGAATGTTCTCGTTTTTCAATGGTAGTGAGTATCCATTCCTTAAAGGCCTTAAACTCATGATAAGAAGCCTTAAGTAATGGTTCACCATAGGTAAGGAATAGGTTAGCTTGTTGGGGGCTCTTTTGTGGCTTACTTTTGTGGATTTGGGTGGGGCCTAAGGGGGCAAGGATGATCTTTTTCCCATGCTTGGAAAAAGAATAAGTATTCAGGTACTCATCATGCATTACCTTGCTATGAAACAACCACGACCTTCTAAGCAGAGTGTGACATGCATCCATTAGGATAACATCACACCATAACTGATCTTGATAATTGTGGCCAATGGAGAATGAAATCAAGCATCTAGAATTCACCTATAATCCTTAACCTTGATTAAGCAATTGTAAGTTGTATGTATATGGATGACAGAAGCAGGGAGACTGAGCTTCTTCACCATGCTAAGAGAAACAACATTGGCACAGCTACCACCATCAATGATCAAGGAGTAAACTTTACCTTGGGCGATACACCGAAAGTGAAAGATGTTCTCTTGTTGTTCTTCCTTAGTTTTGAGTCCACTCAAAGTTCTCCTCAAGAATAGCATCTCCCCTTCATCAGCTTCCCCTAAAACCTCCGCTTGGCTCTCCTCTTATTCCTCCATCAAATGTACCTCATTTTCCTCCTCAACTTCCTCCTCCTTTACTGGCTCCCACTCGGCTTCAGTGATAATATTTTTGTTTGGATAGTCTCGGGTAATGTGACCAAGTCTTTGGCATTTGAAACACTTTCTAGTGCTCATTGGGATGAGATTAGGTTTTTTTGTAGGGCAAGGCCTTTTGGTGGAGCATGGTTTTTTGTGGAGTGGAAGGGGGTATAGCTCTGGGTTTAAGTGGTGGGAAAGAGCTCCCCTGTTAAAATGTTGGCTCTTGGGTAGAGGTTTTAGATAATCCCTTTGGTAGATTCTGGTCTTTCTTAACTATTCAACTTTATGAGCTAGGACATACACTTCATCAAATGTTGAGTATAACTGCAACTCAATGACACTAGCATACCTAGGATCAAGTCCTCCTAAGTACCTTACAATAGTTTGATCTTCCGCCTTTTGTAAATCACATTTGATCAATATTTTTCAAATTCCCTAGCATACTCCTCTACAGTTATATTTCCTTGGGTCAAATAGTGTAATTGGGAGTAACTATCTTGAAGGTAATAAGGGGGTAGAAATCGGGACTTAAGCTTAGTTTTCACTTTATCCCAGGCTTTGATTTTCTCCTTTCTTTGCCTTAATCTTTTTGCACACAAATTGGTCCAGTAGAGAGAAACATACTTTCTATGTTTAAGGGCACAAGTTTTACCTTTTTTTCTTCTGGAATCTCTTTGAAATCAAAGACCCTTTCTACTGTTTGCATCTACACTAAGAAATCATCCGGTCTAGTTTGCCTTCGAATTCTCGAATGCCAACTTTAAAATCATTAAAGTTGGTTGGGGTCTTCTTTCGCTTCTTCTTGGCCTCCTCTGAGGCTCCTCTTTACTAGAAGAAACCAAAAGATGGTTGTTTCTCTCATCATCATCTTCTTAGGCAAAGCCGGATGAATAAGAAGAGCTTACAAGGGCTCTCCTTTTCTGCCTCAATGAGTTAACAACTTGGCCTCTCAAATAAGTATTCTGGTTGTTAAGTTCGTCATTATTGGTTGAAACTGGATCAAACCGGGACAATGTGTTTGGATTGTGTTTAGGGGTAGTAGAAATGTGATTGGGCAGAGGTTCAAGGCTAAGGTGAAACTCAACTCTCATACCAAAAATGATTTATCTCCTCACAAGATAACTTACACTCAAGGACAAAATGCCAGTAGGATTAAACTGAGATGAAAACATAAAGTTTCATTTAAGTGAATCTAGGATAGGTGAACGAGAATGGATAGAAACTAATCCAACTCTTGGATATAGTAATCACAAGGATCAGAATAGGGCCCTTAATCTTTCTAAGAATATAGATACACCACCAAAGAAAGGAATAAGACTCACTAGATCACCCCTTTACTCGGCCTAAGTACAGATAAGCTAGTTAGATTGTTTAGAGGGTCATGATTTAAGAGCAAAGCTTGATTAAATTCTCATTCATGCATAATCTAGTTATAAGAGTAAGCAACCAAGCATTTAAAAAGTCACCTCTTCAGCTGCCTAGTTGCTTAGGAGTTTCCTTAGTCATTACGACTAAATTCTCATTCATGTTGTTAAGGCTAAACTCAAGCTTGAACATGATCCTTAATCCTTGGGCATCCCGCTGGCACACGGGAGAGAGAAAGAAGGCTACTGAAGTAACCTTGTTAACGACTGGCCAATCAGAAGCAGGGAGGACCATTATCTATCCAACTAGTGGGAAATTGGTCTTCTAAAGCTACAGTTGAGCCAATGATGATGTTCTCATACTTATAGGATAGCAAGTAAGCAAATAAGTTGGCGACAAAACCTTATAGAATAACTGAGCCAAAAATGAGCAGCTTGGTTGCCTAGCTTCTACTGAATTTAGAGTTGATTTCAAAATGTGAATGATGTCATTCGGATATTAATAATCACCCCAAGTGAAGAAATCAGGCCTAAATTAGGTTTAAGGGAGGAAACCAACTAGAAACTTAAACCGGGGTAGGATAGAGCTCAATCTGGAACGGTTAACTTGTGAGTGCAAAATCTTCATAAAGAACCTGAATAGCTTGAATTGTTTTCATGGCTTGTTATTTGAGGATGTTAGGTAACATTCTATGCAAAAATAACATTTCCAGACCTCTTGGAGGCTTAGGAAATCAAATGAACAAAGCCAGGTTTACACAAAGGATCGTACCCGGGTAGGTTAGAACTTTGATTTAGCAAGGGTTAGATTAATGCTTAAGGATTGGTACTTAAACTTGAATTCTCTTGACTGACTTGAGGGCCTAAGTTATGCTCAATGGTTAGATCTCCATCACCTTAAAAGATGCTATCAAAGACCCCAAAAATAGATATGATTTTAACTAACAAAAATATGAGGAAAAGATTGTCATGTTAGCCAGAGGCTTCCACAAAATACTCAGAAGGAGCACTTTTAACTTCAAGAAGCTTTCCAAAGGGTCATCCTTAAAAGGTAGCAAAGAAAAATCCTCATGTCAACACCTTGATTCTAACTCCATTGTATGGTTCAGTTGTGGTTAGCTAGGGCACATGATAAACGATTGCCCATCCCTAAAAAGGAAAGGTAAAAAGAAGAAGTTCTGGGGAAAAGGCAAAAGACTTTAATTGCTGCATACAATGATAGATACTCAAGTGATAGTAATAGTGCAACAAATGAAATTTTCAGCCTTTGTTTCATAGTAAATGACAAAGAAAAGAAATAGAAAGCTAAATTCTCAAGGTACCACATATCAATACCCAAGGAGGCTAAGGGTGCTTTGACTCAATAGGTAAAATCTTTTTTCTCCTAAATCATAAGAGCATAATTTGATTGAAATTGTCCTACATGGTGTGAATGCTAAAAATGCATATCATTCCAAGATCAAGTTCTCTTAATGAAGAAATTACTCTTCTGAAATATGAAAAGGAAAGTTTACAAGATGAGTATGCTCATAATTACAAGAAATATAAATCTTTGAAACATGACAATAAGAAGTAACTTTGTGATGAATGTTATGAGATGTGAACTCATTCTAGAAAAGAGGCTGAAACTCTCAGCAAAAATTATAGAGGTGGAAGGATGAAAATGAGCATGTTTTAAAACTTAGATTTGAGCTAGTTGATAAGATTCATGAGGTTGGAAATGAGAATGGAAGGCTAAAAGGTCGGTGTAAGGATTTTAAAAAATCTCTTTCAAAAGTCACTAAGGGACAAGAAAACTTAAACAATTTACTTGAATTCCAGTGTGTGTCCTTCAATAAAGAAGGTATTGGATATGATCTTAGTAATAAGAGAAAGTCATACCAAAACTTCTTTGCTAAAGAGACACCTACTCATAATGGTCAGAGCAATTCAACACACATTAAAAAAGCTTTTCAAAAACCCTTTGATCGTTCAAGAATGACGAAGTGATACCAAAGTAACTCTAATCAGAGATGGTGGTAAAGTATCTTTGTGTGTCCTGAGAATCACACTAGTAGTGGTCTTTGAATTATTCATATTTGGGTACTTAAGGATATACAGCCCATGAACTGCATAACAAATCCTGCACCTTAATTTTCTATCGAGGCAATAGAAAGGTTTAATATATATTTTGCAAGTATTCCTTAAGTACGACACTAATCTTTTATACCTTGATAATAGATGCTCAAGACACATGACTGGTGATGCAATAGTGTTTTCTAAGCTTGAAGAGTCTAGCTAATGTAAGGTGATCTTTAAAGACAAAAAGAATGGCAGATTCATTGGAGTTGGAAAAGTTAGCAAAGATCCTTCTAACTCAACTGATAATGTCTACTTAGTTAATGGTTTTACATTTAACTTACTCACCATTTCTTAATTATGTGCAAAGGAAACAAAGTTAATTTCAACTCTAGTTAATGTGATGTCTTTACCCTTGAAACTAGGAAAACTTGTTTGTATGAATTGAGAGTTGGAAATGTGTATGCTATAAACCTTGATAATGTTGATTCCAAAATTCTTGCTTGTTTTAAAGTTGTTAGTCAAGATGTATAGTTGTGGTAAATATGATCATGTCATGCTAGTATGTTCTTTCTTGATAAACCATCTACACAGGATGTAGAAATGTTGTGATTTTTATAAACGTTAAGTTTAGCCACAAGTGCACGACAATCAGTCATAGCATTTGAGGGTCGTTCCACAGGGATGGGCTTTAAAATTAGATCACTAAAATTTAAACTAACACTATTGACAACTAAAATACTCTAATTACCTAATTAAAGGTCACCAAACAAAATTAGTATATATTCCACTATCACAAGTACAACACCAAAGCAAAATGGGAACATTTGTATTTGTCTAGAATAGGGTAAGAAACTAAACCCATAATTAAACATCACTATAGCTAGATTCACTCACAACAGAGGGTATAGGAAATTGAGCTTTAAATTTGTAAAATATAGCAATCAATCATTATGGCTAATGAAGACAATGATGAAAAGAGAGTTTACTAATGCCAAGTTACTTTCAAATAAAAACGAGCAACATTTTGCTTAACTATGGAATTGAATTTGAACAGGAGAACTAGGATTCGATTCAGGGTTAGTACAAGACAATCAAAATCAACCCACAACTCTTGCCAATTTACCTCAAGAGAGCAAATCCCACTCGAATTAGGCAACATTGGAATCAAAGTACACCAATTTTGAGAATCTAAATCTACATCTGAAAGTAAAAGAAATAAAGATAAGGAAGGGAATTCGAAAAATAAACCTAATCTGCTCTATGCTGCCCCCCTCCAATTGATCTTGAAACCTCCAGTTACATACAAATCCAAGCTCTTCATTCTTCAATTTAAGTCTCGAATTGAAGTCTTGAAACTACCAAGAGATGAAACATCCACTGGATGGAGATGAAATAGAGGTAAAGGTCATTGATTATTGAGAGTAATTATGATGAAGAAAGTGGAAGGAAAAAGATGAAGAGGGGAGGTGTTCATAGTTACACAGAGACAAAAGAAAGAGATGAAAAGGCAGAGGTAATGGGGCTTGGGTATCTGCAGAGAAGCACATAAGAAGAGAAGTTGAAGGGTTGCCTCATGTGAGGCGCACATGAATAATAAGCGAGTGGGGCAAGGCGCTAATAGGTAAGGCTCGATTGGGAGGGAAACAAGAGGCATGCTAAGAATGATGGTGTGACTAGGCCAGTGTGTGAGTTTAAGTGAGGGAGGTGGAAATTTAAATTTAGGTGCCGCTGCGTCGTACATGACGTCGGGTGTCGGCTCGAAAAGAGAAAAACGAGCCTAAAGTAAGAGAGGGAAGAAAAGGAGCTAAGGAGCTAGGGGATGAGTGGGCCTGATGGCTGGACTGCAGTACAAGAGAACATGCCTGCTGGACGGAGGGTAGGAGAGCTCAGGGGCGTGGACTAGTCGTGCTGGAGCGCTGGCCTACTTTCTCGAATGGGCCTTTGGGCCACTTGAGCTGGTTTTTCTCTTTTCTTCTTTCTTTCCTCTTCAATTTGATTTAACCCTTGATTAATTGAGCAAATTATTTATTTCCTTCAAATTTTCGAATTCCTACAAAATAAACAAAAATATTTTAAAATCCTAATTTAATTATTTATTATAAGCAAATATTTGGTAATAAAAATATATAAAATGGCATAATTTAAGGTCGAACAATACCCTCACACTTATATTTTGCTCATGCTTGAGTAAAATGAAACTAAAAATCCTAAAAAAAGAATTTAAAATCCTAACTCACTTTCGTATGAATCATAGTTACAATTATCGTGTACAACAAGCCTTTTAAACCCCTAGGTTATCCTTAGTGGACGAGTAAGGTCTCGTGAGGATTTGCGGAAGATATAACCACAAAATATTAAAAGAAAAAAAATGAAAAATCTTTTTTAAAAATGAAAAATCTTTTTTTTCAAAGCATATATACAACATTGGGGAAAAATATACATACATTCCTATTAACCACATCACCCAAGCAATCGAAGCATTAGATTACATATAAACACAACGTACACATCAAGAAATTCTCAGTCCCCACTAATGATAGCTATACACAATTTTTCATCCCACTTAGAAAATATTTACAAGCCTGACTGGCATAACCTCACTTTACGAGCATGTGGAACGCTCCTACTCATGTCCTTAAAATATAATAAGCTTTACTCAATTCATCTTCAAATCTTACAAACTACCATATGCTTGCTAGAATGCTCAATTCTCCACCACTAAAATGCAATGTGTAACATGATAATCAAGAGGACTTTACACGGGTTATAATGGGGCTAAGGGTTAAAAGGGTTAGGGAGGGACAATCGATTAAGGAAACAAGGATCTAAAGGCCAAGTTGCTAATGAGCAACCGAACACTACCACCAACTATAATAATTACACACTCTCCCATCTACTAATGGGAAAAATAAGGCACCTAAAAGCAACCATTCAAAATGAGTATATGCAATGATAATGCATTCATGCCAAACACTATTAGTTACAACATTTTTCTCTCTTTTTTCTCTGAGATTTTCTTCCGCTCTTGTTTTTGTTTTTTCCCCTTCTCACTTTTTCTCTATTTTTCTATTTTTTGCCCTTTTTTAATCAGAAAAATGAATGAGTGGCTTCAAAGAAAATAGTATCACTCAATTTCCAAATGAGCACACAAATGCACCCTCGTACCACTCCAAATCACCAAATACATCATCACCCGAAAGCTGCTCACAAAATATTAGAGTGTTGCTCCACTAGTCTTGGCTTAGATAGTAGGAAAAAGGTGTTTATACCAAGGCCAAAATAGAGGGGGTGCACATCAAATGAAAACGATCAAGGCCCAAAGGGTTAGTAAAGAGTAAAACATTCAAGGCAAGGTGGCAATTTAGCTAATGTGGCTCACCAAAAGGATACAAATAAAAATGAATGCCTCTATCATATAGCACATGCTAAATGTGATTTCAAAGAGAATTAAAACAGGTTCTAGCAATGTAATCATGGAAGAGACACATATGAAAGAAACATATGAGACTAATAATGATGAATTAGTCTTCAAGGCATAAAATCTCACACGTTAATCTACCAAAGTCAAGAGGCTTGCTTTCAGGGTTAGCACTGAGCATAAATCTTAAGTTCTATTATGCACATCATATCCACATACAGCTTCATAACTAAAGCACAAGAGAACATGGTCAATCAGAATAGTATATATATTCTCCAAAAACAAAACAAAATCCTTTTGGATTTTTCAAAGTTTTTTATTTTTTTTTATTTGGCCTTTTCCTGTTATTTCATCTCTTTTTTTTTTGTAAATTTTTAAAGCAACGCTTCCCTACCCCCTCATCTAAATCAGACAATGTTCTTACTAGGAGTGAAAGGAAACACAAAAGCCAAAAAGAAGTGTTGTGATTTCCTGCAAGTATACAGTTTAACGTTGTAATACTTGAAGGTGTTGATCCTCAAAGATGAGTTATGAAATTAGGTTGTCAAAATTCTCATTGAAAATAAAACTAGATGTTTATTTTTATAAAGCCAAGGTCAAACTATTCTCAATTGCGCCTCACTAGACTAAATAACTAAAAGAAAAGAAGAGAAATTCATGAATTGTGAACAGTAATTTAACTCGCGGACATTGGCTGACCAAAATAAGAATTGGAACCCAAATGCAAACAACCTCAATTCGCCAACACTGTTCAATCAAGCACTGCAATTGGAAACAAAACTGAATAAGAACAAAACAAAAAAAACGAACTAACAAAAGAAAACAAGAACAGAAAATGTGAAATTAAAGAACAGTAGAGAATAATAGATCATTCCAGCAACAGAATTGAATTCGAACTAGGCTCTTAATCAAAAATACAAGGAACAAAATGAAGAAAAAACTGAATCTAGATGCTGGAAACAAATCAAAAATGAGGGAAAAGTTGAATATGAAAAACTCAATCACTGAAGAAATTAAAACTAAACCCCTATTGTATACCTGCTATCCTATACTACTATGCTAGTCTAATTTACTGTCCCCTACTCTTCGTTTTCAACCCCCATTTCAAGCGCTCCAAAAAACACAACTTCAGCCCCTTCATTGCCCTCCCTTAATTATCAAATTCATGACCCATAAAATTGACAAAGTGATGATGATGGAAATGATAGATAATGAAGGAGGAGAGAGAAAGAGTGAAACAGCTGAGCATGAAGGTGAAAGGTCGCCGGATGCATCTGTTTAGGGTTCTTCCGGGCATGAAACTGACGTAGACACAAGGAAGAAGAAGAAGAAGAAGAAAGGTTGAGGGCGAAGCTGGCTGAAAATGACGTGCGTGGGAGGTGGATGGAAAATGAGGAATGCTGGGTTGGGCGCTGGGAAAAGGGCGAAAGCAAACTGACCACGAAGAAACTGGAGCCCAGCCTACAGAGAAAAGAAGGAAAGAAGAAGGCGCCTGGGCTAGCCCATCAAAGGAAGAAGAGAAAGGGAAAACAGAGAGAGAGAGAGGTGGTTGAATGCTGAACAGGCCACTGGGCCGAGAAGGAGAAGAGGGAAGAGAGAGAATGGGAGAAAAGGAAGAGGCCGGTTTGAGTGAGAGAGAAAGGTCAGCTTGACTGAAGAGAGGAAAGAGTGAATTGGGCTTTGGCCCAGTGAGAGAACAAGAAGGTACGCCGCTGATCTGGGTCTCGGTTCTTTCATTGTCTGATCCAATCAATCTTTTCTTCCTTTTTGCAAGACATTTTCTTCAAGTTTCCAAATTCCTACAAAATAAATAAAAACGTATTAAAATTCTAATTTAATAATTTATTCCGAACAATTATTAGATATTAAAAGGGTATAAAATATCATAATTTCAGGTTGAACAAATACCCCCACACCTAAGTTTTGCTTGTCATCAAACAAAATAAAACTAAAAATCCTAGAAAGAAAAATAAAATCCTCACTCACTTTCATAGGAATCACGGTTGCACTTAGCACATGCAATAAGCCCTTCAAACCCATAGGTTACTCCCTAGTGGACGAGTAAGGTCTCGTGAGAGTTTGCAGAAGACCTACCCACAAAATCTTTAAAAGAAAACATAAATAGAAACTTGAAAATCTTTTTTTTGAGGTTTTTTTTCCTCAGAAATTAATATGTACAAAGTAGGGGAAATATATATACACATTCTAATAAACTAAATCACCCATGTAAGAAAGATATTGGCCTGCATATAAACAAAATGTACTCATAAAGGCTCTCTATCTTATGAATGACGTCAAAGCACTAACTTTTCACCCCACAATACATCATGACTTTGAATCAATCCTAGTGCTTGTGTGCAAGTGCATCATCATCCCAAGGCTTAGGTTTACCAAAATTAGACTCAATCCCACTTGACTCACACAAACTACATTATTGGCTTATTAACATAGGTAGCAAGCTTTCCCATTAGCGATATTGTCTCAAAGGGTAAAACCCAGTAGCGCATTCCTCACAGGGTAATGCCCAGTAGTGCATGCCTCAAAAGGATACTTGTCATTCCAAACTTCATTTCATTTCCTTTTCTCTTCCTTCTTTCTGTTTTTTTCTCATTTTTTTCATTCTCATTTTTTTTATCTTTTTTTGAATGCAAACAAAAACAACGAAGTAATCGTGCCTAAGACAAGTGGGAGAGCAATCATGAAACACTAACAACTTAAGATAATGATGAAGGTATAAATAGGGATTGAATTACACATCAATAATGAACAATTGGGGTTAGAATTAGGGCTAAGAATGACACATTGATGACGGAGACTTATCATGCACATCACGCTAACATACAAGCTAATAGTTAAAGCACAAGAGATTTAAGTTGATCAGAATAGAACAAAGCTTCCCCAAAAGCAAAACAAAATCTTTTTGGATTTTAAAAATTTTTCAATTTTTTAATGTTTTTTATTTAAATTTTTTCAAAGTTTTCCCACCCCCACACCTAAATCTCACTATGTCCTGATTAGAAGTGGAAAGAAACACGAAACCACAGCCAAAAAGAAAGATAAATATACAAAAAGAAAAGAAGACTCAAAAAGAAAGGAAAATGACAAGAAGCTAAACAAAAAGAAGTTAATAAAAATAAAACAAAGCAGCAAATATATACAAAAAAAACAAAATAAAAAGAGAAATAGACAGGAACAAGTATACCAGGTCAGGTGTAGAAGTACACCAAAGCTATAGCCTCCTGAAATGTGCTTAGATAGAGGCTCATGGAGTATCAGCAACTCCATATCAAGCTAAAAAGTGCTACTTAACTCAAATCCCACTAAAGCACGGAGTAGCTTACCGAATAAGCAAGCACAACTCTCCATAAAATAAAGAAAATGAACATGAAAGAGTTGATGCCCAATAGAGTATATCAATAACATCATCACAGCACAAGTAATGGCCCACTTCAATTTATCAAATGTATGGGCCCAAACATCAAACAAGAAAATGTAATTCAAACTAGCCAATAGGTTCATCATCTGCCTAGAAATTATATCATCTTGAACGAGCAGTCTAGGCAAAGTAGTGGGTGCAAAGTCCACAAGTCTGTTAAGTCCAACACACGTATGAGCCTGGTCTAAAGTAAAATTTTTGGTGACAATGTTCTCAGACTCAACAAATTCAGACATGTAAGATTCAAAAAGGAGGTCAGTTGGGATGGGGTCAAAAGAAAAAGATTCATATTCAGTACATAAACCCTCATCAAAACTATCATCGTTATCAAACCCACATGAAAAAAAATTCATATTCTATAGAAAGAACATCATCATCAAAGTCCAAAATAGTGGGTTCAATTTCCTCCACACACGACTCCTGTAAAATAGTATTGTCTTACTCATCTAACTCATGGTGCTCAAAGTCAGTTGTGACACTCAAATCTAACTCACTAGGGTTCCCACATTCATCACCCTCCTCAAACTCAAAAGAATCATTTAAAGTGGTAGGTGGGTCGGTAGAAACTAGGACATCCTCAGTGACGTCCGTAGGTGAGCTAAATTCAGGTGCAAGGGCAGGGGATAGAGACAGAGGGAAGTCACTCTCTCGAGCTAGACTAGGCAAAAGCATGTCCTCATTCAGATTAGGTCTAGACTAATAACAAGGTTCAAAATCATCATAGAGACTGACTTCAGGTTTAGGAGATCCTAAACTAGAGTCAGACTCACTAAAAGTCTCCCTACTTTGATTAAAACATTGAGAATATTCAGTAATTCTCACTTTCATGTTCTCTATTATTTTATCAGCCATATCATTAATTTCCTTTTCAACACTTGCACAAGCAGCATCCACATAAGTACGATATGGGTAATAACAAGCATCATGACAAGAAGATTCATAATAATCGCACAAAACAAGAGACACAGAAGAATAGGAGGGGTCATGTGAATTCATAAAGTGATCATGAGGGTAAGAATTAGCATGAAAACAGACTCGTCATGAGTTGGGAATCCAAAATTGTCATTAGCTCGGTCAAACACATAGGTATCCCAAGCTAATTTTTCAAAGAAATCCCAAGCTTCATCTTAAGTGTTAGTTAATAATCCAAGCACACCTCCGGGATAAATAGACTCAACATAACCCCAAGATTCAGAATTCAGACCCACAGTAACGACCTCACAAATTTTTCATTTTTGAAAATTCTTATTCAATTGAGCACGATAATCATTAGGTCTCGAAAGATAACTCCAAAAAGATTCATGCTTATGTTGTGGGAAATTAAAAACCAGCATTCTTATAACACGTGTTTTTTTTTTCAATTTTAAGAATTTTTCAAATTTTTTTGGAATTTTAGGTTTTTAATTTTTTTAGGCTTTTTTTATTGAAAGAAAAAGGAAAAAGAAAACATGGACTCTAAGACAACTAAATATGACTAAGGACTAAAACTAAAAACACGACTTCTCAAATAATCAAGTTAATAAAATAAATTAACAAAAACGAAGCTATGCCACCAAAATAAAAGAAAGAACAAAAAAACTCAAACATTAAATAGTAACCTAACACAAAAAAAAAATAGAAAAGAAGCACACATAAAAAGCATGTACATCATTTTCTTTTTTATGATCTTGCTTTTGGGATTTTTGATTTTTCTTTTTTTATCTTCTCTAATAAAAAAAACACAAAACAAAAGCAAAAGTGAAGCAACCCTAGAAGCAATATACAAACCGAAAATGGCCAATTATAAAATAAAAACACAAACACAAATAACTAGAAAGAAAATAAAAAATAAACTAAAATCTAGACAACCCAATTCTAAAAATAAAATTAAAACATAAAATAAAATTCCTTAAATTAGAACTAAATACACAGAAAATTCCACACAATCACAAAGGACATAAATATAATTTTTCTCAAATTTTTTCTATCCCCAAACAATGCAAAGAAAAATACAAAAAGATTATTAAGTCCCAAATTCACAAAAAAATCTAAACAACCCCAAAAATTCCAGAAACATTCACACAAACTCTAAACATTATGCTCAATCTACATAAAATATCACCACAACAAAAATAACACAAGAATTGCTCCAGAAGATTCAAACATAATGTAAAATTGGTGAAAAATCTGCACTGTTCTAATTTCTGGATCACTCTACCATGTATCTTTTTGCTGCACATAAGCCATCTGATTAATACTATTTTTTTGCAGCAACCAATAAAATCTAAAAAATTAAAATGGACCTAATCTCAACAAAAAATCAAAAATTGAAATACTAACTAAATTCAAAATTAAAACTAAACTAACCTACTAAAACAAAACAATGACTCAATTAAAACTAAAAATCACAACTCTAAAATTAAAATTGACATGACTCGAACGACTCTAATAATTAAACTACGACTTAAGGCAACCAAGCTCCACAACGCCATGCCGGCAACGGCGCCAAAAACTCGTTGTGATTTCCCGCAAGTGTACGGTTTAACGTTGTAATACTTGAAGGTGTCGATCCTTAACGATGAGTTGTGAATTTAGGTTGTCAAAATTCCCATTGAAAATAAAACTAGATGTTTATTTTTAAAAAGACAAGGTCAAACTATTCTCAATTGCACTTCACTAGACTAAATAACTAAAAGAAAAGAAGAGAATTCATGAATTGTGAACAATAATTTAACTCGCTGACATTGGCTGACCAAAATAAGAATTGGAACCAAAATGCAAATAACCTCAATTCACCAACACTCTTCAATTAAGCATTGCAATTGGACGCAAAACTGAACAAGAACCAAAAAAAAAAAAAAAAACAGAACGAACAGCAGAAAACAAGAACAAAGAATGTGAAATTGAAAAACAACAGAGAAGAACAGATCATTCCAGCAACATAACCAAATTCGAACTAGTCTCTTAATCAAAAGCACAAGAAACAAAATGAAGGAAAAACTGAATCTAGATGCTGGAAATAAATCAAAAATGATGGAAAAGCTTAATCTGAAAAACTCGAGAGCTGAAGAAATTAAAACTAAACCCCTATTGTCTACTTGCTATCCTCTACTACTACACCAGTCTAATCTACTGCCCCCTACTCTTCGTTTTCGACCCCATTTCAAGCACCCCAATAAATGCAGCTTCAGCCCCTTCATTGCCCTCCCTTAATTATCAAATTAATGACCATAAAACTGACCAAGTGATGATGATAGAAATGATAGATAATGAAGGAGGACAGAGAAAGAGTGAAACGGCTAAGCATGAAACCGACGTGGACACAAGGAAGAAGAAAAAGAAAGATTGAGGGGCAAGTTGGCTGAAGATCACGTGCGTGGGACGTGGCTGGAAAATGAGGCAGGCTGGGTTGGGCGCTGGGCAAAAGGGGAAAGAAGACTGGCCAAGAAGAAGCTGGAGCCCAACCCACGGAGAAAAGAAGGAAAGGAGAAGGCGCCTGGGCCAGCCCATCAAGCAAGAAGAGAAAGGGAAGAGAGAGAGAGAGATGGTTGAATGCTGAACGGGTTGCTGGGCCGAGAAGGAGAAGAGGGAAGAGAGAGAATGGGAGAAAAGGAAGAGGTCGGTCTGAGTGAGAGAGAAAGGTCGCCGTGTCTGGAGAGAGGGAAGGAGTGAATTGGGCTTTCGCCCAGTGAGAGAACAAGAAGGTGGGCCGCTGATCTAGGTCTCGGTTCTTCCATTGTCTTATCCAATCAATCTTTTCTTCCTTTTTGCAAGCCATTTTCTTCAAGTTTCCAAATTCGTAATAAATAAAAAAAACACATTAAAATTCTAATTTAATAATTCATTCCGAACAATTATTAGATATTAAAAGGGAACAAAATATCGCAATTTCATGTTGAACAAATACCCCCACGCCTAAGTTTTGCTCGCCCTCGAGTAAAATAAAACCAAAAATCCTGGAAAGAAAAATAAAATCCTAACTCACTTTCGTATGAATCACCGTTGCACTTAGCACGTGCAATAAGCCCTCTAAACCCCTAGGTTACCCCTATTGGACGAGTAAGGTCTCGTGAGGGTTTGCAGAAGATCTACCCACAAAATCTTTGAAAGAAAACATAAACAGAAACTCGAAAATCTTTTTTTTTTGGGTTTTTTTTCCCTCAGAAATCAATATGTACAAAGCTGGGGAAAGATATATACACATTCTAATCAACTAAATCACCCATGTAAGAAGGATATTGGCCTGCATAAAAACAAAGTGTACTTATCAAGGTTCTCTATCTCATGAACGACATCAAAGCACTAACTTTTCACCCCAGTTTACATCATGACTTTGAATCAATCCCAGTGCTTGTGTGCAAGTGCAACATCATCCCAAGGCTTAGGTTTACCAAAATTAGACTTAATCCCACTTGATTGATACAAACTATATTATTAGCTTATTAA
Organism: Selenicereus undatus; assembly: GCA_017589665.1. NCBI lineage: Eukaryota > Viridiplantae > Streptophyta > Magnoliopsida > Caryophyllales > Cactaceae > Selenicereus > Selenicereus undatus. The sequence goes on along the minus strand of JACYFF010031956.1, from coordinate 62,778,864 downwards.
CATAGGAAGCAAGCTTTCCCAGTAGCAATATTGCTCCAAAGGGTAACTCCCAGTAGCACATTCTTCAAACGGTAACGCCCAATAGCGTATGCCTCAAAGAGATACTCGTCATTCCGAACTTCATTTCATTCACTTTTCTCTTCCTTCGTTTTGTTTTTTCTCTTTTTTTCATTCTCATTTTTTTTCTCTTTTTTTGAATGCAAATAAAAACAACAAAGTAATCGTGCCCAAGATAAGTGGGAGAGCCAATCTTTGAAGATTAAGACCTTAAGGTAATGATGATGGTATAAATAAAGATTGGATTACACATCAATAATGAACAATTAGGGTTAGAATTAGGGCTAAGAATGACACTGGGGACGGAGACCTATCATGCACATCACGCTAACAGACAAGCTAATAGTCAAAGCACAAGAGATTTAAGTTGATCAAAATAGAACGAAGCTTCCCCAAAAGCAAAACAAAAATCTTTTTGGATTTTCAAAATTTTTCAATTTTTTATTTTTTTATTTAAATTTGTTTAAAGTTTCCCCACCCTCACACCTAAATCTCACAATGTCCTTATTGGGAGTGGAAAGAAACACGAGACCACAACTAAAAAGAAAGATCATATACACAAAGAAAAGAAGACTCAAAAAGAAAGGAAAATGACAAGACGCTAAGCAAAAAGAAGTTAATAAAAATAAAATAAAGCAACAAATATATACAGGAAAAAAAAAAGAGAAATAGACAGGAAAAAGTATACCAAGTCAGGTGTAGAAGTACACCAAAGCTATAGCCTCTGAAAATGTGCTTAGATAGAGGCTCATGGAGTATCAATCACTCCATATCAAGCTGAAATGTGCTACTTAAATCAAATCCCATTAAAGCACGTAGTAACTTATTGAATAAGCAAGCACAACTCTCTATAAGATAAAGACCGTGAACATGAAACAGTTGATGCCAAATAGAGTATGTCCATAACATCATGACATCAAAAGTAAGTGCCCGCTTCAATTTATCAAATGTACGGGCCCAAACATCAAACAGGCAGATGTAATTCGAACTAACCAAGAGGTGCACCATCAGCCTAGAAAATATCATCATGAATGAGCGCTCTAGGCAAAGTAGTGGGGGCAAAGTCCACAAGTTTGTTAAGTCGAATATGCATATGAGTCTGGTCTAAAGCAAGATTTTTAGTGGCAATGTTCTCAATCTCAACAAATTCAGACTTGCAAGATTCAAAAAGGAGGTCAGTTGGGATGGGGTCAAAAGAAAACGATTCATATTCAGTACATAAACGCTCATCAAAACTGTCATTGTTATCAAACCCACATGAAAAAGATTCATATTCTATGGAAAGAACATCATCATCAAAGTCCAAAATAGTGGGTTCAATTTCCTCCTCACACAACTCCGGTAAAACAGTATCATCTGACTCATCTAACTCATGGTACTCAAAGTCAGTTGTGACGCTCAAATCTAACTCACTAGGGTTCCCACTTTCATCACCCTCCTTAAACTCAAAAGAATCATTTAAAGTCGTGGGTGGGTCGGTAGAAACTAGGACATCCTCAGTGACGTCCGTAGGTGAGCTAAATTCAGGTGCAAGGGTAGGGGATAGAGACAGAGGGAAGTCACTCTCTTGACCTAGACTAGGCAAAAGCATGTCTTCATTCAGATTAGGTCTAGACTAATAACAAGGTTCAAAATCATCATAGAGACTGACTTCAGGTTTAGGAGATCCTAAACTAGAGTCAGACTCACTAAAAGTCTCCCTACTTTGATTAAAACATTGAGAATATTTAGCAATTCTCACTTTCATGTTCTCTATCATTTTATCAGCCATATCATTAATTTCCTTTTCAACACTTGCACAAGTAGCATCCGCATAAGTACGATATGGGTAATAACAACCACCATGATCAGAAGATTCGCAATAATCGCACAAAACAGGAGACACAGAAGAATGGGAGGGGTCATGTGAATTCATAAAGTGATCATGAGGGTAAGGATTAGCATGAAAAACAGACTCATCATGAATTGGGTATCCAAAATTGTGATTAGCTTGGTCAAACGCATAGGTATCCTAAGCTAATTTTTCAAAGAATTCCCAAGCTTCATCTTACGTGTTAGTTAATAATCCAAGCACACCTTCGGGATAAATAGAGTCAACATAACCCCAAGATTTAGAATTCAAACCCACAGTAATGACCTCACAAATTTTTCATTTTTGAAAATTCTGATTCAATTGAGCACGATAATCGTTAGGTCTCGAAAGATAACTCCAAAAAGATTCGTGCTCATATTGTGGGAAATTAAAAACTGACATTCTTATAACGCGTGTTTTTTTTTCAATTTTAAGAATTTTTCAATTTTTTTTGGATTTTTAGGATTTTAATTTTTTTAGGCTTTTTTTATTGAAAGAAAAAGGAAAAAGAAAACATGGACTCTAAGACAACTAAATATGACTAAGGACTAAAACTAAAAACAAGACTTCTCAAATAATCAAGTTAATAAAATAAACTAACAAAAATGAAGCTATGCTACCAAAATAAAAGAAAGAACAAAAAAACTAAAACATCAAATAGTAACCTAACACAAAAAAAATAGAAAAGAAGCACACACAAAAAGCATGTACATCATTTTCTTTTTAATGATCTTACTTTTGGGATTTTTGATTTTTCTTTTTTTTTTCTTTTCTAATAAAGAAAACACAAAACAAAAGCAAAAGTGAAGCAACCCTAGAAGCAATATACAACAAGAAAATGACCAATTCTAAAATAAAAACACAAACACAAATAACTAGAAAGAAAATAAAAAATAAACTAAAATCTAGATAACCCAATTCTAAAAATAAAATTAAAACATAAAATAAAATTCCTAAAATTAGAAGTAGATACACAGAAAATTCCACACAATCACAAAGGACATAAATATAATTTTTCTCAAATTTTTTCTATCCCCTAACAGTGCAAAAAAAAATGCAAACAGATTATTAAGTCCCAAATTCACAGAAAAATCTAAACAGCCCCAAAAATTCCAGAAACATTCACACAAACTCTAAACATTATCCTCAATCCACATAAAATATCACCACAACAAAAATAACACAAGAATTGGTCCAGAAGATTCAAACATAATGTAAAATTGGTGAAAAATCTGCACTGTTCTAATTTCCGGATCACTCTACCTTGTATCTTTTTGCTGCACATAAGCCATCTGATTAATACTATTTTTTGCAGCAACCAATAAACTCTAAAAAATTAAAATGGAACTAATCTCAAAAAATTCAAAAATTGAAATACTAACTAAATTCAAAATTGAAACTAAACTAACCTACTAAAACAGAACAACGACTCAATTAAAACTAAAAATCACAACCCTAAAATTAAAATTGACATGACTCGAACGACTCTAATAATTAAACCACGACTTAAGGCAACCAAATTCCACAACGTCATCCCGACAACGACGCCAAAAACTCGTTGTGATTTCCCGCAAGTATATGGTTTAACGTTGTAATACTTGAAGGTTTCGATCCCAATGATGAGTTGTGAATTTAGGTTGTCAAAATTCCCACTGAAAATAAAACTAGATGTTTATTTTTAAAAAGCCAAGGTCAAACTATTCTCAACTGCACTTGACTAGACTAAATAACTAAAAGAAAAGAAGAGAATTCATGAATTGTGAACAATAATTTAACTCGCTGACCTTGGCTGACCAAAATAAGAATTGGAACCAAAATGCAAATAACCTCAATTCACCAACACTCTTCAATTAAGCACTGCAATTGGACGCAAAACTGAACAAGAACAAGAAAAAGAAAAAAAACAAAGAGCGAACAGAAGAAAACAAGAACAGAGAATGTGAAATTGAAGAACAACAAAGAAGAACATATCATTCCAGCAAAAGAACCAAATTCTAACTAGTCTCTTAATCAAAAGCACAAGAAACAAAATGAAGGAAAAACTGAATCTAGATGCTGGAAATAAATCAAAAATGATGGAAAAGCTGAATCTGAAAAATTCAAGAGCTGAAGAAATTAAAACAAAACCCCTATTGTCTACTTGCTATCCTCTACTGCTACATTAGTCTAATCTACTGCCCCTACTCTTCGTTTTCGACCCCATTACAAGCGCCCCAATAAACGCAGCTTTAGCCCCTTCATTGCCCTCCCTTAATTATCAAATAAATGACCATAAAACTGACCAAGTGATGATGATAGAAATGATAGATAATGAAGGAGGACAGAGAAAGAGTGAAACGGCTAAGCGTGAAACCGACGTGGACACAAGGAAGAAGAAGAAGAAAGATTGAGGGGCAAGTTGGCTGAAGATCACGTGTGTGGGACGTGGATGGAAAATGAGGAAGACTTGGTTGGGCGCTGGGCAAAAGGGGAAAGCAGACTGGCCAAGAAGAAGTTGGAGCCCAACCCACGGAGAAAAGAGGGAAAGGAGAAGGCGCCTGGGCCAGCCCATCAGAGCAAGAAGAGAAAGGGAAGAGAGAGAGAGAGATGGTTGAATGCTGAACGGGCCGCTGGGCCGAGAAAGAGAAGAGGGAAGACAGAGAATGGGAGAAAAGGAAGAGGTCGGTCTGAGTGAGAGAGAAAGGTCGGCGTGACTGAAGAGAGGGAAGGAGTGAATTGAGCTTTCCCCCAGTGAGAGAACAAGAAGGTGGGTCACTGATCTGGGTCTCGGTTCTTCCATTGTCTGATCCAATCAATCTTTTCTTCCTTTTTGCAAGCCATTTTCTTCAAGTTTCCAAATTCTTAATAAATAAAAAAACGCATTAAAATTCTAATTTAATAATTTATTCAGAACAATTATTAGATATTAAAAGGGTATAAAATATCATAATTTCAAGTTGAACAAATACTCCCATACCTAAGTTTTACTCGCCCTCAGGTATCCAAAATTTTTATTAAGTCGGCCAAACGCATAGGTATCCCAAGCTAATTTTTCAAAGAAATCCCAAGCTTCATCTTAAGTGTTAGTTAATAATCCAAGCACACCTCCGGGATAAATAGACTCAACATAACCCCAAGATTCAGAATTCAGACCCATAGCAATGACCTCACAAATTTTTCATTTTTGAAAATTCTAATTCAATTGAGCACGATAATCTTTAAGTCTCGAAAGATAACCCCAAAAAGATTCATGCTCATATTGTGGGAAATTAAAAACCCACATTCTTGTAACGCGTGTTTTTTTTTTCAATTTTAAGAATTTTTCAATTTTTTTTGGATTTTCCAGTTTTTAATTTTTTTTAGGCTTTTTTTATTGAAAGGCAAAGGAAAAAGAAAACAAGGACTCTAAGACAACTAAATATGACTAAGGACTAAAACTAAAAATAAAACGTCTCAAATAATCAAGTTAACAAAATAAACTAACAAAAATGTAGCCATGCTACCAAAATAAAAGAAAGAACAAAAAGACTCAAACGTCAAATAGTAACCCAACACAAAAAATAGAAAAGAAGCACACACAAAAAGCATGTACACCATTTTCTTTTTTATGATCTTGCTTTTGGGATTTTGGTTTTTCTATTTTTTTTCTTTTCTTATGGAAGAACACAAATTAAAAGCAAAAGTGAAGCAACCCTAGAAGCAATATACAAATAGAAAATGACCAATTCTAAAATAAAAACACAAACACAAATAACTAGAAAGAAAATAGAAAATAAACTAAAATCTAGACAACCCAATTCTAAAAATAAAATTAAAACATAAAATAAAATTCCTAAAATTAGAAATAAATACACAGAAAATTCCACACAATTACAAAGGACATGAATATGATTTTTCAGGAATTGTTTCTTTCCCCGAACGGTGCAAAAAAATGCAAACAGATTATTAAGTCCAAAATTTACAAAAAAATCTAAACAGTCCCAAAAATTCCAGAAAATTCACACAAACTCTAAACATTATGCTCAATCTAGGTAAAATATCACCACAACAAAAATAACACAAGAATTGCTCTAAAAGATCCAAACAGAATGTAAAATGGGTGAAAAATCTCCACTGTTCTAATTTTCGGATCACTCTACCTTGTATCTTTTTGCTGCACATATGCCATCTGATTAATACTATTTTTTGCAGCAACCAATAAACTCTCAAAAATTAAAACGGAACTAATCTCAACAAAAATCAAAAATCAAAATACTAACTAAATTCAAAATTAAAACTAAACTAACCTACTAAAACAGAACAACAACTCAATTAAAACTAAAAATCACAACTCTAAAATTAAAACGAAAACGACTCGAACGACTCTAATAATTAAACTACGACTTAAGGCAACCAAATTCCACAACGTCATCCCGGCAACGGCGCCAAAAACTCGTTGTGATTTCCCGCAAGTATACGGTTTAACGTTGTAATACTTGAAGGTGTCGATCCTCAATGATGAGTTGTGAATTTAGGTTGTCAAAATTCCCATTGAAAATAAAACTAGATGTTTATTTTTGCAAAGCCAAGGTCAAACTATTCTCAATTGCACTTCACTAGACTAAATAACTAAAAGAAAAGAAGAGAATTCATGAATTATGAACAATAATTTAACTCGCTGACATTGGCTGACCAAAATAAGAATTGGAACCAAAATGCAAATAACCTCAATTCACCAACACTCTTCAATTAAGCACTGCAATTGGAAGCAAAACTGAACAAGAACAAAAAAAAAAGAGCGAACAAGAGAAAACAAGAACAGAGAATGTGAAAGAGAAGAACAGATCATTCCAGCAATAGAACCGAATTCGAACTAGACTCTTATTCAAAATTACAAGGAACAAAATGAAGGAAAAATTGAATCTAGATGCTGGAAATAAATCAAAAATAAAGGAAAAGTTGAATCTGAAAAACTCAAGCACTGAAGAAATTAAAACTAAACCCCTATTGTCTACTGGCTATCCTCTACTGCTACGCTAGTCTAATCTACTACCCCCTTACTCTTCATTTTCAGTCCCCACTTCAAGCACTCCAAAAGAAGCAGCTTAAGCCCCTTCATTGCCCTCCCTTAATTGTCAAATTTATGACCCATAAAACTGACCAAGTGATGATGATAGATAATGAAGAAGGCGAAAGAAAGAGTGAAACGGCTGAGCATGAAGGTGAAAGGCCGCAGGATGCATCTGTTTCGGGTTCTTCTAGGCTTGCAATCAGCTTGGACACCAGGAAGAACAAGAAGAAAGGCTGAGGGGCAAGCTAGTTGAAGATCACATGCATGGGAAGTGGCTGGAAAATGAGGAAGGCTGGGTTGGGTGCTGGGAAAAGGGGGAAAGCAGACTGGCCAAGAAGAAACTAGAGCCCAGCCCACGGAGAAAAGAAGGAAAGGAGAAGGCGCCTGGGCCAGCCCATCAAAGGAAGAAGAGAAAGGGAAAGGAGAGAGAGAGGTGGCCGAATACTGAACGGGTCGCTGGGCTGAGAAGGAGAAGAGGGAAGAGAGAGAATGGGAGAAAAGGAAGAGGCCGGTGCGAGTGAGAGAGAAAGGCCGGCTTGACTGAAGAGAGGGAAGGAGTGAATTGGGCTTTGGCCCAGTGTGAGAACAAAAAGGTAAGCCGCTGATCTAGGTCTCGGTTCTTCCATTGTCTGATCCAATCAATCTTTTCTTCCTTTTTGCTAACCATTTTCTTCAAGTTTCCAAATTCCTTCAAAATAAATAAAAATGTATTAAAATTCTAATTTAATAATTTATTTCGAACAATTATTAGATATTAAAAAGGTATAAAATATCGTAATTTCAGGTTGAACAAGAACACTCAAAAAGAAAGAAAAACGACAAGACTCTAAACTCAAAAAGAATATAATAAAAATAAAATAAAGCAATAAATAAATACAAAAGAAAACAAAATAAAAAGAGAAGATAAAGAGATGAATGATTATACCAAGACAGGTGTAGAATTACACCTAAGTTATTCCTCCCTTAATATCAAGGAATATATGGAGCATCAGCCGCTTCATACGAAGTTGAAAATTGCTATTCAAATCATAACACATTAGAGCGTGAAGTAGCTTACCAAATAAACAAGAACAACTCTCAACAAGACAAATACAGTAAAAATCAGAGAGTTGGAGCTAGAAAGAGTACATCCATAGCATCAATGCAACGTAATTGAGGGCTCTTTTCAACTTATAAAATTGTTAGGCCCAATAATGAAATAGAAAGGCATACTCAAACTTAGCCAACAAATGCATATTTTGCCTAGATACTTTATCATCGTGAATGAGTTATCTAGGCAAAACAGTGGCTCTAAGTTCACAAGTTTCTTAATCTTGGCATGCTCAAGACTACAGTCCAAATCAAAATGCTTAGTGATAAACGTCTCATACTAGAAAAATTCACACTTACAAGATTCCAAGAAGAGACAGCAATGATGGGGTCAAAGGAAAATGACTCACATTCAGCACAGAAGTCTGCATGCAGACCTTCGTTGATATCAAACCCACATGAAAAAGACTCAAATTTCACAGATGATCCTAGTCAAATTCCAAATTGGTGGGTTCAACCACCTCCTCACCTAATTCCTATAAATAAATATCTAACGAAGTAGCACTTCCAAATTCTTCACCCACCTCAAACTCAAAAGATTTGGTAAAAGGAGTAGATGGGGCTGGGAAAACTAGGCCTAGGTCCAGGTGCAAAGTTAGGCATTAGAGACATACAGATGTCATTCTCTTGCTCTAGGTCAAGTAAAGGGATTTTGTCATGCAAATTAGACCTAGTATGATATGAAGGCTCAAAATTATCATAAAGACTAACTTTATGTTTAAGAGATCCTAAACTAGACTCAAACTCATTAGAATCCTCCTTACTCTTATTAAAATAATGAGAATATTTAGAAATTCTCTCTTTCATAGTTTTTATCATCTTATAAGTCATATCATTTATAATATTTCCAAGACTCACACATGCAGCATCAATATAATCACGATATATAAGGAAAATTATGAAAATCATGATTAGAAGAATCACAATAATCACACAAAATAGGAAATTCATAAAATGGAGATGGGTGATCATATGAGTCCCCAAAGTCATCCCAGTGGTAAGGATTAGCATGAAAAACATACTCGCTATGAGTAGGGTATCCTAAGGTCCATCTCGCTTGTTCAAACTAATTTTTCAAAGAAATAATCTCATACCTAATCTTGAGTTCTAGATAATAATCCTAGTAAACCTCCAAGACAAACAGACTCAACATAACCCTATAATTCAATATTCTTGATAAATAGCTCCAGCAAGGTTCATACTCAAATTGCGAGAAATAAAAAATTGGCATTCTTGAAACTGTTTTAAATTTAAAAATAAAAACAATTTTAGATTCTTATAAAGAGAAAACAAAAATCAAAGACTCTACGACAACTAGGTATGAACTAATAACTAAATCAAAAACAATATACTTAAATAATTAATTTAACAAGGCAAAATAAACTAACAAAAATGAAACTACATTACCAAAAGCAAAGAAAGACAAAAAAGATTCAAACATCATGAAGTGAGATAACAAGAAAAAAACAAAATAAATATAAATGCTAAACACGAGCATATTTTCCTTTTCTTATTTTTCTTTAAACATACAAACAAACAAAAAATAAATCAAAAACCTCAAACAAAACAAAAACTTAAAATAAAATAAAAAATAAAATCAAAATTTAAATTTAGACACTATACACAAAAAAATTAGCACAATCACAGAGAACATGAATATATTTTTTTATATTCTTTTATGACCTAGAATAGTATAAAAAAAATCATAACAAAAAATTATTCCCAAAAAATGCTAAAAATTTCATAAATGCCTAAAAATTCCACAAAAATTAATCTAGACTCTAAAAAGTCCCTAAGAATCTACTAAAAATATTATAACAACAAAATCAACACCAGATTAGCCTAGAAAAATTGAAATAACATTTGAAAAAAAAAAACCTACACTACATTCTAATTTTTTCCTTCAATTATGCCCACCCTGCACTATTCACAGCACTGAAATTTGTTAATTCTAATTTTTTTTTTGAACAAAATTAATCACTAAAAAGAAAAATCAAAAATCAAAAGGTACAAAACGGAACAAAAATGACTCAATCGACTAAACAACGACTCAATTCAACACGAAACATAATTCCACAAATTCCATCCTCAACAACGATGCCAAAAACTTGTTGTGATTTTTATAAAGATTAAGTTTAGCCATAAGCACAATTCAATCAGTCATAGCGCTTGAGGATTGGTCCACAGGGTTGAGTTTTGAAACAAGATCAATAAAATTGCTAAACTAATAGTATTGTTAGCAAAAACAACTCTAATTATTAAACAAAGGTGATCAAATAACATTAGCATGTATTCAACTATCACAGGCCTAGCACCAAAGCAAAACTGGAACATTTGCATTTGTCTAGAATAGGATAAGAAACTAAACCCATAATTAAACATCATTATAGCTAGATCCACATCAAAATAGATGGTATAGGAAATTTAGCTCTAAACTTATAAAATTCAGCAATCAATCATTATGGTTAACCCAGGCAATGACAAAAAGAAAGAGTCTATTAATGGGAAGCTACCTTCAAATGAAAATGAGCAACATGTTACTCAAATATCGAACTGAATCTGAATAGAAGAACTGGAATTCAATTTAGGAGAGGAATAGGGTGATCAAAATCAACCCACAAGTCTTGCCAATTTAACTCAAAATAGCGAAATCCCACTCGAACTAGGCAAAACTAGAATCAAAGTACACCAATTTTGAGAATCTAGATCTACACTAGAATGTAAAAGAAATGAAAATAACATAGAGAATTCAAAAAATAAACCTAATCTACTCTGTGCTGCCTCCCCTCGAATTGATCCTGAAACCAAAAGTTATATACAAATCCAAGCTCTCCATTCTTAAATTTAAGTCTTGAATTGTGGTCTTAAAAGTACCAAGAGATGAAACACCCATTAGATAGAGATGATAATATAGGTAACGGTTGTTCATTAATGAGAGTAGTTATAGTGAAGAAAGTGTAAGGAAAAAGGTGAAAAGGAGACGTGTTCATGGCTAGGCATAGATGAAAGAAGCAGAAGAAGAGGCAGAGGCAATGGGGTTCGGGTATCTACAGAGAAGCAGATGAGAAGAGATGTTGAAGGCCTGCCTCATGTGAGGCGCACATGAAAATACACTTGGGGAAGGGGGTAAAGGCACTAATGCGTAAGGCTCAGCTAAAAGGGAAATATGGGTTCAGGCACTACTAGGCTACACATAATGTTGGGCATCAGCTGGAAAAGAGAGAAGTGAGCTCGAAGTGAGAAGGGGAACAAAGGGAGTTGAGGAGCTGGGGGAGCAGCTGGATTCATGACTAGGCTGCAATGTAAGAGAATAGGCCCAATGGAGGGAGTGTAGGTGATGAGGATGGTTTTGCAAACTCCTAAGATCAATATAATAAGGGAATTAACATACCTAAAGGATACTCCTCATGGATTCAATATCAAATAATCAAGAGCATTGTGAGGTTTGGGCCTAAGATAAGATACTGAGGAGAGCTTAGTTAATTTCTGTCAAATTCCTCTCCTAAAGGCTCTCAGCAATCGAAGAAGAATTCTAAGGGAAATACTCTAGTCACTACTCTTTAGCCTTCTATTTCATACTTCAACTCAAGCTAAGTTGACATGGAGCTAATTGGGTCTGTAAATACCCAAAATAGAGGAGATTAGCTGTTACATTAGTGGAACAACTGGTCCAATAGGGGTTTACAAAATATCCTCAAAAATTAAATCAAAATGCTAAGATAATTATAATAAAGATGTACAGTATTTTTCAGGATTCATCCTCCATTTTCTAGGGAGCTTTTATAAGACTCTACTTCACTAATGGGAGCCTCACCACCTGAAAACTCTTTCTTGGCATGTGAAGAATCATTACGTGCTAATTAGTTTCAAAGATCACAACTTTATTCTCCCCAAATAACGCTAATTTCCTTATTGCTCTAAAACTACAATTTTGTGCATACCTCACATATTTGGGCTATTTCTCCTAATATTGAAAACCACTACCGAATTTTAACACAAGGGGCTAAAATAGGCATCTTAGAATCAGTGAAACTTGGGGTCGCTTAATTTGGCCTTTGTTAGGTAGGATTTAAACTTGACCCAAATTCAGCAAATTTTTTAATAAAAACTTCCACTATATGAGTTAGGGTTTTTATCACTTTAGGCAATAAAAATGCAACCTAACTTTGAATTTTATTGCATCACATAAAGTCAACTCCCTAAGCTTCCTCACAAAGCATAGATCATCCCATTTGAACATCATTCGGATGGTGAGAAGCCAAGTCGAAACTAAGTGAAGTGCTGCAGCGGTGACCATCTTGACCAAGGAAGAATGACAGTATGCAGGAGGGTGTAGCAAAGAGTTGGCTTAGGGCTTGGTAGGCATCAACCTTCACCTCTTGAGAAGGATTGACCCTCAAATCCTCAAGGTTGTCCTCTACGCAGGGAGTTCAGTCACCTACATTAAAAGTAGCACTCACATTCATGTCTCCCAGTAACTCCGACTTATAGGCATTGCCTCTAATCCTTTCATGCACCTTGAAAGGATTTTCTCCTCGAGCCATAAGTTTGTTTTGTCTTCTAGAAGGGAATCTCTCCTTTCTTAACCAAACCAAATCTCCTGGGTTAAAAACTATGGACTTTTGATGCTTGTTTGCTCTAGCCTTGTAAAAGGCGTTGACCTTCTCTATCTGAGCTTGAATTTGCTTATGGAGCTTCCTTATTTCCTTAGCTCTCTACCGGGCCTCAAAGCTGACCCTGTTTTCAATCGGAAGAGGAATAAGGTCTATTGGAGTAAGAGGATTGACTTGATAACAAGCTTCAAAGGGAGAGTCAGATGTAGCGTAAGCAAGAGCTCGATTAGAAGCAAACTCGGCATGAGAAAGCTTTAAATCCCATTCCTTGAGGTTCTTGCTCACTAATTCCCTAAGAAGAGTACATAGAGTCCGAGTTGGTATCCTTCATTTGCCCATGGGGTTGAGGGTGCCAAGTAGCGTTGAATAAGAGCATGGTTTCCAACAATCTCCATAAAGAGCTCCAAAAACGGGTAAGGAGTTTGGTGTCTCTATTAGGGATAATACTCCTTGGCACACCACGTAGCTTGATGAACTCCTTGAATTATATATGAGAAATGTGAAACGCATCATAAGTCTTGTGACAAGGAATGAAGTGAGCCATCTTGGAGAACCGGTAAACCATAACCATGATTGAATCATGCCCCCTTTGGGTTCTTGGAAACCCAAAATGAAATCCATACTCACATCTTTCCAAGGGTTATTTGGTGTTGGAAGCGGGGGATACAACCCTTAATGAAAGGTGCTCTTGGTTCTATGGCATATGACACACTTAAAGATAACCTTATGGACATCACTTGCCATCTGAGGCCAATAAAAGTGCTCCTTCAGGATCTTAATTGTTTTGTTGATGCCGAAACGACCTCCCAATGCACCACCATGGGCCTCTCTCACAATTAATTCCCTTAGAGAGCCTTAGGAACACCTAACTTGTCGTGATTGAAGAGAAATCCATCTTTGAAGATGTAGGAGTCATGATCCTTGGGGTTTGCAATAATGCCTTAGAAATCTTCATATTTCTTATAAAGTTATTGGAGGGTAAAAAATACAATTTTGGCCTCTTGAATAGAGAAAAGAGTGTATCTTCTTGAAATTTGCATCGACCACTATATTTTCCTTGCCCTCTTTATGCTTCCAAGTAAAGAAAAATGATTGAAAAAATTCCACCCACTTGGCATGCCTTGAATTAAGCTTGGCTTGTCCATTGATGAAGGACAAGGCCTTGTGATACGAATGTATCACAAAGGGCTTTGGCTTGAGTTTGTCACTCCAATGGGTAAGAGCCTGAATGATATCATAAAACTCCTTAGCATAAGTAGAGTAGTTGAGTTTGGGGGTACTCAACTTCTCACTAAGGGGGTGTTTGGTGAGCAAAAAAGGGTTGGGGACTTGAATCCTCAGGGTTCAAGTTCCACTCCTTAATCTTTGGTGATAAATTTTGAAAAAGGAACTTGATACCTAGGGGGATCAAGTTCCCCCATAAACTCCTGGAACTTGAACCCTCATATTATTAGGGGGTTTCAAGTTCTAATCCCCAGCGTTCAACATTATTGTTGCTGTTGCTACTACTACTACTACTACAACTATTATTATTATTATTATTATTATTATTATTATTATTATTATTATTATTATTAGTACTACTACTACTACTACTACTACTACTACTACTACTACTACTACTACTACTACTATTGTTATTATTGTTATTGTTGTTGTTGTTGTTGTTGTTGTTGTTGTTGTTGTTGTTGTTGTT
>JACYFF010031956.1:62749083-62764128 GCA_017589665.1 Selenicereus undatus | reverse complement strand
TATTATTATTATTATAAATATTCATACTTGCATATAATATTTCTAAAATAAAAACAGAGTTAATTCCATTCCAAAACTACTCACCAAACAGCAAGGAGTGGGACCTGATTCCATTCCAATTTTCACCAAACAATTGGGTTCAGAATTCAAGTTCCATACCCAACCCCCCAAGATTCAAGTCGTGATTCCATTCCATTCCAGTTTCCCTCATCAAATAGGGCCTAAAATAGGTCAAGGGCCATTTGGCTTGGGTGAGGACCAGCCCAATGCCAATGCCGCTAGCATCACATTCAACTTCAGAAAGGAGCTCAAAGTTGGGAAGAGCCAAGATAAGAGTCGAGTATAACTTGCTTTTGACTGTTTTAAAGGCTCTTTGGGTGGCCTTTGTCTATTCAAAACTTTTATTCTTCATGCACTCGGTCAAGGAAGCCATGATGGAACTAAAGTTTTTGATGAACCGCCGATAAAAAGATGCCAAGTCATGGATGCTCATCACTTCTGTGATAGAGGTAGGCACATGCCAACTCTTGATGGCTTCAACTTTGGACTCACCCACTTATATGCCCTCTCCCAAAACAAAAGAGCTAGGAAAGACAACTTGTGGTGAGAATAAGTAACATTTCTCAAGCTTAACATATAATTTTTGTTGTGTCAGGACTTGAATGACTTAGGAAAGATGCTCAACATGAGAAGTTTCATCATGGCTATGCACCAAAGTATCCTCAAAATACACCAAAATAAACTTCCCAATGAAGGGCCTCAAAATCTCATTCATAAATCGCATGAAGATGCTAGGAGCATTAGGCATGCCAAATAGAATAACCACCCACTCATACAACCCATATTTGATCTTGAAGGTGGTTTTCCAATCATCACCTTCTTTCATCCTAATTTGGCAATATCCACTCCTAAAGTCAATTTTGGAGAAGGCGTTAGATCTATATAATTCATCAAGCATATCATCCACTTAAGGAATGATGAACCTAAACTTGATGGTGATGTTGTTTATAGCCCTACAGTCAACACACATATGCCAAGTCCAATTTTTTTTAGGTACCAAAAGGGGGGGAATCAAGCAAGGACTCAAGCTTTCCTAATGTACCCACGGTCAAGCAACTCTTGGACTTACCTTTGTAGTTCTTTTGACTCAATAGGATTACATCAATAGGCTGGCTTATTAGGTAAAGGAGCACCTGGAAGGAGATCAATTTTGTGCTCAATTTATCTTAAGGGAGGGATCCCCGGGTGTAAATTATTGGAAACTACATCCATAAACTCACTCAAGAGTGATTGAGCTAGTGGACGCATGAGTTTCACTTCCTCACATTTGTTTGATTCCACCACAAGTAAGGCAAAGAAAGGCTTGCTCTTACTAATGGCTCTTTACACCCATGTTTCACTCATATATAGGCTTTTCTCACTTCCCTTCCTGGGTTTAGATTTGAGGGGTTTAGATGGAGGTAATAGGGACAAAGTGAGGTTACGACCCTTGTTTGAATGCATAAGTGTTGGCATGCCCATCATGAATTACATGATTATTAAATAACCAAGGCCTGCTAAGCAACAAATGATATGTATCCATTGGAAGTACATCATGTAGCACTTCTCCATTGTAAGGTCTAACCAAGAATGAAATAAGAGGTTGTCTAAAAATGGTTACCTTGCTCCCTTGTTTGAGCCATTAAAGGGTGTATGGGGTTGGATGCACATTGGTTGGTAGTTGGAGCTTGTTGATGAGAGTCATGGAAGCCACATTGGTGTAACTTCCACCGTCAATGATGAGTTTACACACTTTGCCCCCAATGGTACACCAGGAATGGAAGATTTGCTCCATTTGGCTTGGATCACAAGGAGCCTCTTGAACATGGAGTGCTCTTCAAATTACAAAGAGCTCACCCACATCTGGAGTGACCAAGGTGGAATCCTTATCTTGAAACTTTTCATCACTAGTTTCTTCTTTAAGAGCTTGGATCTCTTCCACCTCTCTTATGGTGGAAGTCTTTCTATTTGGGTAATCAGCTTCGAAGTGACATATTGATGACACTAGAAACATTTCTTTCCCTTCAACCTCTTTAGGGGCTCACTAGCAATGGCCTTACCCTTATTTAGGGGTTTAATGTAGGTTGGAGTAGTCTTGGTCTTGGGTTGAGAAAAAAACCCCTTTGTAGAGACGGGAGATCGATTTTTGGAAACGGTAGGGAAGGGTTTTTTACCTTTGAGTCGTTTCTCAACCTTAACAACAAGATTTCAAACATCATCAAACGAGAGGTAAGGTTACAAGTCTACCTTGTTAGCTATGTTGGGGGATAGACCTTTGATAAATCTGGCAATTATGAGCACATACTTCTCATTCAATCCGACTGTCATTTGGAATTATTCAAACTCTCTAATATACTCTTCAACCTTGAAGTTATCTTGGTTAAAGTAGTGATCTTGAGGTAGAGCTCTTGCTTATAGGAGGGTGGTAGGAACCTTTTTTCCATGTGCTTTTGAGCTTGATCAAGTCTTGATTTTAGAATTTACCTCCCTTGTTCTAATCCTCTTCAAGTTCTCATACCACAACGATGCATATCCTTTCATTTTTCAAATGGCCAATTGAAAAGATTTCTCATCAATATAGTCCTTAAGCTCAAAGATCCTCTCCATAGATTGAACCCAATCTAGATAACCTTTCGGACTAAGGTTTTCATCAAGCTTCAGGCCTTCAATCTTGAAGTCTCTAAGGTCATCCCTTGGATGCCTTATTGTTCTAGTGCCTTTTTCCTAATCATCTAAGTCTTCATGAGAGGATGAATAAGCGATGTCTATAGCATTAACATCATAACCCAAATGGTAAGGGTTTTATTGTCCCTTTCTTTTCATTTGCCAATTTCCCTTGTAAGCTTCCTCACTTGTTCTTGATGCTTACTAACAACTCCATCTCTCCTTACTTCATAGGTGTGTTCAAGTGGGGTGCCCCTAGATTGGGAAGAGTCTCCTTTATTGGTCATAGTTTGTAGTAGTTGAAGGTAAAAGGGGGTAAAGGGTAGAAACAAGGGAAGCATAGGCACGCCAAAGGTAGCACGGACAAGAAAACAGTGAAAATGAGGGGGCACAATCGTGCTATGAGGCATAGGGTGGTCGTGCCAAATCTCTAGCAGACGAATGGGAGCACAAGACAGGTGGCATAGTCGTACTAAACAACATGGGTAGGCCATGCCAAATTTCTACCTAGATGACTTTTGATGAACTGTTTGTGAAGGCTTTTTGTGGAGTTTTAGGGATGTGTTTGGGGTAGGGATTATGTTTAGACTATAATTATGGCTCTTTGTAGGCTAATGAGGGTTGATGAAGGTAGGTAAATGAAGAAAAATTTTGAAGAGCCAATGTGTGGAGTTTTGGGGTGAAAATGAAAGGTAGTGAGTTGGTTGAAACAATGAAGGTTTTGATTCAGTAGCCACCGAAGAGAAGCTCTAGCTTTAATACCAACTTCATAAGGAAGGTTCCTCAAACTCCCAAGATCAATAAAACAAGGGAATAATCACACCCAAACGCCGTTCCCCTTAGATTCAATCTCAAATAATCAAGATGATTGTGACATTTGTGCCCAAGATAAGATACTAATGACAACTTAAATACTTCCCACTAAATTCCTCTCCTAAAGGCTCTTAGCCACCAAATAAGAATTCTAAAGGATTTTTTGAGAGAAAATGACCTTTAGCCTTCCATTTCATAATTCAAGTCAAGCTGAGTTTACGTGAAGGTAATTGGGTCCATTAATACCCAAAATATAGGGGATTAGCTATTACATTAGTGGGAAGTGGGACAAGTGGGGGCTTATAAAATATCCTGGAAAATTAAATCAAGATGGTAAGATAATTACAATTAAAATGAGCTGTATTTTTCAGGATTAATCCTCCATCTCCTAGGGCACTTTTAGAAGGCTTTACTTCACCAATGGGCGCCCTTACACTTGGAAAATCTTCCTCGTGGGTGAAGAATCACCCCATGCTAATTAATCACAAAGATCGCAACTATATCCTCCCAATTAAGGCCAATTTCCAAATTGCTTCAAAACTTGAATTTTGTGCATACCTCACATATTTGAGCCATTTCTACTAATATTGAAAATGAATGCAAAATTTTAGCACATGGGGATGAAATAGGCATCTTAGGGAATCAAAAACACTTGGGCTCACTTCGTTTGGACTTTGTTAGGTAGGATTTAAACTCGACTCAAATTCAGCAAGTTTTCCGATAAAAACCTGCACTGTATAAGTTGGGGGTTTTTTTTATCATTTTAAGGAATTAAAACACAACTTAAATCATAATTTTATTTCATAATCCTAAAGTAAACTTCTTAAGCTTCCAAATGAAATATAGATCGCCCTAATTGGAAACTGTTTGGATGGTGAGAATCCGAGTAGAACCCAGATGAAGTGATGGAGCGATGGCCATCTTGACCAAGGAAGAATGGCTTGGACTTTGGTGTGGTTGCGGGTGTAGTAAAGGGTTGGTTTGGGACTTGGTATGCATTAGTAGGTGAGCTTAGGGGGGTGGGATAGGCAGAGCATGGACTGGGCAACCTTGGAGTGCTTAATTGCATTCGTAAATGGGCCTTTAGGCCACTTGAGCTGGGTTTTCTCTTCTCTTCTTTCTTTTCCTCTTCAATTTGATCCAACCCTTGATTATTTATTTTCTTTCCAATTTTTTAATTCCTACAAAATAAAAAAAAAATTTAAAATCCTAATTTAATTGTTTATTGTGAGCAAATATTAGATAATAAAAGGGTGTAAAATGACATAATTTCAGGTTAAATAGGTAAGAGGTCATCCCAAGCATAGATATAATAAAGATCAAGTTTATAGTGCATATATAAAAGGAAAACAAGTTAGAGCTTCATTCAAATCCCTGAAAACTATTTGAACTTCAAAACCCCTTAAATGCTTCCTTCACAATAATGGTGCGGAGAATCTTAGAAAGTTCGACGCTATGAATGATGAAGGACTTTTTTCAGTTATCTCAAAAAGTGTACAACAAGAGAACCAAAGTAATTAAAGAAAGCATATATATACTATTTGATAAAAACATGATTGAAGTGTGAGCTCAACATTCTTTAAAGATTTGAAGATGAGTACATATGAAGGTGATCAAGAAGAAAGCTCAAAGCCTATCTCACGGTAGCACAAATCAACTAATAACATAATCATGGCTCTTAAAGTAGAGATCACTAAATATTTAGATGTAGACAAGAAGCAATTCAAAAGCAATGCAAGAAACTAGCATTAATGAGAACCTTAGATAGCCAAGGAGAGGATTTAAGCTCCTTGCACATCATCCTGTTAACAACATTATCCCATATATCAACTCTGGTCTAAGAACTCATTCTTCTCTTAGAAATTTATGTTCGTTCTCAACAGTTTTTTTCTCATAGAACCCAAGAGTCTCTGAAGTTCTTATAGGCCTTGATTGGACCTTAGCAATGCAAGAAGAACTCAACCACTTTAAAAGAAATCAAGTTGGTCCTTGACCACTCAATGGAGAGCCATATAGTCATTGGAACCAAAAGGATGTTTAGAAATAAACTAGATGAGTTTGGGAATATGATTATGAACAAAGCCAGATTTGTGGCTAAGAGTTATAACCAAGAAAAAGGATCTGACTATGATAATACCTTCGTCCCAATTACTTGATCAGAAGTTATTAGAATGTTGCTTGCTTTTGCATATTTTATAGGCATCAAGTTATACCAAATGCATGAAATATGTTTTTTTAAATGATTACTTGCAAGAAGTTTATGTTAAACACCCTCTAGTTTTGAAACCTCAGCCTATGCTGATCATATTTTAAAGTTGCATAAAGCTTTATATGTGTTAAAAAGAGCTATATTTTTAAAATAGAGAAGACCGTGTCTGCTAAAACAAAGAGGGATGATTTTTTGCTTGTCCAATACATGTTGGTGATAAATTGTTTGGTGTTATGAAGGATTCCTTATGCAAATAATTTCTAAGCTAATAAGCAAGGGATTTAAGATAAGTATGATGGGACAATTAAACTTATTTCTTGGACTAAAAATTAAGCAATGCCAAGATGGCATCTTCATCAAGCAAATGGACTATGTCAAGGAACTTCTAAAGAAACATAACCTCAGCAGGGCAAAACATGCCAAAACTCTAGTGGCCTCAAACTGTAAGCTTGACATGGATACAATTGATAAACAAGTCTTCGAAAGATATGGAAACGTATGATGGGATCCTTATTATACGTAACCACAAACATACTTGATATTATGTTTAGTGTTTGCCTATATGTAAGATTTTAATTAGGGCCCAAGGAATCACACTATAAGGCTATAAAAGAATCTTTAGATATATTGCTAGAACTAAGGACTTTGGTTTATGGTATCCAAAGATGGTGACTTAGAATTTATAGGGTACTCTGATGCTGAGTATGCGTGCTACAAAGTTTATAGAAAGAGTACTTCAGGTCTGTGCCAATGCCTTGGATAGCCCCTTGTCTCATGGCATTTAAAGAAGCAGTAGCCTTGGCTACTATTGGGGCCAAATATCTTCTACTAGACCTTACTATGCTGAAATGCTGTGAATAAGTAAATAGATAAGAGATCTTGGATTGGACAACAAGAAAGTTCCTATAAAATGTGATAGGCAGAGTGATATTAACATCATTATGAATCCAATATTACACTTAATGCCAAAGCATATTAAAATTAGGCATCATTTCATGAGTGATCTTGTGGCAAAGGTGATATCCTTCTAGATTTTGTGCTTACTAACATGCAATTGGTTGATATCAATACCAAGCCTCTTGATGAAGATTAATGATGTTTTATTCAAAGGGAGTTGGTGATGAATGTCATGTTTCACAGGATTTTATGAGTGTTTGGGAGTCATTTTAGGGCATTAATATGTTTAATTGTACGTTTATGCCCTTATTTCTACTATTACGCTTGGTTTCGCTTGTTTGTTTACGGGAAAGGAGCAAACTAACAAATTTGGGCACACTAAGCAGCTAACAAAGCACCAAGCAACCTCAAAAACACAATGAACATACTCTACGAATTAAGTAGGAAATGAGTTGACAAAGAAGGAACACAAGCTATGTACATATCCAATGCCAATCACTTGTTCATTTTTTCTCTCTATTTTTTTTTAATTCTTTCTTCTCCTTCTTTAACATGATTTTTTTCTTTTTTTATTTTTGCTTTGGAAAAATGAAATAAGAATTCAACTATGAAAGGCATAGGACCAAAAACAGTCAACTCATTACGTAATGCATTAGATAGGCAACCCATATCAGCATAAAGTGAACACTCCAAATCTATAATACCATCATCCCCTCATCAAGCTAACATACCAAGAAACCATAACCTCAATTGGTCGCATAAGCTTCCCACAAATAAACTTGAAGTGATGCTCCATAGAATTTGGCTTAAGGATAGGAATATATGTACGATCAAGGGTACGATATTTAGCTATGTGGCTAAATTGACTAAAGAAAGAATGTCTCTATCATATCATCAACTATGCAGATGCTAACGTGATTTTGCATAAGAATCAAGGCAAGTTTTAGAGATCCAATATGGAGGAGTCATACACATGAAAGAACATGAGACTAAATATAATGATTAGTTCAAATGAGGTTCAAAATCTCACGGGACATCTACCATAGTCTCACCTAGCTCACAAAATGAAGCACATGTACCAACAATAGTGCTAAAGACTCTAAGTGGGTAACATAGATCTCAATCAAGATAAGGGTTAAAACAAGAAATATCGACAAAACCTGCACAAAAATTTGTTTACACTGAAGGGACGACTCATCAAAAGTCACTCAAGCTCATGAAAGCTATTTTACCTAGTGAAAGCGCCATTGGAGGACATCTCAAACCAATCCACGCCACCCTCTATGAAATCCTATATGCAAATCTAAATGCGATACACTAGTGCAAATAAAAGGAAACCTAAAACTATGTGCTCTAACAAGTATACAAACTAATAACCAAAATGGAACATATGGAATTATGCTTCCCCACACTCAGATAAAGCATTATCTAAAGGAAAAAAAGTAAGAGAAGGAAAAGGGAACAAAATATAACAATCTCACCAGGTTAGGTGCTGAGCACACCTAAGCTAAGGCCTCTTAATAACTGGGGCACATGGAGCATTGGCCACTCTATCTCGAACTCAAGACTTGGCCCGTCAAATCAAATGCTGTCGAAACACGCATGAGTTTATCAAACTCCTAGGACCACTATTTAGAAAACACAATGTAATAGGCAATAACAAATTCACACCAAAGACAATAAGTATCCTCTTAACCTTAACAAAGGCCTTAGAAAAATCATAGGAGTGATTAGAGAATGTAGTCCACATGATTTTTCTAGGCAAGTCCTCTAGGTACAAACTATGAGGGTCAATGCGGGGATCATAGCCTCTAAAGTAACCTATGGACACATAATCATCAACATTCCCACCAAGCATGTTAAACATTTTATCCTAATAACCCAAATCCATAGTAGCATCATAAATCATGGAAATATCAATCGGCACATCAATGTAATTCACGAGGGAAGGAGAGGGTAGTGAACAAAGAGGGGAACCGTAGGAATGATGAAGGGAATTGGTGGGAACACTACCATCAAAACCAAGGCTATGAAAGTCCTTATGTACAAACTCATCACATTACCCCTCCAAAGGAGTCTTAACTAGATTGTGCACCTTATCAAAAGTATATTCTGAATCACAACATGCATCAGCAATACTAAACCTAGCAACTACCCTAAAAGGCTCACCCGTCTCGAGCCCTATGCACTGAGCTAAATGGAAGAATGAATTAGGTAAGGTCAGGACAAAATTAGTAGTCACACTAAAAAGGAACATAATATGATCTAGCATAGAATGCACAAGGATTAGGAAAAGAATATCTAGAAACACGACTAGCCTTCTCAAACTCAAATGAGTCCCAAGCAATCACGCAAGCAAATACCATTCGTTATCAACACTTTCACCAAGAAAACCTCAATACCCTAAAAGAGCACGGGTTCCACTTTTCACACCCTCATCGACATATCCAACATTTTCCATTTACCCACATGATAATCACATTGAGCAAGAAAGACATTCAAACGCTTAAAATACCTCCAAAATAATTCATACTTGAATGAGGGGAAATTGAAAATTGCCATTGTTTTTTGTCAAAAAAATTTTAAATTTTTTAAATTTCTAATTTTTTTCCATTTTTTATAAAAAAAACAAAATGCTTCGTCAAATCTATCAAGAGAAACCTAATACTCGACACTACTCTCCGGCAGCTGCGCCAAAAACTTGATGGGCTCGTAAGCGCACGGTGCCGTTGTAGCAATCAAAGTCGATATGACAGAGATTAGGCTAGGCCAAGCTACCAGGTTATATTCCCTGAAGATAAGCTAAGTGAATCAAAATGTGTGATTGAAATTGAACTATGCTACTTATCTTATCTAATAGATAAAAAATTATGGAATTTAATCAAATCAAGCAATTTTTCAACTCAAGAATTAAGCAAGCACCTCTTCTTTAGATGGGTAATTCCAAAACTGATAATTGAATTATCAAACCCCTCCTTCAAGGTGGAATGAAGTTCTTAAATCTAACCAACTGTCATTTCTCAAGGATTTTTTTATTAATCTAAGATCATTAAGAACGCAATTATCAAATTTCAGGGGTTTCTTAAATGGTGAGTCTTTCTCAAGATCCCACACACATAAGTCGAATCTTAGTTTTTCAACATCCAATTTCACATTTCAGTCCTTCACCAAATGTCTAAAACAAGAAAGAATTTGATCAAGTTTCCAACTAGTAATTTAATGTCTAAAATTCAATATGTATAAACCAAACAAATCGAAGCACTTTTAGATCAAAACAAGAATTGATTCAATCATGAGAATTCAACTCAATTCCAAGACGAACAATTAAAAACTTAATATAAAAATCTATACTAATCTAAAAGGAATAAAAATCTAATGACAAAAGAGAAGAGGATGGAGAGGAGCTCAGCCAATGCATGCTTGTATAGGTAGATGCAAATCCAACTTGAAATCCTTACACATCTTCACCTTCAGCTTACTCTCAACTCTCCTAATGAAGTCTAAATCCTAACGAGACGGCGTATTATGATGGAATGGAATGGAATGATGGAAAATAAGGCTAGAATAGGCTTTTATCGCAGAAATGAAAGCTGTCAAACGTTACGATAGCTTGGAAAATGAACAGCCGTGAAGAAAACTAGCTGATTCAGGGAACAGGGCTAACCACGCGGAGCTTGTGGGGGGACCCCATGGACCTTGGCCCCCATCGCAACCTAGTCGTGGTGCCCACTGCCTCGGTTGTTCTCTCTTGCTCCTTTTACTACTTCTTCCTGGAACTTCTTGGATCATGGCATTAACCACGATATGTCCGTGTTAGGTGTCTTTGGACCCATTTTGTTACCTTCTTTGATCCACAAGGCCTCAAGATCTTCATTCTACTAACACGTTTTGGGCTCCCAAGGTCAAAATCTGCAAACACTTGTCAAACAGGTGAAGCCAAGCATAAAAGTAGAAATATGGGCATAAATCATACAATTAAGCTCACTAATGCCCTAAAACGACTTCCAAATACTTATAAAATCCTATGCAAATATAGCCTTCATCAAGGACACAATCTCCTTTTACATCTTCATTCTCATATCTGCAATAAATTCTTCTTCTTGAAGCTCACCAAGACTAATTGAGCTACTTTTCATCATATGGCTAGTTTTTTTCATAATCACTTTCCTCAAATCCATCCTCCAATGCAATTTCAACAATTCCCATGTTCTTTTTCAATCCAAGGTCTAGTACTTCTTCTTACTTAAAATAGTCTAAACTACCAAAGGTTTCAACAAGCTTGTTATCCTTCCTATTTTTGCATTCATTTGCATAATACCCTACTTTCCTGTATGTCCAAAACTTACAATTGCTTTTTCTGCAGGACAATAAGCAGCTTTTCAAAAAATCTTTGTCTTTTGGGATTTGGCTTGTTATAATAGTTTCTTTTATATTTCTCTCCCTTTTGCCTGTTGAAGTGCTTTTTCTTATAAAATTTTATTTTTCTTCTCTTCTCATGTTCATTTCCCCATTGATAAAGAGTATCCCAACAGGCCAAAAATAGTTTCTTCATTTTCTTTTCTTTTTTTTAAGATCAAGACATTGATCATTGATCCATTTTCTTAAATAAGAGACTCTTGTACTAATAGTATCAATGACATCTGCTTTTTCAAGTCATGCAATGTGCTTTTCATTGATTATATAACTTATCGAATAAGATAATTTGTCATAAAACATACCAAAATTGGTTTCATTATGCCCAATTTGTTATAATATTAACTAAATTCAGTAATATAATTTTTCAATTTCTCATATCCCAAAGTTCTATGTCATTAATGTTTCTTTGATACTCTCTAGCTTTTATTCGAAATCAAGTTTAGCTCCAATAAATTTAGTTTTGATTTCCTTTTATAATTTGTTTTTAACATAGCAGCTGGTGTTTCTATCATTCTTAATATATATTTTACGTTCCTTATCTAATGAGTCATACCTATCCTATCAGGGACAGTGCCAGAATAACTATGCTCGATATAATTTAGGAATTTCCAGCTGTCCATGTAGTGTTCTAGTTCAAGACACTATTCATACCCTTCTCCAAGGTTCAAATATTTTTTCTTTATTACGATCGACATTGATGTTTAGGATGTAACTTGTTTGGTTAATTGGAATAAGGCTAATCTCTTCAAAGGATGTGGGTTTCCTTGGGAAGAATCCAAAGAAAAAGTTAGTTGTACGTTATTCTAGAGCATATCTAGGTCTCATAAAATGAGTTTTTGTTTCTAGACGATTCACCACACTCTTCCGATTTCGAATAACACTATTAACTACATTGGATTCGATTTCCTCGATGTTGAATTCTTCTCCAATCTCATTAATTTCACTATCAATCACCATTTTACCATATCTTTTTCCCAGTTTTCTCTAATTTCTTTAAAGGAACTACATTAAGATCCTCTAGTTTAATTAAGTTCATCTATTGATATATTTTTTTTCTTCTAACTGAACATTATTTGTCTCTTCATTATCATCAGATAATACTCCTTGTTTTTTTTACCATTACGCCCACAATTTTGTTTAATTCTTCTGGGTTCTACTCTTTATCGAACATATTATGTAATTTCTCAAGATTATACCTCTTATATTCCATTATCTTTGCCTTTCTTTACATTTTCAAATGATTTTTCAGTTGATTTTTCTCGTACTTCTTTTTCGATTTTTATATCTTGCAAAGGAAATAAGTTTTTGTTTTTTAGGATTTGAAAAGAATATTTATGCTAAAACAGAATACTAATACTTAAATTTTATTTTCCACAATCTCTAACTTTGTTAATTAAAGAAAGAGGGATTACAAACAATTGCTTCTTTATCTCCTTAGCTTCAGTCATAATTTTTGCTAATTTTGCCTTTAATTCTAAAATTACATCAATGATATAGTTTAATTGTGGTACTACTAAAGTGGTTCCCTCTGTAAGTGCATAACATGTGAATAATTAGATGATGATTCAAGCATTAATTTTGATTAATTATCTTAGTTAACTAATAATTAGTTTAATTATCTTAATTATTTTTGTCATTAAAAGAGGACTTCAAGTAGTACTTATAAGAAAATTTTCTAGTTCTTATACTAGAATGCCACCCACATTTTATTTTTGTCGAAAGTAGCACTCATGTTTTTGCTTGTTCAAGTTTTGCCACTCACCTTTTATTTTAGATTCACAATTGCCACTCCAACCTCACCCCATCGACTACTACAGGTTTCTCTTAACTCTTGTTGGGTTTTTTTTTTTTTTACGGGCAAACTTCTTGTTCTTTCTCTTCTTCGTTCTCCATTGCCGCCAGACCCAGGTAAGCGAACGAGTTTCATATCCAACACCATGGTCACCTACACTGAAGTAAAGATTTGAGCTTCAATTCATCACTAATGTCTCTGACATCAACTGTAATAGCCCGAACCTACATCATGCTAATTACCTTAGTTAATCTCCATTTAAATTAATCAAGCTGAGCACCGCATTTCAATTCAGCATTCAATGCATTTATGCAATTGTAGGTCAAAATGACGAAATGACCTCGAAATAAATATTTAATCATGTTTCGTAGTGGATCATTAAGAACTTATACATAAGTAATTAGATAAATAAAAAAAATTAGCCCCATTATAAAAGTGGACAATCATGGAAGACATATATGAATACACAATTTGCTCATCTATATAATATGTAAATAAACCATATTGTGAACCAATGAAATACTAATAGATACAAGAGTATATGATAATCAAAATGGGTAAGATTTATTCTTTTTGTTTTCTTCCAAATAGACCATGGTAAGAATAGCCTAAATATAATCTCAAATATTTAAAAAGAGGAATTGTTATGCTACAAAAAACTAAAAAAAAAAAAGAGAGAGAGAGGCGGGAGAAGAGAAAAGAAAATAATAAATGACAAATATCTAGATTTTTCACTAATTTGATAAAATCAATACTAATAAAACTAAGTTGACCCCCCACCCCAATTTTAATGCATCAGAACCCCACCCCACCCACCCCCCTCCCCCAATTCCACGCCAATCTTTTCCTTCCCTTACTCTTCCCCCATGTTCACTACTGCCCAAGCCACCGTACCGCCCAACACCATCACCTCACCTCTCCCACTTCCCTCAAGCCTTATTTTGGGTGTTTTGAAGGTAAACCCTAACTTCTCCCTCACTTGTTTCTACTCTTTTTATTCTTGAATTCAACTAGTAGTGTGTTATTTTGGCTTGGATAGATGTTAATTTGTGATAATTTAGAGTTTACCATTATGATTGTGAGTATTTGGAGGAGTAAGTGTTGTTGGTGTTCATGAGGAACTTGAGTATTGAGTATGAGTTGTACGGTGGTGCTCATGTAATTAAATTTGATGACTTTTGAGGATTACCAATTGTGTTTTGAGTAAGAACAAAGGTTCTAGGAGCATGGGGTGTGCTAGGGAAATGTTGGTGAAGAGTGGGGAGGCTTGAGGTTGAGGGAAAAAGACATTTAGGGTTGTAATCAGACCCAAAAACAAGGTCTACTTTATACATAAACTAGTACTGATTGGAGCGTCAAAAAATTGTGATTTTTTATGAATAGGTCTTTCAATAAATTTTCTTTCAATTGCCTCTAGAATCACTTAATTTTGACTTTTGTGGACAAAGTTATCGCTGATTTAGTGAAGCTGTACATAATACATTGGAGCTGTGCAGGGTTTGCTTAAACTCATTTTTAGGAGTCGTGTTGTGGTGGTTATGTTTTGCATTGTGAATGAAAGAGTTGCAGGACGTCCTAATCTTTCCATATTGGGGTTTTAGATCTCAACACGAGATCGAGGGCGCAAGATATGAATTTCATAAGGTAGACCTTAAAACAGTAATAAAATATCACGAGACGGTGAATTAGTAAAATTATCTATAATATTGAGGTCAAGTAGAAATCTTGGGTTGTATTTTGGGGTGTGAATTGAGTAATGTTGGAGATTGCATGAAGCCTACTTGTCAAACTTGTTGCAAGTGGACCAAAAACAAAAACAAAAAAAAGAGTTCAATAGATTAGGGAAGATTGTAATGAATGATTAATTCGATAATACTAGTTATATTCATCAAGAAAAATATTTAAGTTTTAAAATTACAAGTTCTGAATGAGCTAGTTACAAAAGATTGCTTATAAATAAACGTTTAATTATTAAGTAAATGGTGCTTGGAATATTTAAAAGAATAACTTTTAAAACCATATTTTGGATTACTATTACCTTAAGTTGGAACCACGATAAAACACTAAATTTGCTTACTTGGCCTAACCCTTTTCTTTAATAAGTTACTGAACTATGATAGAATATGAGTGTTGTTAGCCAAAAGAATGTAAAAGGGAAAGGTGAATGTATAATAATAATAATAATAATAATAATAATAATAATAATAATAATAAT
>JACYFF010031956.1:62727836-62742247 GCA_017589665.1 Selenicereus undatus | reverse complement strand
AGGAGACGAAACTAGTTTGAGAAAGCTGCTTTACAAACAAAAAAAAAACCTGCCAGGTTCTAACCCAAATATTTAAACATGGTTTTCAAAGAAGCAAGAGTCCGCACTGAGTTACAACTTATTGAACACCACAAATCAGGACTATGAATACAAAGTTGGTTCAGCTTCTCCTCTACCTCAAGTTTCCATCTACTATAGGGAGAAAACAAATTTTTGCATTCATAATACAGTAATGTAAAGCAAAGGGAAAAATAAACTCAGCAAAGAAATCCTACAAGATAGAAAACAAATACGATTAAACGGGGTGAATTAGGCACCGTAAAAGTTTGGAAACAATATTCCAATGGCAACTAATCGGGACAGCTACAGCAGCAACAGTAGCAGCCATCTAATGTATGCCCCAATAATGCAGGGAATAGGGAGAACATACAGACTTGCAACGTACATAGAGGAGGTTTATAACAGTCTTCTAATGGGAGGATAAAAAGGAAGCGTCCACCTCAACAAACATCGATACAAATCGACTCTTTTCACGTTAGCGAAATTAGGCCACCTATTAGCAAAAGCTCAACAAACACTAACAACGCAAACGAAAAGACGTAGATAGATTTGAATTTGTTCTTGGGGATTTGCAGCGGATGTTAAGGGCATAGTTCCAACGGCATGAACACTCCCCCCCCCCCCCCCAAAAGCCTCAAGAAAGGGTCTCTATCATGCTCATAGAAGTACATAGTTTCTAGGAGTTGCTAAAGCAATACAATTCAAAGACTAGATATATGACAAGTACACATAGGAAAAATAAATACACGTCATGTGGGAGTACGTGCCCCAGAGAGATCATCCCCCCCCCCAAAAGGAGAATTTGCATTGGCTGAAAACGTGCCAATCAAAAACCATGCTTTGCTTCCCGACAGTAGAA
Organism: Selenicereus undatus; assembly: GCA_017589665.1. Lineage (NCBI taxonomy): Eukaryota > Viridiplantae > Streptophyta > Magnoliopsida > Caryophyllales > Cactaceae > Selenicereus > Selenicereus undatus. The sequence continues at coordinate 62,741,328 of JACYFF010031956.1, read as the reverse complement.
AATTTATCTCCTGCAAACTCTTACAACAGTTGCTTCATTAAAATACACAAACAACAAACGACACCATCAACTATGGATCCTATTTAGACAAGTCAGAAGCGCAAATGTAGACAATCTTACCCTTGCAAGCATAAGGTTCGATTTCGAAAGACCGACAAAAGTATCAAAGGACCAAGGGGATAAATAAGGTAACAAGCGTAAGTAAACAAGCACAAGCACAACTAATAATCATTAGAAAACATTCAAGCAAGCAACTATATAGGTTACACATTCCAATCCTGAAAACCAAGGGAAATGTTAAAGCATTTGAGTAGACAAACCTAGCCTAGTTATAGAAGGGAAAGAAAAAGGCATGCAATTTTAAGTAATCATCATCAAGTGCCTAGGTGACAAATGAAGGATAAAAAAAAAACACGCTTACATAAGGTCTATGACTGTAGACCCCCCCCCCCAAAAAAAAACTCCATTGTCAAGCCATATCCTTGTATAGACCCGATTAAGTGGGTTTTTGCTTTTTTACTCCAAAAACTAAAATTAGCCCAAATGCTTGTTCTTGAAAAACTTAAAATTGTTTTTCGAAAGTCAAACCTGCCCCCAGAAACAGAAGTAGCAAATCACTGTTTCTATTTCTTGCTTCTCTCAAATCTCGCTAAAAGGGTACGACAGAGTTAATGAAACTTTCTTTATTGACAATCATGCCCCTGACAAATCAAATAATTCCAACAATTTTTATATAGACACACACCCAGATGGCCACATCCCAGCCTTTTACTTCTCACTTCTCAATGGAATTTTGCTGTAGTCACTAGGTACCAATACGCCATTGCCCATCCTTTCTCTCTGTGGAAATTATTCTTGTGCTCTCTCTCTCTCTCTCTATCTCTCCAGATGCTCTTCTCCCCTCTACTAAAGTCAATTTTCCTAATCTTGGATAGAGCCAATTGTTTGTCATTCTTTGCCTATGTCCAATCTGGGCTTGAATACATAAATTAAAGTTGAGATTAGAGTTGTGATTTTCTTCGAGTTCAATTCAAATTAAAGAGAGGAAAAATAATCGGAGAATGAAAATTTTGTGGGTGTAGAACGGGGAGAGAGAGTGTAGGATAGATGAGATGAAAACCAGATCTTGACTCCTTTTACATGCTTAACGGTGGAAATTGATTCATTCATCAAACCTTGATACGATTATGTAGCGGAAGGGGGGTTCCAAACTGGCAAATAACTAGATACTCCCTTAGAGGGGGATATTTTGGTGAGGCTCAAATGGTTATGAAAACCCTTCAATTAAAAGTATGTTTAATAAAGGTGTGATTTGAATCAAAAACATATTTGCTTTATTTTTTAAAAAAAGAAAGAGATAATGATGAATTTTGAAAAACTAGGCCAAACACTTAATTCTACAAAATACTTTTGTTAAACTCGGCTAAACAAAATACACTTCTTGAAAAATCTGTTTTTGAAAAAATTACTTTTGAAAAAACAGAAATAGTTTCACTTAAATTAGGCAACACAGGTTCTAAATCGAGTTTGACAACCTCATTCTAATTCTTCATTGGATTTTTCTTCCCTCCACTTTTACCTCCCAAAATGCAAATCCTCTCACATGCTCCAACTTGTCCAAACCATCTAGGTCTAACTTCCCGTATTTATCTCTAATGGCACTCCTACTTTCTCTCTAATCATTTGATTTCTTATCCTCTCCAATATTGTATGGTCATACATATAGTGAATCATTCTTATCTCTGCAACCATGATCATCATGTTTTGCACTTATAATTTTCTTAATCAATAGGTCTTACTACCATGCAACCCCTATAGTTCTACTAGGATCTTCTTGTCACATAAAACTCTATATGCATGCCCTTATTTCAACAATCCCATCTTTATACGATGGATAGTCACATCATCCACATCTCCTTTTCTTTGTATATTCAATGCTCAAGTACATAGACTTTATTGTAATAAGCATCCCAACACAAAAAGGTCATACCCCAAGAGATTCATGTTAAAAAGTTTCTCCAGTCCAAAGCAAATATCAAGCAGTACATAGCCAGTGGATCGTTACATAGGGTTTCCAACAACTCAGGGCACTTGAAAAGTAGCCTCAATTTGATAAACCACACATAATTTTTGTCAATCTAGAAGCAGTTACATGATACTAAGATCAATGGAAAAGAACACTGGCCTATATATAAAAGAATGATCAAGGTTAACAAGTGTAACAATCTTCAGAAAATGCAGCTGGAATGATGCATAAGGCCTTTAATACCTCTTCCACTATTTATTGCCTCCAAACCATAAGTTAAATTAAGACCTCAGACAACTGGACAACATCACATAAGGCACATGTACCACTAATTAGATTCTATAAGCACACCCACAGGTAGCAATTAAGAGATACTTTTTGTAAACAAAAGGAACTATCACCAGGTGCCCCTAAGAACATTTAGAAAAGAGGCATAAAGTTCCCAATTGATAACTCATCAAATCAGCTAGCCAGACTAAGGTATCTATTGGATGCCACTAGGGATAGGGTCAAAAACTCGGCATTGATAAATCCTCCAATCAACAAGGCAGGCTAAGGTGACTATTAGGTGGTGAATGCCACATGGGATAAAGTCAAAAACAATACTAATTGAATATCCAAACGAAAAGATGTTTTTTGTAGTTAAAAGTTAAAATGGTAAGAATATGACAAAGAAAGAAAGAACTTATCCAGCCATAATTAAGAATTCATTCTTAGTAAAATATGCCCTATGTCCTATAAAACTTGATGAACTTTTCTTTAATAAGTGTCCCAGAAAAATTGTCAAAGTCACCATATGATAAAGTAAAAAATAATATTCCATCTAAAAAGGTGGGGAGGAGACATTTCATTAAATGATGCTCCGTAAACTTTTCCTAGATTTTGACAAGTTTGCAAGATGAAGGGAGTAGCAGACCCAAATGACAAAGAAAGAAGACAAGAGTGTGGCAACAAGGATGGAAACATGTTGTAGGTGGTTGCCTAGGTCGAATGTCATCTCAATTGAATTTGGATCATATGGGAGGCCTTTTTTTTTTTCTTTTTTCAAACTTTAGATCCCTACTCCATTGTCTTGCATGAATAATTCAAGAAAGTGCATCCAACAATTAAACTGTAGGTGACGAAATCATTTCATCTGTTTCATCCCCGAAGTTTGTCCATTAGGTTCAAATTGGCTTATATATTTTCATCTCTCTTTTTTCCTAACCAAAAGAAAATCCAAAACTATAATTATCTTTATTTTCAAAGTTTTTAAATTTTAAGAACGCTAGCTTAATATTTTGAGGAGTCTATTTTTATAATATTTTTGGTAATTTTATCTTAAAAATAGTAGTTTAAATATTTTTTAATTTTAAAAGTTCTATACAATTTTATTGAGAAGACTTATTATCTTATCTGAGCTTTCTTATTTTCTTAGAGAGATGAAAGTAAAGTTTAAATAGATGAAGTTTAGAACATATTTGCTTATCAAAATTTATGGTCAAATATTTATTTTTTTTTTATTTAATTGGCTTGTTTAAAGGTTTATTCTCATAAATTTTATTATTTCACTATTATTTTTGCTCATCGAGAACAACTATGGATAATCAAAAATTATTTGTTATCTAAATGTTAAAAAATAATTTGTTTAGTGAAGGCATAACATTAATTTTGTAAATATCACTGCCACATTACACGTACTTTATTTTCATGAAATAACTTATTTTATAAATCATACATTAAAGACCAATACAAATCTAAAAATTAACGTTTATACAACTTTTTAATAATTCTATAACTACTTACATCTATCCTTACAACTTCTTACATAGTCTTACAACTTCTTACAATTCTTATAGCTTCTTATGACTTTTTCTTACTTCATACATTTTCTTACCAGCAAAAGAACATGCTCCAATATTAATGCGATGTTTGGTTGAATGTAATGCAATATAATCAACCTTGTGATGCAATCATAATTACCTAGTTTGTGATAATCATAATTACAAGGCTATTATTTACAATACAATCTTACAACCAAACAAGATAACGAAAATACGATTACAAACTTATTTGCATTCAAAGGTTGTTTACATCTAACCAAACATTACCTACGCTTTTACTTTGCACACAATTACTCACTAACAAGACAAGATCTTAAATGGAGGTAAAACCAAAAAATCTCCCATACATATGTATCTACATGAGGAAGTCTCATACGCTCACATCACATGGCAGTAGGACAAGTCCACTATGACTAAAGACCAAAGTTATTCGGCAAACCAAAAGGCTAAATTGCACCTGTTGACATATTAATCTAACTCAATAACAAATTTATTGGTTAATGTCTCACTATCAAACAATCGGAGTTTTCTCAATCAAAACGTTGATGATCATTCCCTTATTGGATGTTTGGATGAATGTGATAGAATTGCGAAGAGAAGGGCAAAATTTTTTATATATCCTGCCACATTAGAGTTATAACTTGATCTTCATTCGTCTAATACGTCAGAGGATGGCTAGAATTCCTTTTCACTTGAAACCAGTATCAATAAGACTTAGACCATAATCTCATAGTTCACGCTTTCCTATGCATAGGTGTGAATGTGAGTGTGCAACAGCTTCTCACAAGGTCTGAAATAAGTGCAGAAAACATAAGGCAAAAGTCCACAGGAAACTGATGGAGAGAGTAAAAAGAGATCTTGATCAAATTTCTAGCAAGGGCCAGGACACTTAAAAGTATTCCAACACGCTTCAAAAAATTGGGATCATTATTTCCACAACCAACCCCTAGGATTCTTTCGGATATGTGGACAGTAAAAATTGTCGATACACAGGAAATAGCATATATGCCAAACGCACACAACAGAAGGCATGCTCAAGAAACCACAAGGTCCAATGGGTTAAAGGAAGTTAACTCACCTCACTTTTGACAATGCCTCAAATCAATCAAGATAGAGTGACATATTGTACTCAACTACTCAAATAGTTATTTACTAATCAAATAGATAATTTTATCGAGGAAGACTTGAAGCAATCTTTTCTCAACTTTTTATATTAGGGGTTTATTCTTATAAAATATAATATCATGGTTTGATTTTTCTCTTATTATTACAAAATCATGGTTGTGTGAGGCTGTGAGCTACTCTTTTCCTTAATCTTAGTCCTTATATATTTAATTAAAAAGCAAAAGTGTCCAGAAGTATAAGTGTATAACTCTATTAGTTTAGAAAAAATTTTATGTGAAACCAAATATTTTTATTTTTTGTGTTTTATTTCTTTGGCCTTTTTTGGGAAGGAGGGAGATTTTGCGCCCTTTTTTTATGTTGAAAGTCCCAAATTCAGAAACCCATGTCGCTGAACGTAGAGAGAGAAAGCTCAATGATTGACGTTAATGGCGGATGCGATGCTTTTGATGGACATATAGAGACTAAAATACTTCCCAGATTGCCTTCAAAATCGGTTCTTCACTTCAAGTGCGTATGCAAATTTTTCTGAGCACTAATTTCGACCCCCGAATTCGTCCACCATCTTTCCTCTGACTCTAATCACCTCCTTATTCTCATCAGTCTAAACCTTTAACTTGGACTCATCAAAGTTCCCCACTGTCAGCCTTCGCTTTCCCAACAGCATTCATGAAGGTTCTGATGGTGACCCCTCCGTCATGTAGGCTTGATTTGTGTTGGTAACTTAGTTTGAAAAAGTGCAGGTGATGCATGCCTAGGCGAGAGGTGCCTAGGGTAGCGCTTCATCCACACCCAGGTGAAGCCCAATTGAGATGCCACATGAGGCGTGCACCTCATGGTGCCTCAAGCCAAGGCGGGCCAGGTGCACGCCCAGAAGATCTTAAAGCTTTCCTTTTAAAAAAAAAAAGAGAATTGCAAAAGAATATAAATTTGTGGCTTTCATTGGCTTCTTCAATCGACTCACATTTGGCCCTTCGAAACCCTTGAATCCTCTATCAACTCAGTAGAAGCCTTCATCTCCTTCCATCAGGTATGTCTATGCTTTCTCTTCTTCTCTACTGCATTTTCCATCATGTTCTTCGCTTTGTCCTGCTGTTCTTCTTCTTCCTTACTACAGGACGTCAGCTGGCCATGGCTGTGTGCTCTTCTTCTCCTTTTGTTTTTTTTCATTTCTCTCTCTCTCTTAAGATCTCATCCACTCTGTCGACGTTGTCTATCCCTATTCACGCCCTTTTCCTTTACTTCTGCTCTCTTTTTTGCGTTTTCCTATTTTCCTCAATTCTTGCTCTACTCTAAATCTGTTCTGTCTTTTGGCCTTCTCAGTTTTCTTTGAGGTTTTGTTTTAATTTTTATTTTTTTGGTCTGTTGGTGCTGGGCAGCTGGGGCTCTGTGTGTTAAAAATGTTAGGTTTTTTTTTAATTTGCAAGAGGATCGATTTTTTTTCGTCAGTGCCCACTACCAGGTAATTTCTGTGTGTGTGTGTGTGTCTTATTGTCTTGTATTATTTTTATTTTTATTTTTTGATAAAATGCAATTAGTGATTAGTGCCTGTCTAACTATTTGTTTGATTGCTATGAAATTTTAGTTTGAGAGTTGAGATAGAGAGTTGAATGGAGGATTCAAACCCAACCGGTAACACTTCGGGTTCGGCTTGCTCTAAATCTTTAGACCCAGGAAGGAAGTATGGAAGCAAGATCCAACAAATAGAAATAATTTCTTTTGTAATTTTTTGCAGAGTGAGAACCACCAGGGGTGTTTTCCGACTCAAACAACATCTAGTTGGCTAGCATCGAAACAGACAAGCTTGTCAAAAGGTCCTCGAATATGTTAAAAAAGAAATCCAAGATTACATAGACCTAAAAAAGGCGAGTAAAGGAGCTTATGATATGTCTAAACACTTGCTACAAAGCTATTTTGATGAAGAAGATGATGACGATGAGTGTGTTGAGATGCCCAAGGGTGGAAAGTTCACAAGTGGTGGGTCAAAAGGTAGTAATAGCATGCCTTCAAAGAGAATAAAGACAAAAGGTCCATTGGATATGTTCTTTCCTCCTAATCCCGCGGATGTTGTCAAGGCAAGAAAGGAAAGGAGGGATCAAGGAAGGCAAAAGACTCTAAATGAGATGTGTAGGAAAGAGCTAATGAACAAGGTTTGTAGGGATATTGCTAGATTCTTCTATGATGGTGCTATTCCTTTTAATTTACTTACACTTAATAGTTTTCATGTCATGTGTGAGTATATTGGTCAATTTAGCCCGGGTTTAAAACCACCTTCAATGTATAAGGTAGGAGTTCCTCTCCTCAAGAAAGAAGTAAAGGATACCTAAAAAGCAATGGTAGAGAACAAGAAAGAATGAGCTCAAAAGGGTTGTTCAATCTTATCTGACGGATGGCTTGATTCCACAGTTCAAAAGACATTGTCAACTTTCTTGTGGACTCTCCTAAGGGTTCGGTCTTTTTAGATCAATGAATGTTTTCGATGTTGTGAAGGATGCAAATCATCTATTCAAAATTCTTGATGTCTTTTTAGATCGATGGTCCAAGTGGTGACTGACAATACATCTAATTATGCCAAGGCGGGTTAGAATTTTTCTGTTCTTTTTTAATGACTTGAATTAGTTATTTTTTTGTTACATTTTTAGTTTCCTACATCATTGTTATTAAAATAAATTTATGCAGGGAAATTACTAATGGCCAAGAGGTCATATCTATAATGGACTCCACGTGCCGCACATTGTCTTGATCTCATCTTAGAAGATATTGGAAATCAAGTTCCAAATGTCAAGATTACATTAAAGAAGAGCATGTTCATCAATGCTTACATCCATAGCTCCGTTCCTCTTCTTAGCATGATGAGCCAGTTCACAAGTCAAAAAAATTTGCATAGGCTGGCTATCACAAGATTTGCCACTTCCTTCATCACTCTTTCTTCTTTTCACAGGCAAAGAAATGCGTTGAGGAAGATGGTAACTTCACAAGAGTGGGATCATAGAAAATGATCTAAGGAAGCAAAAGGGAAGAAGATAGCATCCCACCTTTTATAAGAGAGCTATTGGAAGAATGTTCTTTATTCTCTTAAGTTGACAAGTCCTCTTGTGAAGGTTCTTCGCATTGTTGATGGAGAAAAGAAGCCCCCAATGGGTTATATTAATGAGGCCATTGATAGAGCTAAGGAAGTCATTGCCAAAAGCTTTGGACATAAAGAGGAGAATTATGAAACGACATTCAAGTTTATTGATACAAGATGAGAATGCCAACTTCACCAACCTTTGCATGCGGCAGGACATTTTCTAAATTCGGAAATTTATTATTCAAACCTAAGCATTGAAGATTGTAGGAAAGTTATCCAGGGTTTATATGATTGCATAGCAAGGTTGGTTTCGAATTTGGGAACTCAAGATAAGATTCTCAAGAATTGAACTTGTACAAAAATGCTCAAGGCCTATTTGGGATGAACATGGCTAAAAGACAAAGGAATGCACTAGCTTTCTGTAAGAATATTAAATAAGCTTGGGTATATATTTTTCTCCTTCGTTTTCCTTAAAATATTACCATGGAAGATAATTTTTCAAAAATTTTTTCTACTAGCTGATTGGTGGAATAATTACGGAGCTGAAGCACCTAATTTGAAGAAGTTTGCCATTCATGTTTAACCTCACTTGTAGGGCAACCGAGTGTGAAAGGAACTGGGGTGTGTGTCAGCACGTAAGTTAGAAAAATTGAACGTTAATCCTTTTCATAATTTGTTGTTTACACTTATTAATATTTAATAATGAAGTCTAATTAGAACTATTTTCTTATTACCATCTTCATACGAAAAAGAGAAATCGAATAGCACAGTCTTGCTTGAATGACTTGTTTTTTGTCAAAGCGAAATGTGCTTTGAGGCATAGATGTGAAGACAATACCTCCATGGATCCCATCCTCTTAAAGGACATCGATGAAAGTAATGAGTGGTTGCTTGGAACAATGGATGGTGATTCAAATGATGATACTCTTGTATTTGAGGATGATAATTTGACATGGGCTGCTGTTGCCCGAGCCTCTAGGGCAGATGAGCCTACTTATTACACTAGACGTAGAGTATCTCAACGAAGCATTGCTAAGCAAGACTCTATGTCTAACAAGGATAAAGGAAAGGCTCCTACCTCATCTTCTAGGCCTCAAGGGCGATTTTTTAGTTAGTTGATGAAGATGAGGATGAGGATAAGGATGAGGATGAGGATGTTGCAAAATATCAGGAGGAGGAGGAAGAGGACATAGGAGATGATGATGTTGGTGGATTTGATGATTTTGATCCTGAGCACGTGGTGCTAGATGATGATGATGACGATGTCTAGTTGATCTTAGATTGCTTTAAGAGCTATGTTATATGTTGTTCATGTTTTCTTTCATGACTATTCTTGTTTCTTTGTTTCTAAACTTCTACTAAGTTCTTGTGTATGTGTGTGTTTTAACTTTTTAGGATATTGTCATGCTAGATTACCGTCTTATGGACTATTTGCGATACTTTTAGTACTTATATTGATGTCCATTTGTTCCTTGATGCCACTATTTTACTCAATTATCATAAATAAATCATGAAAATTATTTCCAAACCTTTTTAGCTAAACAAAGGTTCGCGTCCTTGAGGCTCGCACCTTCGCCTCGTGCCTCGTGCTTCAGGACCATTTGCCCCTCAGTGTGCCTCGCACTTTTTCAAACTAAGATTAGTAATCTTTCTTCTTGTCATATCCAATCCATCTATAAGAATCTGCAAGGAAATTGATGGTGTGAATATCATGAACGTGAAATATGTCATTCATGGATTTGGGTTTGGGTTTGATGAAACCAATGATGATTACAAAATTATAAGAGTTATGACTCATTATTCACATGAACATCATGAAATGATGAGGGAGATTAGTGTTCATAGAAAGAAATCTAATTTCCAGGAGATTGATTGAGACTACATCTCATCGAGATTCAATGAAAGATTGGAGAGTGGTGTTCTTATATACAACCATTTGGTCCATTGCCCATTGGAAGTTATGATATCCATTGAATAGTGAGCATTGAATTGGTTGTCTTGATCTTTGGAAAAAAGCAATGCAGTGATGATATGCCATTGCTTGACTATCACCTTGCAAATGGAGGCGATAAGGCTATCCATTTTGCTAATTTTTTGTTTCAAACTTATAGGAACGAACATAACGATTTTGTGCATTTATGGGTTTTTGATTGGGTCATCGAAGATTTCACCTTTTGCTTTTTGTAAATTATCAAAAAGTGAGATCTTGATCATGGTGGATTCACAATCTAAATTTTAGGGTACTATATTAGAGATAAAACATGAAGGTGGCCCAAAAGCTCATGTGTCCGTCCCTCCTTGGAGGATTGCATAATGCATATGCAAGGGCAGCCTTGTAAGCATGGCATAGGGTGCTCGTTTGCAAATTAGAGCATAGTATAACAATGATAATATTGTAAATATATCTACCCTTCTATTTAAGAAATACTTTGAAGCAAATAAGTTAAATGTGACTTTAATGATTATAGGGATGAATAATTACTTATTTACTGTGACTGAGAAAGGATCCATTGTCGTGTTACAAAGTTGTGATGATTTCACTACTGATTCTAAACATTTAATATTTTGGCTTACTACGTGTTACTATTCTCTTGTGTATGTGTAGAACCTTGGTTGTGTCAAAGCTTTCAAAGAAACCATAGCGCGTAGACAGGCAAGTTGTTCTTGAACTTAAAAACAACAATAACAACTACTCCTAGTGTGGGTTTTGCTTTTGCGGGGTGTGTAGAGACCTATATGTAGGTCGTCTTATTTATGCAAATATTTCTGCCCATAGAGAGACCAATTCCAATAGATCCATACTAAACAATTTTAAAAATATTTTAGAAGTTGAAAATCTTTTGAATAGAAAAAAGGTAATGAACATAAGAAATCTTATATGCAAATGGCAATAAAATGTACATGAAAATATTAACGAAAGGTATGGGTCGTAGATTAAATAGCAAGCAGCGAGATAATAGAAACCTGGTTGAGATCAAACTACAAGTAGCATACTAAGTTACAACAAATGCGAGATAGAAAAATAATTACTATAGCATGCATAATAGCATTCTGTATGCATACGGTATCCAACGGAAGGGCCATAAGCGAGTTATCTATGGTTTGTAATTGTAACCTTAATATTAGACTTTTACAAATTTATATCTAAGTCATGTTATCCGTAAGTTGCAAATACTTCAAATCATGTTTAATCACTTTGCTCTAACTCTTTTTTGTCTATCATCTGCCTCTTCTTCATTCAAAAAGGCTAATCTCTCCACATCTTCTTACAGATGCATCTACACTCGTCCTTGTCACATAAACAAACCATCTAAGTCTATGCCCTCTCATCTTATATGCTATGAGTGTCACTCCTACTTTCTTTCTAATTACTTCCTTTCTAATTCTATTCAATCTCGTGCGCCCACACATCCATCTAACATCATCATCTATGCTACCATCAACCTTTGGATTTAAGTCTTTTTTATTGACAAACATTTCGAGTTGTACAACATTGATGGTCTGACCGTCATGTGATAGACTCTGCCTTTTAATAATATCGGATTTTTCTTACCCCATAATACTCCTGAAGCATTCTTCCATTTTTACCATTCCACATTAAGACAATGGTTAACGTATTAATTAATATTCCATTTCCCCTCAATGATGGATGCCAAATATTTGAATTTCTTAACCCTTCGTATTGTAATACCACCAATGGTCACTTCTTCTTCACCACTCTCTCTCCCTTTCCATTGAATCCACATTCTAAATATTGAGTCTTTGACTTACGTAAACTGAAACTTTTAAACTGTAAGGTAAGTCTCCAACACTCTAGCTTGTTGCTAATTCCAACCTTAGGCCATGTTCTTTTCATAGTTAAATGAACTCATGCTACTCCATTCCACTTCTTCCCACTCTTTCCTACTCATTTCCACTTTTTCGCACTTCTTCCCACTACCTTTCATTTTTATTGTGATTCTTATTATTAATATTAATAAATATTATCGTTGTAATTATTCTTGTCAATTACTTAGTATCACTATTATTATTATTATTATTATTATTATTATTATTATTATTATTATTATTATTATTATTATTATTATTAATTAATAATTATTTTTATTTTTCAACATTAAATACTATTAATTAATAACAATATCAATAGTAATTATTTTAATATTAATAATAACAATAATTAATTAATTAATTATTAAATAATAGATATTAATAATAATGAAAATTATAATTAATTACTAGTACTAAATATCATTAATAATAACATTTATTATATTCTTAAAATTATTAATTACTATTTTTATCAATAATTATTATTATTAATATTATTTATTAGTAATTTTTGTCATTATTAATATTATATCAATAATTATCAATATTTACATACAGTAATAATTATAATTATTATAATTTCAATTATTACTATTAACTATTATTAAGTATCACTACCAATATTAATATTAATATTAAAACTTATTATCAATACTATTATCATTCTGATTATTATTAATATTTATAAGAATTATTATTGTAATTATTGTTATTAATTATCACTATTATCAATAATTTTTATGATTTATTATTATTTTTATTCTTTCCTAATCATTTCTATCATTATAAGAATTATTAATAATTAATAATTATTATTTTTAAAAATTATTAATAATTAATAACAATATTAAAATTAATTATTTTTAACAATAATAGTTGATATTTTTAATTAATAATAATTAAATAATAATTGGTATAATTAATAATTATTGTTAATTAATATTAACAATAATTATTGCTATTTTTAATATTATTAATTATTGTTTTATTTTATTAATTATTATATTACTGTTAATTATAATTGTTATTATTATTAATAATAACATTTTATAATAATAGCAATTGTTAAAAACATTAAATAGTAATATTTTTAGTATTAATTATTATTATAATTAATGCTAATATTCATTCTTACTAATAATTATTGTAATAATTATAATTATAATAATTTTCTAATTAAAAATCATATTTATTATTTTTTTTATTAACAATTTTAATATTACTGAGTATTATTACCACTATTAACTATTATTATGATTCTAATAATTAATTAGAATTACTAATATTAATATTATTGTTATTAATATGTTCATTTTTATTATCAATCAATAAGTATTATTATTTTAATAATACTTACTAATTATTAATTCTCATTTCTTTTACTAATTATTAATTATTAATTACTAATTACTATGATAACCACTATTTATTATAATAATAAATAATAATAAGTAGTATTAATGTTACTAATAATAATTATTGCAATTATTACTGATATTAAATAATAATAATAACAATAATAATAATAATAATAATAATAATAATAATTATTATTATTATTATTATTATTATCATTATTATTATTATTATTATTATTATTATTATTATTATTATTATTAT
>JACYFF010031956.1:62678493-62723504 GCA_017589665.1 Selenicereus undatus | reverse complement strand
TTATTATTATTATTATTATTATTATTATTATTATTATTATTATTATTTATAATTATGAATATTAATTACTATTAATTATTATTTTATCATTAATTATTATTATTAATATTAATAATTATTGTTATTATTAACATTAAGGATAATAATTATCAATAATATTAATAATAATTATTGTAATTATTATTATTTATTATTAATATCAATAATTATTTTTAATTATTATTACTAAAAATAATTAACAATTATAATTATAATTATAATTAACATTAAATATTTTTATTTTTTAATTAATAATTATTATTAATAACCATAATTATTAATATTAAGTATCATTCATTATTATTTTTATCATTAATTCTAATTGTTAATATTAATAATTATTTTTAGTAACATTAATGATGATAATTATTAATAATATCAATAATAAGTATTATTATAATTATTATTTATTATTATTAATATTAATAATAATTACTATTAATATTATTACTAAAATTAATTAATAATTATAATTATTCTTGTTAATTATTATTAGTAATGATAATTACTATTAATATTACTATTAATTATTATTATTAATATTATTATTAATTATTATTTTTATTAATAAATATTTTGATTATTAGTATTTATAATTAATAATAATTAATAATATTAATAATTATACCAATAATAATAATATTTATTATCAGTATTGATAATTATTATGATTATTATTATTTATATTAATAGGAATTATAATTGTAATTATTTTTAATTATTATTAATATTGATAATCATCATTATTAATTATTATTATTATCCACCATTAATAATAATTTTTATTATAATTGTTATTAATTACGAACTATTATTATCACTTATTAATACTAGTTAATAATAATATTCATGATAATTATTTTTAATATTATTAATAATAATTATTATTAATTATCAATTATTATTAATATTAATAATTATTATCAATAGTAAGTTATTATTATTATTAATATTACTATTTGTTGTTATTATTAATCATTATTAATTATTATTTTTTGTTTTTAAAATAAAATATTAATTCCATTCCATAATTTATAGCCAAATAATAAGGATTGAAACTTGATTCCATTCATTTTCTCTCCAAACACATGAATTTAGGATTAAAATTTCACCCTTCATCCCTCAGTGATCATTCTTTGATTCCATTCCATTTCATTTTTCCTCACCAAATAGGGCCTATGTATATTCTCATTTATTCATTTTAAAAATGATGCCCTAGTTGAAATTGGTTCCCATCTTGATAGTTAATACAATTTAAAGTGCAGTGAAAATTATTCCAAAAAAAGGTTGGAAGACAATTAGGGAGAAAGTAAGAGCAATAAAACAATAAAAAATGAAATAAAAAATAAAACAGAAAAATAAAAGTATAAAACAAAATCAACTAAAAATTGGCCACCAAATTTGGGAAGTCCTGCACAGAGGCAAGAATCTAGCGAACTGATAAGAGGACTTCCCTCGGAAAATACTACCTTACAAACATATGTACCTTACTAGGTACATATGCTGCGCGTGCAGTGCACAGCCTCAGACCTATAGCAATTAAAAACAATTTAATTTTACTTGTTGGCACAAAAGATTCACTGCAATTGGGGAAACATTCCCTGCAATTGGGAAAAGATTCACTACATTGCACAAAAAATTCATTGGATCAAAATTAAGATGTAAAATTGTGGAGTAAATGTTGGTATTACGTTGTCCATATTTCACCATTGGCATTGTCGCGCCACAATCGCAATGTGGCTTACATACGCTTATATAGCTTAATGGTGTACATATGCTTCTATAGTTGTGTTGATATGCAGATATTTTTTCCAGTGTTTCATAATTGATATTACTTTGTTGTGTGATTCAATTTATTGGGAAAGAATGTGGAGATTGTTCATTCTGTTAGTCATAACAATGTGGACAATTGTGTTATTCTTGTTTGTGTCAGCCTCTTGGTAATTTTCTATATTACCTTTTCGTCTTTTTGATATTCTAATCTTTTAATATTTGAAGTTACCTATTATAAATGTATACTACTTTTTGTTGAAGAATCTCATCCATCTTGTCTACTTACCAAGGGCCACGTCCAGATGGATGGAGAGTATAATTACATGTAGTAAAGGTCCATATGTCTAGTTACATAGATCAGCTATGTATCGAACAAAAAGAAATATGGGTTGAGGCTTGAAATCCTTAGGGTCCTCCTTGGAGAACTCCTTATAGCTCTACAATGTCTTATCTTCCAGCAATCCTCAGAGCTTTCCCTATCATAGCAATCACAACATTCTCATACAAAGTCTCAAACGAGAGGAGATTAACAGTCAATCTGCCTTAAAAAAGGACTTAAATTTGCTTCTTAGTCCAAAAGGTTCACTGCAATTGAGGAAAGGTTCCCTACAGTTCGGAAAATATTCATTGAATTGCGTAAAACATCTTGATTTTGCTTCTTGGCACAAAAGGTTCACTGCAATTAAGGAAAGGTTCACTGCAATTGAGAAAAGGTTCCCTGTAGTTGGGAAAAGATTCATTGCATTGCATAAAAGATTCATTCGATCAAAATTAAAGATTTCGTTATTACAATCGTCCCTTTGGGGAATTTCGTCGAACACCTTACGTGCAACGATTTTTGAATTTAAAAATCGCTCTAGGTAGATATACTTTGTATTGAAGAGATGATAAATAATTGTTTCTTTGACAAATTTAAAGGTTTCTTTAATGAATTATCAACCATACATACCTCGAACATGAACTCCTAATGGTTGCAACTTTTTAATTAGCAAATTTTCTACTTCAGCTATAATTTGGTCCTCAAAATCCATTGATTTATAATTGAAGGATATTCTTGGTGCTTGTATTGCTGATTGTTGTTTAAATTTTCCAGCAACCCTGTCCACTATCCACACTATTCTAAAATCGACGGTCAAGAAGAGCAGAAGGGAGAGCATTAAGCGAAGTTGCGTTGCCATTCAACGATGGGAATCTCGGTTTTAATTTTGGGGTTTTAGGTAGTTCCAATTTCAGTTTTGGGGTTAAGTTTAAAGGTTTTCTATATTTGGTTTTCAATTTCAGATCCGTGGAGATTTTGATTTCTTGTATTTTTGTTAGGTCCAATTAAACACCTCTTTATATAGGTGTGTATATTACCATGGTACATGAGTATGTACCATAGACTAATTGACTTCCCTCGGTCATTGAGGACGACATTGACGTGCATCGGAGAGGGAAAGCAAGCCTTGGAAAAATCCGCAATAAAATGACCGCATTGTCAAGGTTTTTGAGTTGGTCGAACCGAGTTTTTGCTGTGATATAGAACACGATTTTCATATTAGAACGATTTTTTCATATCGCGATTGAAACCACATTTTGAATAATTGGTTTGCAGTACAGAAAGACAGCAAAACCTAGAGCAGAACCATAAATACACAAGCAATAGCAAATTTGTGTCTCCATTCTCAAGGAGACCAGTACAACGTATTATTTGTTAGATACTTACAAAGCCATAGACATGTGGCCATCTCCCTGATAGTCACACAACAAGCCTTGAAAGTTCGGCATTTTTGTTTAAACTAGGGAGTGCAAAGTGGCTCGAGCAAGAAAATAAAACAAATGGACAAAATGAAGTAGTCTACGAAACACAAAATAATGAAATCAGACTAGGCACAGCTGCCCTCACCACATCCTCAACTCTAGTTTCGTTGCTCAGATTTGTGTTCGAAGTCCCATCTGACTCGATCACCTTATTAACCTCTGTTTTCAGCTGTTTGTGTTGCTCAACTAAATCAGACGTACTCAAAGCCTGTGCAAGACTCTGCTTTATTTCATTTATCAAGCCCTGAATGTTGATTACTGATTCTGGTTCAGGGTTCATCCCAGCCTTTGCTGCTTCTAATTTTAGCATACCAACTTTGTGCTCTAGATCGGATGAGTTGACTCTCTCTTCAATTATGTCCTCTATTTCTTCAACCAATTCTTTAACCATGTCTTCCAGACTCGGGGCAGCATTGGATTCTACAATCCCCAGTTCTAAATACATTGACATAATCACACTTGCAAATTCGCATTTGATCTCATTCTTCACCTCCATGATCCTCTGCTTCAGTCCTTTATCCAAACGATTAAGTGAGGAGACACGAGACTCCACAACATCCGCATTGAGCATTTCAATCTTCTGCTTTATATAAGCGCGGTCCATTCTTTCATTGAATTTCTTCGTCACTTCCTGCGTCAGTGGGGCTAACTTACTATCAGTCACTAAAAGTTGCTTGATCTCAGATAATTCTTTTAGCATGTCAAGCTTGAAACTCAGACTCGCGTAGTTGGGGGCCGACAAGAGATGGTCCCTCAACTCATCCCTAAGCCTCTCAACCTGTTGTACTGGGTGAATGAGTTTGTCCTGAAAATTCCCTGCTTTTGTAAGTTCTTCCTGCAGCATCATAAGCTTGTCAGTCAAGCCTAAGGCTCTGGTAGCCATGGAAAGCTCGTGACCAATCTCGAACTTCAGCTTCTGTATCAGCTCCTGCAGACCTAATTTAGGAGTTTCCATGGACCCATCTTTGGCCTTCGTGATTTGCTCCTTTAATTTTTCAACCTCATTCTCCAACTCCAGGTTTGACGGTAGCAGCTGCTCTCTCTTCTTCATATTCTGCTCTCTCTTCTTCATATTTCGCTTCTTCATAGGATCAATTGGGATTCCCTCTTGGAAGCCCCCCAACTTTCGGAACTTCTGATACCTGTGCTCTAACAGCTCTTCGGTGTCCATCATCAAAAGTTCCTGTTAAGATACAACAATCAAGTGATTAAATTCCAGAGAATCCACCAACTGTTATGGTCCTCCATCCAAGAGCTGACAATATAACTTTTCTTTTTATTTCTTTTTTAGTACGGCAGCCTGAATGCTTACATCCATTGATCTCACTATTGCACTCCTAATTTGTTGCGATGTCCAAGATGGATTAACATGTGCGCCACCAAGGGGCTCCTGCCAGTGAAGTTGAAAAAAAAAAGAAAAAGGAATGTCAACTGTCCCCCAAAGAAAAAGCACTGCCAAGAAAGTCATCATCATGCCCTTTTTTGTTCCCCTTTTTCTGTGGGATATTTGGAGGACTAACACTGAACAGAATGCTTTTGAGCAAATGATATAAACAAACAGAAAAGGATCAAGTCATTACAGGGATGACACCATCTGCAATTTGCAAATTGTACAACTCTGCAGCCGTTATTTTCAGCTTTTCTGCAGCCTGCACATGAACAAATGAACCTTCTAGCAACTGTCACTGGCAATATTCCATTGCATTCAAATCCAAGTTTAACGAGGTGTGAAAACCTTTGGAGCAGCTGCAGCACTCTTCCACAAGATGGCCGCACATGCCTCCGGACTGCATTGAAATGCAATCACAAAATTAGTCATATTATCAATATAAATGAATGACATCAATTTGAATCAGGAAAGGAAGCAACATAAGCAACTTCTCCATGAAACTAGCTAACTTTGCGAACTGCTACAAGCCAAGAAATCTTAGCCAACTCTGCGATAATATTTATAACATGTTTTATCAAAAGACGTATTATTCTGGTGGTTCATCAGGGGCTAAATCCTCAACATGCCAAAGGCTACACAAGAACATTATATGCTTGCCTTGAAATGCATTCCCCTCCCCCGGGCCCTGCGCCCCCTTTTGGGGGGGGGGGGGGAATGACGTTCAACCTATGATTGAGTTGTAGAGAATGATACAACACAAGGTAAGGAGAGCTCGGGGAGGGCTTCATTCTTCCAAGTCTATTCTATAAGATGTAAGAAAAAGCAAAAAAAGCAAAATCATTAAAGCCTTTGTATTGTCGGAGAAAGGAAAATATTTGCCCCTCTTCATACTGTTAATTTCATTGACAATGTCGTTTGCAAACGTGGATAACTCTTTTATAGGATACATGCTCGGTGATCAATTCTTTTGTTACACTCACAAGTCATCTTTCCTCATAAAAAGAACAAAAAGAAGCAAAAGTAGAATTGATTCAGCCCAGGATAGAAAGCATGTTTTTCCAAGCTTGTAAATTGTAAGACCAGGAGAAAGAGAGTTGCATGTCGTGAGAACTTGCAAAAAAAGCTCTGAAAAAGGTCAGTGGTGTTTCTCCCTTAAAGAGCCCCCAACACTCAAGTTAGAGAGGGAATTTTCAATGAGAGCTTTAGCTTAATTAAATAGAAAGATAGCTAATAAGCATGGACCCCCAATAACAAAGATCATCAATCAACAACAAAACCAAAGATCATCGAAGGTACACCCCAACCAAGATCCTTTGATTTCAATCCAACAAACCCATAAAAGAAGACTAAAACTACTCAAATACTAAATCAACAAAAGGGATAATGCTACTCACCATTTTAGTTTGAAAAGGCGCAGGTGAGGCGCGCCTAGGCGAGGCGCACAGGCTGGCGCCTCACCCACACCCAGGCGACGGCCATCCCCAAAGCCACGTGAGGCGTGCGCCTCATGGTGCCTCACGCCGAGGCGCAAGGCGAGCCATGCGCGCGCCCAGAAGAACTTAAGGCTTCCTTCAAAAAAAAAAAAAACAAAGAATTGGACGAAAATCATTAAACGTTGCTGTGGCTGCCTTCTTCAGCTCTCACCTCGACTCTGCTCCACCATTCGAAACCCTAGAGGCCTCAAATCTTCTCAGTCGACCAGGTATGTGTATGCTTTCTGTTCTTCTCTTCTTCGTCCTGTTGTTCTTCTTCTCTTCTTCGTGCTTCTCTGCGTCTTCTCTGCTACAGTCGACCAGCCGGCCATGGCTGTCGCCGCCTTCTCCCTTTTTTTTGTTTTTCTCTCTCCCTTAAGCCCTCACCCTCTCTTTCGGCCATGTCTGTCTCTGTTCGAGCCATTTTCATCAGCTTTCCTCCCCCTGTTTTCGGGTTGCTGACCTCTCCTCCTCTGTTCTGTCTCGGCTTCCCTCCTCTGTTCGAGCCTTCTGCCCTTCTTCAACACCAAATGTCACGATTTTTTTTTTTTTTTGCTGGTAGGGCAGCAGCTAGGTCAGAAATGTTATTATTTTTTTTTATTAAATTTGTAACAACCAAATTTTCCATTTTGTGGTCAGTGACAGTGCCCAACAAATAGAAATATGGGAAGCAATTACCAAATAGCGATGAGTGGCAGCTAGCAATTACCTCTGTTTTGTCTTCTTTTTTTTTTTTGGTAAAATGCAATTAGTGATTAGTGCCTCACTAACTATTTGCTTGATTGCTATGGAATTTTAGTTTGAGAGCTGAAACGGTGAGTTAAATGGAGGATTCAAACCCAACCGGTAACACTTCGGGTTCGGGTTTGGCTTCCTCTAAATCGTTAGACCCCGGAAGGAAGTATGGAAAGCAAGATCCAACAAATAGAAATAATTTCTTTTGCAATTTTTGCGGAGTGAGAACCACCGGGGGTGTTTTCCGACTAAAACATCTAGTTGGTGGGCATCGAAGCACACTAGGTTGTCAAAGGGTTCCCGAGCATGTTAAGAAAGAGATCCAAGATTACATGGACATTAAAAAGGCAAGTAAAGAAGCCTATGATATGTCTAAACGCTTGCCACAAAGCTATTTTGATGAAGAAGATGATGATGACGAGTGTGTTGCGATGCCTAAGGGTGGAAAATTCACAAGTGGTGGGTCAAAAGGTAGTAATAGCCAGGGATTTAAAACTCGATCGTTTCGTCCCGGAACGGCCAAATTGACGCGGATTTCAACATGGGCGTTCCGAGTTTCAGCAAAAACTCGGAGCGCGGGACGTATCACAGTGGAACGGTCGTTCCACCCGTACCGGAACAGGGAACGGATGATTAGACCGGGCTGAAGAGGACAATTGGATGGCGACAAACAAAGCAGACAAAAAACCAGATCTAGAAAGAGACATGAACCAACAAATCCACAAAGGTAACAAATTGTTTGCATATTTTGAGTTTTTGACATACCTTCGTTGAAGATGACTTGCTTGCTTTTTTGCCCAGAATCGAGCACGAGCAGTCGAGCACCATTGGAGGCTTTGGAGCATTCGAGCACCCCAAAATCGTTGAAGAGGAACAGAGAGAGAGAGAGAGAGCAACATTTGAGGCTTCGAGCAGATCAAGAGAGAGAGGAACAGAGGGAACCAAGCAGCCAGAACCAATTGAGCAGACCGAAAGGAGAGGGAAGACCGAAAGGAGAGGGAAGAGAGAGAAACTGTTTGTGAGCTTTGGAGAGGATGAAGTTGTCGTGACTTTTTTTGATGGGTTAGTAGGAGGCTTCCTCTGGAAGCTTTAAGGGCTTCTTTTAAATAAATTAAAAAAAAAAACTTTGCTTAGAGCTGCCGTACTCTGGAAGCTAGTTGTAAGTGGGGTTTTCTTTTTTATTTCAAACTATGATTACAAGGTTTGTATTAATTTTTAATATTTGTTCAACATAAATTGTTTATGTCGTTTAATTAATTGGCTTATATATTTAGTTAATATTTTACTATTTTAATTATGTGAAAAAAGTTATAGGATTATAATATATTTAGTTAATATGAACAAAAATTATGTTAATAATGCAATTACTTACATAATTGTAATACAAAGTTAGAAAAGTACAAATTCAACCGAAAAAAGCGCTATGTGAACCATTTCACGCCGCAACGGCCGCGATCCGTTCCGTGACAAGTGTATCATACCGATCCCGCGACCCCGCAACCGAAACCGCAAACGCGACCGAATCCGCGTTTTAAATCACTGGTAATAGCATGCCTTCAAAGAGATCAAAGACAAAAGGTCCAATAGATATGTTCTTCACTCCTAATCCCGCAGATGTTGTGAATGCAAGGAAGGGAAGTATCAAGGAAGACAAAAGACTTTAAATGAGATGTGTAGGAAAGATCTAAGGAACAAAGTTTGTAGAGATATTGCTAGATTCTTCTATGATGGTGCTATTCCTTTCAACTTACGTACACTTGATAGTTTTCAAGTCATGTGTGAGTCTATTGGTCAATTTGGCCCGGGTTTAAAACCACCTTCAATTTATGAGGCAAGGATTCCTGTACTCAAAAAAGAAGTGGAGGATACCAAGAAAGCAATGGTAGAGAACAAGAAAGAATGGGCTCAAAAGGGTTGTTCAATATTATCCGATGGATGACGTGATTCCACGGTTCAAAAAGACATTATTAACTTTCTTGTGAACTCTCCTAAGGGTTCGGTCTTTATTAGATCGATGGATGTTTCCGGTATTGTGAAGGATGCAAATCTTCTATTCAAAATTCTTGATGATTTGGTGGAGGAAGTTGGAGAGGAGAATGTGGTCCAAGCGGTGACCGACAATGCATCTAATTATGTCAAGGCGGGTAAGAATTCTTCTCTAAAAGTTTTGAATGACTTGAATTAGTTCTTTGCCTTTTTGGTTACATTTTTAGTTTCTTACATCATTTTTGTTAAAATAAATTTATGTAGGGAAGTTGCTAATGGCTAAGAGGCCACATCTATATTGGACTCCATGTGCCGCACATTGTCTTGACCTCATCTTGGAAGATATTGGAAATCAAGTTCCAAAGGTCAAGATTGCATTAAAGAAGAGCATGTTCATCAATGCTTACATCCATAGCTCCATTCCTCTTCTTAACATGATGAGGCGGTTCACGAGTCAAAAAAAATTACATAGACCAGCTATCACAAGATTTGCCACTTCCTTCATCACTCTTTCTTCTTTTCACAAGCAAAGAAATGCGTTGAGGAAGATGGTAACTTCACAAGAATGGAATGAGAGTAAATGGTCTAAGGAAGCAAAAGGGAAGAAGATGGCATCCTACCTTTTACAAGGGAGCTATTGGAAGAATGTTCTCTATTCTCTTAAGTTGGCAAGCTCTCTTGTTAAGGTTCTTCGGATTGTTGATGGAGAAAAGAAGCCTCCAATGGGTTATATTTATGAGGCCATTGATAGAGCTAAGGAAGCCATTGCTAAAAGCTTTGGACATAAAGAGGAGAATTATGAAATGGCATTCAAGTTTATTGATACACGATGGGAATGCCAACTTCACCAACCTTTGCATGCGGCCGGGCATTTTCTAAATCCGGAAATTTATTATTCAAATCCAAGCATCGAAGATTGTAGGGAAGTTGTCCAGGGTTTATCTGATTGCATAGCAAGGTTGGTTCCGGATTTGGGAACTCAAGATAAGATTCTCCAAGAATTAAACTTATACAAAAATGCTCAAGGCCTCTTTGGGATGAACATGGCTAAAAGACAAAGGAATGCCCCACCTCCCAGTAAGAATATTAGATAAGTTTGCCTATATATTTTTCTCTTTTGTTTTCCTTAAAATATTATAATCGAACATAACTTTTCAATTTTATTTTCTACTAGCTGATTGGTGGAGTAATTACGGAGCTGAAGCACCTAATTTGAAGAAGTTTGCCATTCGTGTTCTTAGCCTCACTTGTAGTGCAACCGGGTGTGAAAGGAACTGGAATGTGTTTCAACACGTAAGTTAGAAAAATCGAACGTTAATCCTTTTGATAATTTATCATTTACATTTATTAATATTTAATAATGATTAATGAAGTCTAATGAAAGCTATTTTCTTGTTACCAGCTTCATACCAAAAAGAGAAATCGATTAGCCCAGTCTCGATTAAATGACTTGGTTTTTGTCAAAGCGAATCGTGCTTTGAAGCATAGACGTGAAGAGAGTACCTCCATGGATCCCATCCTCTTAAAGGACATTGATGAAAGTAATGAGTGGTTGCTTGGAAGGATGGACGGTGATTCAGATGATCATACTCTTGTATTTGAGGATGATAACTTGACATGGGCTGCTGTTACCCGAGCCTCCGGGGCAGATGAGCCTAATTATTACACTAGACGTAGAATATCTCAAGGAAGCACCACTAAGCCAGGCTCTATGTCTAACGAGGATAAAGGAAAGGCTCCTGCTTCATCTTCTAGGCCTCGTGGACGATTTCAATTAGTTGATGAAGATGAAGATGAGGATGGGGATGAGAATGTTGCAGAGTATCAAGAGGAGGAGGAAGAGGACATAGGAGATGACGATGTTGGTGGATTTGATGGTGTTGATCCTGAGCATGTGGTGTTGGATGATAAGGACAACGTCTAGTTGATTTTAGATTACTTGAAGAACTATATTTTATGTTGTTCATGTTTTCTTTCATGTCTTCATGACTGTGCTTGTTTCTTTGTTTCTAAACTTTTACTAAGTTCTTGTGTGTGCATGTGTTTTTTCTTTTTATAATATTGTCATGCTAAATTGCCGTCTTGTGGATTATTTGCGATACTTTTGGTACTTATATTGATGTACAATTGTTTTTTGATGTCACTAGTTTACTCAATTATCATAAATAAGTCCTGTAAATTGTTTTCAAACCTTTTTTTAGCTAAAAAAAGGCTCGTGTCCTTGAGGCGCGCGCCTTCGCCTCGCACCTCGGGACCCTTTGCGCCTCAGTGTGCCTTGCACTTTTTCAAACTAAGCTCACCAACTCAATCAATCTTCTAAAGGCCACCAAAGAAACATTCTGAAGGGAAGACTCTCAAAGATTCTAAAGGGGAGACTCTCAAAATCATCACCCACAAAGAGAGAAATATTAGAGATTGTCAGAGAGAGAAATTTGCACCTTTCCATTTCATTCATTTATCACTCACAATCATCAAATCTTCAAATACGATTTTTACAATGGAGAGGAGTGTCTATACCCAAAACTCAAAAATGAGCTGTTATAAGATAGGGGAAGGGTATTCATGGAAAACTAAATAAAAAATCTAGAGATAATTACAATCCCAAATGAGCTGAAATTTGGACAACATATCCCTTCACCTTCTAGAGCCTTCTAGAAAAATACGCTAATCATCTGAAGGCACCACCACTTGAAAACTCTTGGTGTGTTGGCTATTTCCCCATGTTAGGCCATTAAGATTGGACACCAGTACTTCCCCTCCCGTAGGCAAATCATTTGCTGGATTTTTCTAAACATCTAGCTTCTGATGCTATTTCTCTCTCTGTCTAAACATAATATTTCGTGCTATAAGAATTATATGGCTATTTCTCTCTCTCTCTCTCTCTCTCTCTCTCTCTACATAATAATGATAATATTTTGTGCCATAGGAATAATATGGCTAAAAAACAGACTCAAAAAGCTTCTCATCCATACCCATTATGAAATTATTGGATATAGATAAGTGTCTCAAATGGTCAGGGAACATCAGCATTGGAAACTGAAATTTCACGGCAGTGTCAGCACTCATGGAAAGTTGACACAAATAAAAAGTTACCCTAAGCCAACTGCATCAACATACCCTCAAAGTAGACTCTTCAAGCTTTCCAATGTCACCTCTTTCTAATTCTTGAATGAGGATAACACCATAAAACACTAAGAGAAAAACCAATAGAAATCTGGAATTAGGGTCATCTTGAGTAAACTGGGGTAATCATAAACCAGGCGCCCTGATTTTTGGTTCTAATGACTTGAAAACCCAAATTTAACCTTAATGCCTTATGCTTCAAGAGCCGGAATAGCTTACCCGGAATGTTGATTCTAATGTTTCTTATATAGGGCCTATTAGAGATTTTGTATTAGGATTCTAGTCCTACCCGGATTAAATTTCCTTTCCAAATACTTTTATCTCTAGATATTTGCCTCTTTTGTGGGAGACTCAGCCAAGATGCCACTTCTTTTCGCCTTACAAGTTAGGTCCAGGGGGTTTTGAAGACAATTGGGCCAAGTTTTCCCTGGGCTTTTCTTAGAATGCAATCCAAGGCCCAAAGGCGGGAGCTTCAAATGAATTAAGGCTTTCCAACTGAGCTCCACCTATGGATCAGTGTCCAAGGCCCAATCTTCTGGATACTACCTAAATCAAGAATATTTTTAGAATGTCAAAAATTACGTATCTTCAGCAGCATGTCATACTAAGGAAAGGCAAGCTTATCAAGGTGCAATCCAGATCTAACAACATCAAGCGCACTTTATAAATATAAGGAAGGAAAATAATGACTATTGCTATCTATTATCTATATGTTACATGGACTCGGGTATGGGTGTTAGACACAGGTATGGATCCGATTGTTTCACTCATCAAAGCTCCAACTTTAGGACATGGGGACACCGCCCAAAATTTGGACACTGATATGAGGGCTCATCATTTTCCATATGGAAGTTGCGATTTCAAGTTGATCTTCCAAGAATATTTGAATAGTTAAAGGTTGTCCACTTCTCAAACGATTGAACATTAAATATCTATTAAAATAATAATGAAATAAGAAGGAAAAAGACTATATATTCCTAATTTTTTTCAACCCTACCGCGTTACAATTTAGATAAGGGTCCAACACGTACCCCGCGTCCTATCCGCAGAGTGTCGTGTGTCTGACACGGGCACGACAGGGCAAAATGGAGAGTCCGGGTTTCGTAGTCTATGATCACATTACCTACTCATTTTGCACATATCTGAATACGAATCTACTAATGTGCAATCAAAAATTCACGCGAGTCCCCAAATTAAGAACTGCGTGCACCGCATCAACACCATGTTCTTTACACCATACTCCAAATCTACGTTACTTGGACTCGGGGCTTCCGTACACGTGTCGACACGATCCGACACAGATCTGCCCAGAGGATAGGGGTCAGATCTGGCTACAGTCATCGTACAAGACAGTCACCATCAGAGAAAGGGACGAGGCAATCCCCGTGGCGAATATAGGTTGATGGGAGGCAGAGCTGAGGCCTGAGGCCTGTGCAGGTGTCAAAGCTGAGAGAGAGGGGTGCCAGACAGCGTGCCTGAGACAGGGTTTCTGTTTGTCGCTTAGTTCCAGTTTCCACTTTCGCCTATTTCCAGTTTCCACTGTTCTCGTTACTTGTTTTTTTTATTAATTTTTAGTGAAAGTAGGGGGTAATCTATTTTGTGGGGCTGCATGTTTTCTGTGTAGGGGTGACTCAGCGAGCCCAGTTTGGATAGAGTGTTTTTTTGGGCTATAAGTGGTGAATCATAACTCTATATTGGGCTCATATAACTATCAAAAATATATACTAATCTGGGCTGGTATAATTTAGAAGCAAAATATATGAAGGGCCATATTTTGAATAGTGGCCTTATATCAATGTCCAAAATTTGGACAGTTCCCCGGTGTCCTAATTTTTAAGACTTGATGAGTCGGACACTTAGATCCTTACCCATATCCTACACCCATGTCCTGAGTCCACCTAACAAAGCTTAGAATGACCACCACAAGTATCAGCATCTTATTCATTGATTTGAAAATGCACAAGATCTAATATTTACTCATTGTTGCAGCCAGGATCTATTGATACATCATTGTCAACATCATACACTTTGTCCTTAACGTTGATTGCGGTTTGACGCTTGCTCCATGATACCAAACCATTAAAGGACAAAGTTTAATTAATGGAAAGCAGTTAGTCATTTACGACAGAGTAACCTTCTTTGCTTCAGATGCCTCATTTACTGAGGTCAACAGTGCCATTCCAGCTAGTCATGCTTCGGAAAATGAGTAGCTTAACAAAATAGCTTAATCTAGATCAAACATAATTATGAGGAACAAAGAGTACTACCGCAATAAAATAGAAACTATGAGAAGATGCTCCCAAATATTAACATGAGATATTTCAAATAAAACGGCCAAAGAAAACACTCCTTAATTCTTAACCTAAAACACAGCCATAAGTTATCCAGGAATATTACCTAGACAATCCCAAATGTTCTTAATAAAGAAAAAGTAATATATTAATAAATGGCTAACAAAACGTTGGATGCAAAGCTAGCTTCCTACAAAAGACTATATCCACCCAAAATACAAACTATCCACACACTCAGCCACATCATAAGAGGAAAATCACATCCTCTCATTACCCCGAAGAAAGTCTTAATGGAATTTTCCTTTAAATGCCCAAGAGAAGTTTCAATGCCATCGAAGACTCTTCAATTTCTCTCTCCAAATACTCTAAAAAATCACGAGGTAACACCAAGGAATTCTTCTTCTTCTTCTTTACTTCCCTACTGAAGAAACCCTCCCAAGCCAGGAAATAGTTCCTAATGGACTTATGAACAATCCAAGAAATGCTCAAGCAATTGACAGCAAGTTCTTAAAAGCCCTAACAAATCAACAATGAAGCAACAATGAAGCAACCAATGATCTGTAGATTCAAAACCTTCCTTACACATAAAGCATCTATTCACTAGTATCTTTCCCCTCTTTTGCAAGTTGTCACAAGTCAATATGCTCCCAAGCATTGCTTCCCAAATGACCCCAAAAAACATAAAAATAAAATAAAATAAACAGGCCATAGACTTCCGAATGAGCTTACAAGGGAATCCTCCATCATAGAGAGTATGTAAGGATTGATAACTCAAATGTAGGAAGCTTCAAATAATAAGATCTGACTGTGAAGACCCCTTTAGAGTTCACTTCCCATCTCACTATATCTTGCAAAGAGTTCCCACGTTTGGCCTCATTAAGCTTGTTAAAAAATTTTACTAGAGTGTTATCCGCAACAAAGCCATCTCAGACAAAAATTAACATCTAACACTGACTCCCGATAATAAGCAACAAAAGCATCTCTACCCTAAGGGAGAACAAGGATAGGGAAGAGTTCTCCTAATGGAGCCTCTTCCAACCATGCAAGAAAAAAATGGTGGAATTGTAACCAACCTCTAAAGAAAAGTGAGTCACCAACCTCTACAGAAAAGTGAGGAAAGAATCTCTCCCAACCTTTAGCAATATGTCTCCAAATGCTATGCCTCAAGAGTCATTCGGTATAGTTGGGGGACCATCCGAATCCACCCTCACGACATTTGATGGTAACCATTTTCCTCCATAGACTACCCTTCTCATTCATAAATCTCCACAACCAATCACCTAGATGAACCTCATTGAAGAAACATAAGTTGTTGACATCTAAACCTCCTTAACACACGGGTTGTTTCAAAAATGTTCCATCTCACAAGATACTTGAAACCAGTCCCAAAAGAACCCCAAAGGAAGCAATTCTTTGGATAGCTTCAAACTTGTTATTCACAGAAGAAATTCTGAACTAGAAAACACAAAATAATTTTGGACCTTTTTGTTTATATTTCAGTTCTCCTCCATATCCATATCTATATCCAGAAGTCCCGCCTAGGTGAGGTGTGGGGGCAAGCTAATGCGGTAACCTTGCCCCTAAATTGTAGAATTCAAGAGACATGGGTTCTATTAGACCTAGATTTAAAAATGATTCACTGCCCATTACTTCAAAGAGGAAAACTAGAGGATGGTTTAGAGAAGCATTATTTGTTTTAGTCCACTAACCGTCCGAGGTTTAAAAATTGCCCATAATTCATTAGGAATTCTCCTATCTCCCTTCAACTCAAAAGAAGAACTACATGGTCCTCACCAACAAAGATGGTGTGCTTCATATGCACTGCATCCATTTTATAGGGCACCTAAAAATCTCTCCCCCCACCCCCACCAAAAGAAAACAGAAGAAAAGAAAAGAGAAGATAAAAATCTAGGTACTGTCCAACTTGATGTATCTATGGAGGGGATTCAACTAACACTCAAATCCGATTTCAAATGAAAAGGACGCAGGCTGAAATCAAAGGAGAGTCTAAGGAGAATCCGAAAGAGAGTGAGGGATAAATGTAATCTATACTCTTACTTAGATACAGATATCACCACTAAACTTGAGTTTAGAGCTCTTAAGCTTAATTAGGATACAGATATCACCACCTAATCAAGGCTTAAGACTTGCTTGATCGCCACTCCAACTGGCCTAGTTAGAGATAAGTTAAATGTTTAAAGAAAACAAGAGCAATGCTCTCAATTCACATTCAATTTCAAGGATAAAAACTAAGTACAAAATGAGGTCCTTAAGGCCCTTATATAAACGTCCATGGGCGGCCTAGAAAAGTTTAAGAGGTTTCTTCAAAGTTAGCAAACCTCTAACCTAGCTTAATCTAGCCCAATCTAGCTTAGTCAAATCGGTTTTAACTAAACATGATTTGATCAAGCTAATTACAACTTTATGTACCAAAATAAGCTAGATTATATTGATTACAATCAACTTAAGTAAGCAAATAAGTAAGCAAGCAGCTCCTAGCACATGGGGAGAGAGAAAATGACTGCTTAAGTTGCACTTTGTGGCTGGCCAATGAGATCAATTTTGCCTTTCTTCACTTGCACCTCATTGGTTCTTCAATTGGTTGATCAGAAAGGCTTCATGATTGTGTCTAAAACCTTTTAACCTTTCTAAACATGCTGCTTAGACAAGTTTAGATCGCTTCCACGGCATCAACAAGTGTGACTCGGCAGTTTTCTGGCTCTGTTTGGATGCCACGTTTCACATGCAAAAAGAGAGGATGATCTGGATTTCCTTACATGGGAGGAAACCTTAAGATGTCTTCGAACTCCTCCAGTTGGAAATTCAGCTTTTGGACTTGATTTACTGCCCCAACTCCTTCGAAACTTCAGACTCCTTAGAAACTTCAGACTGGTCAAAACCAAGTCCAGCCTGCACGGTTTGCAAAACTGACCTGGTTCTCCCGTTTTTAAACGACTTAACCCAAATATTTTTACATGCCCTGAAAGATAAGATCTTAAGGAACCAAAATATCAAAAGATATCAAACTTAAACCGGGCCGAAGTAATTAAGCACACAAAATCGGGTACATTCTGGTTCAACCGGGCAGTCTGAGCAGTTTGGATTTAATGACTGATTTGGGTGGGCAAATGAAGTCCTAATGACTTGGAACTTGCTTTATTGGAAAGCTGACTTCCTGAACTTCAAACTTACGGCAAAATATTGAACTTAAATCTCATGGAAGTCACAGTAATAAAAGACACAAGACCGGGCTTGTATTCTGATTTGAACCCGGAACCTACTGCTATTGTGTTTCTAGCAAAAATGTGGGTTTTTCTTGGACTTTGGCTGCTGAATGTGATTTATCTAAGCTTATTTGAATGCCTTAAAAATTCGACCTTGGGGATCTCCATCACAACTCCTGATCATTTTAAGAAGTTTGGAGATCTCAGTAAGCCACCAACCCTCTTGCAGTAAAATTTGAGAGCTTAAAGATCTAATTCCACTGACCCTAGAAAACACAGTTTAACTATCTTGATTAGCATTAAACATGCCTTATTTGTTTAAAGGGGGAAAAAAACAAAAGAAAGTGTGCACATTCTTTATAAAGATCTATTAATTGTAGTCAGTTAAATATTTTACGTTCAACAAATTCACTATGATGGACAATATGGTAAAATAACAGTAATGGCTGTTGCAGTGAACCAATAATTTTACTGCCTTTTCTAGTGGTTCTGGGAGAAATGTACAGCACAGACATGGGCTAAGAAACAATAATTATCATAAAATAGGGAAGGAACGAGAAAAGGAGCACGGACAATAAGTCAGTGCATGTCAACCTGCCCTGGACCAAACTCAATTAATATTTCGATACCTAGCAAAGATTGGGTATTTTTAAATAATCTCATACATCATTAAAAAAGCATAGTGCAGGTTCCATTTTCTAGTTCAGCATTATTCTTCAACAAGGTTGAAGGACAAGGATAACTTGAACTTATACAAGAGCATCCACTTCATGAGTTAGACAACTAATTAGATGACAAATTAGAATCGATGTCGAAAATCTGATAAGTGATAAAGAGACCACACACGTCAGCATTACGATTGGATCAATTGGCAGATACTCAGGGAACGAACTAAAATGCGAAACATTACCTGGCCACATAAAAGACTGCATTTTCAAGCATAAGCAAACTGTTCGCACAGCCTATTGCCAAAGCACCACCCGAACCACCTTCACCAATCACAATGGAAACTATTGGTACCTGCAGCCCAAACATTGTTCTTAAATTTTGAGCTATGGCCTCCCCCTGCATCCAAATGCAACAAACTAATTAGTTTAAGACCCAAAAACAAACCCCCGAAACTAAGCAAATATTCTATTAACATACTTGCCCTAACTCCTCTGACTTCACGTCCGCAAATGCACCAGGAGTATCAATGAATGTGATGATGGGGAATCCATGATGATCTGCATACTTCATCATACGTAGAGCTTTTCGATATCTGTTGTGAGAAAATACACAACCAAAAGTCAGATGCTCGGATTCCACAATGTTTTCAAGGATATTGTTCAATTCAGATTTGACTGCCAATATTGCTATCTCAGTCATAGCCTAGACCTCACAAAATTGAAAAAACTGATTTACCACATTAGGTTTACTGTGCCACAAACTCATGGTTCAGTAATTAACATGGATATACGTCCATCAAGAAACAAGCCATTAAACTTCAATAAGTACGTGTCCATCTACTTCAAAGAGAATATTAATCTTACTCTAGGCATTTCCTACAGGATATGCCTAAAATCATCAAATATCTAGTTAAAAGACGAAAGCAATATGCATATCTATTAAGTTACCCATAAAAGTTTAAGACATCAAAAAGGGTAAATAAGATTCAAGAGAATTTTCTTTCAAATTCGGTTCAACATGTTTGTGCTCATGTCCATGACTCCGTATCAATATCCACAATTTGAAGAGGGTGATTTGAGTCCAAAATTTTTAAATTAGAGGTGTCATAATCATACCCGTATCCAACATAGTACCCAGTTCAAGCAACAAGTTAATGAGTCACTATTCTAAACTTTCCGTCTTTGTATTACAATGGTCTGAATCAAACTGGCTTATTTTTGGAGGTTGTTTATCATGAGTCAATAAAAAGTCGATGCATTTTAAATCTAAAAAGCAATCACTAATTATAAAGGCAAAGCCACGTCCCCTAAACCCAACCCCTCCAATGCCGCTATATGCAGGAGCCTAGTGATTTATAGAAGAGATCGGGTATGACATAATAACTATTAGTCTTCACATGTGAAAATTCAACACATTGAGGTACATACCCATGAGGTGTAGGCATCCCAAAATTGCGTTGAATATTCTCCTTTGTGTTCCTTCCTTTCTGTAGACCAATGAACATGTAAGTTCTCCCATCAATTGTCCCAAGACCGGTAACCATAGCAGGATCATCGTAACCAGCTCTATCTCCATGTAGTTCCAAAAACTGACGACATAGAAGAATGTTTGATAGTATAGAGTAAGCAATAAATATCAACAGTCACCATAGATACAAGGATAGCTGAGGTACATAAAGCATAAAAAGAAAAAGTTTTACGTGAGTATAAAATCAGAGACCTTCTCAGTGATGTTGAACACATGATCAAGACAAGTTGGACGGTTAGGATGTCGAGCAATATTCAGGCGCTGTATAGGAGTTAGATTCCGGTACAGCTTAGTGAGAGCCTACATAGCACATACAAGAAAACAATAAGAACATAGTCCAGAAAAGTTATAGATGACTAGATGTTACATAATATCTTCCTTTCCTTCTTTTTTTTGTTTTTTTTTGGGGGGGGGGGGTTGAGCAGGAACTTCATCTACAAGGAAAACTAACAAATTCAGCATGCTGAACATCACAGAATCGATATGTCGTTTTCCATATCAAGAGACCAACATAGAACCGCAAGCTTGTCATCACTCAATTTCATTGAGCTGAGATCTTAACAATCTTTCGCAATCATTTCCGGTACTTGGCATAAAGTTCCTTTACGTACAAAATTAGCTGAGTCTCCCTCAGATACACTTATAACTAAATGATACAAACAATAAGGGGAGGCAAGAGCAGAATATAGGATTACGGCAGAAGATTATTCACAATTTTTATTAGTCCACAGTTTGTAATTTTAATTACTAGGATTATTTAGGCGGTTTAACAGTTATGTTACGAGTAGACAATACGAGAGATTATCTTTCTATTTTATATTTAATCTTCGCAGGTACCTCTTCAGGGTATTTTTTGCTGTCTATTTTTTAAGAATTATTTTAGGTGATACGGTTGCTTGGAAGATAAGACACAATTTAGGGTCTAAGGAGTTATCCTATGCCTATATAAGCATTGTTTAGGTGTTATTTTAGATACATCAATTGAATCAGAAAGTTTACAGCATATTATTGCTTTCTTTACCATGTAGACTCATGGTTCTTTGTGAGAGGCTCTCTTACAAACCTTAGGTTGGCCTCCTAGGTTTTCTTAGGTGGATTCCTAATAATTCTGTCTTTTATTTACTCTTTGTTTTATTTACCGTTTCTTTTATTTCTTAGGTAGACTCATGGTTTTTTTTTTTTTCCCTTATCTCTCATCAAATTCTCTCTTTCAAATCCTAAATTCTACAATTTCACCCACTGTAGATTATGTCCTGCATCACTAAAAGTTTGTTTAGCCTAGTCCCATCCTTCTATTCAAAACATTGATATATTAGCAAAATATCCCCCCCCCCCAACCAAAACAACCAAAAGAAATCACAAATATACATATACACCGGAACAAGTTCATTGCCCCTTAACAAGGACACTACCAAAGTGACAATTAGCTACCATTTTACAGTCTCTACTTCAAGAAGTGATACATATCCAAACCCCCTAAACCTTGTACCAAAATAAGGAGATGGTTTGATGTATCTCTCAAGGGTTAGACTTAACTCTCTTCAATAGTGTAAGTTAAACCATGAAAGATGACAATCAAGGGACAAACTCAAAGAAAGAAACACGTGATAGCTACATGTGAATTAGCTAAAACGTCTGGAACGGATAGATGCTAAACTAATCCTTGGAAAAAGATATCACCACCAAAGATTAATCTAGTGAAAACTAAACCTATTCTTGGATACAAATTTCACCACAAAGAACAAGCTTAGGGCCCTTAATCTTGATAAGGATACAGAAACACCACAAAATCAAGGATTAAGACTCACTTGATCACCACTCTAATCGGCCTAATTAGAGATAAGCAAGTAGAGGATTTCATACACTCATTCAAGGAGCAACGCTCAACTTTTCTTTAAACTCAACTTTTTTTATAGAATGAGCTCTTGGACTATTTATAATGGAAGTCCAAGGCCTTTCCTCCCTCACTAGGTAACCTTTAGGAGGTTACTTAATGATTAGGAGGCCTTTTAAGCACACTTACTTAGCTAGATTACATTGCATGTCCTTAAACTAAGCTAAATAGGAATAATGAGTCTAGTAACCAACAAAATAATCAACTAAACTCACTCCTAATGATCCTAGGCAGCTCAGTCACAATTTCCTTGCTAGGAGGGTTTGTCATACATGGCTGTCACATCAAAAAGCAAGGCCTTCACATGGCTGCCACTTCAGGCGTAGGTGTTCGACCACATGCTTGCCAAATGGCGTCTCCTCCTTGACCCACCTGGCATTTTCTGCTTTGATGAATCATGGGATGATTAAGCTTCTCTAGACAGCCAAGCAAGCACATAGGGTGCTGAAGAAAACCCTCCTAAGAGGGTAAACCCTCTAGGCTAAGTAAACGGCTGGAGAAGCGCCGTGTGTCCCCTACTTTGCTCCCATTGTGCCACCTCAATTTGATGAGTAATGTTGGGTGTCCTTCCATGGGGGGGAACCTCAAGATGTCAGCTTCCCCCCCCCCCCCCTCCCTTAGAAATCTGCATGAACACATCATGAGGAGGCTCAAATAGCATGATTAATCAAACCATGCATAATCAGGCGCAAAACTGGCAGCTCGGCTTCTTGGGCTGGGCTGGATGACTTGGCTTGCTTTTTGTGGACTTTTCTTGACATGCCTGGTTGCTTGACATCCTAAACTAACTAACAAAAAAAGAATTACAAAGTTTGGACGTCATTTAGTCTATGAAATAACCAAAACAAAACCTAGTTAAAACTGTCCCAAAACTGCAGCGCTGAGTTGAATAATCAAATGAAGTCCAAATGAGCTAAAACTTATTTTGTTGGAAAGCCAACTCCTTGAAATTCAAACCCATGGCAAAATATTTGACTTAAACCTCAAAGAGGCCTAAGTAATTAAGCTCACAAAAACCGGGTATGTTGCTGGAATTAACCCGGCAACTAGCTCCTTTTGAACTTGTGAAAATCCGATTTATTCCTTGGACTTTCGACGACTAATTTGGATTACCTTGACTGGCTTGGACCTCTAAATTAGTGTTCCTTGAGGGAGCTCCATCATCCTCCCCTTGTTGAGAAGGATTTGCCTTCAAATCTGATGGGTAAGCACTTCATGGTAAGAAGATTTTAATAATGGCTCAGAATCAAGTTCTTGCCCTAGGAGATATCCATCATGGTTTAATCTACCCAAAAGTTACTTGACACCAACGTCCAGCACTTAGACCCACTTTATCATGACATTTCACCTAGTAGATGGTCTCAACTATGACTCACTGGAAGGATGTTCGATTTTACCATTGGGATATGTAAATATTTTCAGTAGATATTCGCATTTGAACTCCTTAATATGGTAAAAACTTTGTTACATCAGTGCAGGTTTTTACCAGTACATTTACTAAATTTAGGTTAAGTTTGGTTCCTACTAACGACCTGTTCTTTTTGTGGGTAAATTGCAAGTGTGGATAAGAAAGGAATGAAATGGAATGGGAAGGAGTGGAATGGAGTGGGAAGCGGTGGTTTGTTGTGCGCAAGAGTAGGAAGGACTTGAATGAAGTAAGAAAGAGTGGGAAGAAGGAATGGGGGGGGTGGAATGAAGTGCAAAGGAGTGGAATGAAATGTGAGTATTGATATTAGTTATTTTAATGATTTGTGTAACATGAAATTAACTATATTTAAGCTACTGTTGACTACGGATATCATGTGTCCATGAATATTTTTTTTTTCATGGTTTTTATTTTAATGATAAACTAACATATACATAGTATAGTATTTATTTATTCATTTTTGTAATTATTATATCTATACATATTAATCTAATGTTATATTGATATGTTTCACTTCGAACTGTTGGCACCAACAGCTATGCCAATATTTGGTTGATAATACTTAAAATATTAGTACACATAATTACATACATTATACAAGGTTTCAAAGTGTCGAAAGTAGGGGGACGGAATGGGAGGGAATGGAAGAGTGGAAAGGAGTGGCTGGCAATGGAAAGGGGTAGCAAGGAGTGGAAATGAGTGGGAAAGGGTGGAACAGAGTGGGAAGGTGTGGAAGCCACAGATGTGCCACCGAGAAGATCAGGGCCTTAATGGTGCTCAATTGATGCAAGTCCAAGTATTCTTAATTCCCTAAGATGTCAATTTTATTTTTAGCCCCATGCGCTGAAAATTGGCAATAGATTCCATTTTAGAGAAAAATGGTCAGCGTTCAGAGAAACGTGCATAAAATCCAATTTTAGAATAATCAGGGTTTTGGCTCTAGTTGAGGAAAATGCTGTTATAATGATTTGACATTTTCCATTATGGAATAAATCTACACCTACCAAAAAAGAGGCTCCAAGTAGCGGCCCCCTCATTCATGGAGTGCAACTCTCTAGAAGCTTCCTAAAAGATGGGTAAGAGATCCCGAAAATTACAACTCATAACAATTGCATTATCTTTGGATTTTTTATTTATTTACCAAGATATTTTATAGGACTCTCATTAGCCCACTTGCCCTAATAATACATAAGCTTATTCCCCTCATTTTATTCCATTCATTTTGGGTATTGATAAACCCATTTCCTTAGTTTGAAAAGGCGCAGGTGAGGCGCGCCTAGGCGAGAGGCGCACAGGCTGGCGCCTCACCCACACCCAGGCTACCCCATCCCTGAAGCCACGTGAGGCGTGCGCCTCATGGCGCCTCACACCTACGCGCAAGGCGAGCCAGGCGCACGCCCAGAAGAACGTAAGGCTTCCTTCGAAAAAAAAAAGAAAGAATTGGACAAAAATCATTAAATGTTGCTTTGGCTCCCTTCTTCAGCTCTCACCTCGACTCTGCTCCGCCATTCGAAACCCTAGAGGCCTCAAATCTTCTCAGTCGAAGCCTTCATCTCAATCGACCAGGTATGTGTATGCTTTCTGTTCTTCTCTTCTTCGTGCTTCTCTGCTACAGTCGACCAGCCAGCCATGGCTGTCGCCGCCTTCTCCTTTTTTTTTTGTTTTTCTCTCCCCCTTAAGCTCTCATCCTCTCTTTCGGCCATGTCTGTCTCTGTTCGAGCCATTTTCATCAGCTTTCCTCCCCTTTTTTTGAGTTGCTAACCTCTCCTCCTCTGTTCTGTCTCGGCTTACCTCCTCTGTTCGAGCCTTCTGCCCTTCTTCAACACCAAATGTCACGTTTTTTTTTTTTTGGCTGGCAGTGCAGCAGCTAGGTTAGAAATGTTATTATTTTTTTTAAATTTTCCATTTTGTGGTCAATGGCAGTGCCCAACAAATAGATATATGGGAAGCAATTACCAATTAGCGATGAGTGGCGGCTAGCAATTACCTCTGTTTTGTCTTTTTTTCTTTTTGTAAAATGCAATTAGTGATTAGTGTCTCACCAGCTATTTGCTTGATTGCTATGGAATTTTAGTTTGAGAGCTGAAACGGTGAGTTAATGGACGACTCAAACCCAACCGGTAACACTTCGGGTTCGGGTTCGGGTTCGGCTTCCTCTAAATCGTTAGACCCCGGAAGGAAGTATGGGAAGCAAAATCCAACAAATAGAAATAATTTCCTTTGTAATTTTTGCGGAGTGAGAAACACCAGTGGTGTTTTCCGACTAAAACAACATCTAGTTGGTGGGCATCGAAACACACTAGGTTGTCAAAGGGTTCCCGAGCATGTTAAGAAAGAAATCCAAGATTACATGGACCTTAAAAAGGCAAGTAAAGACGCCTATGATATGTCTAAACGCTTGCTACAAAGCTATTTTGATGAAGAAGATGATGATGATGATGAGTGTGTTGAGATGCCTAAGGGTGGAAAATTCACAAGTGGTGGGTCAAAAGGTAGTAATAGCATGCCTTCAAAGAGATCAAAGACAAAAGGTCCAATAGATATGTTCTTCACTCCTAATCCCGCAGATGTTGTGAATGCAAGGAAGGGAAGGATCAAGGAAGACAAAAGACTTTAAATGAGATGTGTAGGAAAGATCTAAGGAACAAAGTTTGTAGAGATATTGCTAGATTCTTCTATGATGGTGCTATTCCTTTCAACTTACGTACACTTGATAGTTTTCAAGTCATGTGTGAGTCTATTGGTCAATTTGGCCCGGGTTTAAAACCACCTTCAATTTATGAGGCAAGGATTCCTGTACTCAAAAAAGAAGTGGAGGATACCAAGAAAGCAATGGTAGAGAACAAGAAAGAATGGGCTCAAAAGGGTTGTTCAATATTATCCGATGGATGGCGTGATTCCACGGTTCAAAAAGACATTATTAACTTTCTTGTGAACTCTCCTAAGGGTTCGGTCTTTATTAGATCGATGGATGTTTCCGGTATTGTGAAGGATGCAAATCTTCTATTCAAAATTCTTGATGATTTGGTGGAGGAAGTTGGAGAGGAGAATGTGGTCCAAGCGGTGACCGACAATGCATCTAATTATGTCAAGGCGGGTAAGAATTCTTCTCTAAAAGTTTTGAATGACTTGAATTAGTTCTTTGCCTTTTTGGTTACATTTTTAGTTTCTTACATCATTTTTGTTAAAATAAATTTATGTAGGGAAGTTGCTAATGGCTAAGAGGCCACATCTATATTGGACTCCATGTGCCGCACATTGTCTTGACCTCATCTTGGAAGATATTGGAAATCAAGTTCCAAAGGTCAAGATTGCATTAAAGAAGAGCATGTTCATCAATGCTTACATCCATAGCTCCATTCCTCTTCTTAACATGATGAGGCGGTTCACGAGTCAAAAAAAATTACATAGACCAGCTATCACAAGATTTGCCACTTCCTTCATCACTCTTTCTTCTTTTCACAAGCAAAGAAATGCGTTGAGGAAGATGGTAACTTCACAAGAATGGAATGAGAGTAAATGGTCTAAGGAAGCAAAAGGGAAGAAGATGGCATCCTACCTTTTACAAGGGAGCTATTGGAAGAATGTTCTCTATTCTCTTAAGTTGGCAAGCTCTCTTGTTAAGGTTCTTCGGATTGTTGATGGAGAAAAGAAGCCTCCAATGGGTTATATTTATGAGGCCATGGATAGAGCTAAGGAAGTCATTGCTAAAAGCTTTGGACATAAAGAGGAGAATTATGAAATGGCATTCAAGTTTATTGATACACGATGGGAATGCCAACTTCACCAACCTTTGCATGCAGCCGGGCATTTTCTAAATCCGGAAATTTATTATTCAAATCCAAGCATCGAAGATTGTAGGGAAGTTGTCCAGGGTTTATCTGATTGCATAGTAAGGTTGGTTCCGGATTTGGGAACTCAAGATAAGATTCTCCAAGAATTAAACTTATACAAAAATGCTCAAGGCCTCTTTGGGATGAACATGGCTAAAAGACAAAGGAATGCCCCACCTCCCAGTAAGAATATTAGATAAGTTTGCCTATATATTTTTCTCTTTTGTTTTCCTTAAAATATTATAATCGAACATAACTTTTCAATTTTATTTTCTACTAGCTGATTGGTGGAGTAATTACGGAGCTGAAGCACCTAATTTGAAGAAGTTTGCCATTCGTGTTCTTAGCCTCACTTGTAGTGCAAACGGGTGTGAAAGGAACTGGAATGTGTTTCAACACGTAAGTTAGAAAAATCGAACGTTAATCCTTTTGATAATTTATCATTTACATTTATTAATATTTAATAATGATTAATGAAGTCTAATGAAAGCTATTTTCTTGTTACCAGCTTCATACCAAAAAGAGAAATCGATTAGCCCAGTCTCGATTAAATGACTTGGTTTTTGTCAAAGCGAATCGTGCTTTGAAGCATAGACGTGAAGAGAGTACCTCCATGGATCCCATCCTCTTAAAGGACATTGATGAAAGTAATGAGTGGTTGCTTGGAAGGATGGACGGTGATTCAGATGATCATACTCTTGTATTTGAGGATGATAATTTGACATGGGCTGCTGTTACCCGAGCCTCCGGGGCAGATGAGCCTAATTATTACACTAGACGTAGAATATCTCAAGGAAGCACCACTAAGCCAGGCTCTATGTCTAACGAGGATAAAGGAAAGGCTCCTGCTTCATCTTCTAGGCCTCGTGGACGATTTCAATTAGTTGATGAAGATGAAGATGAGGATGGGGATGAGAATGTTGCAGAGTATCAAGAGGAGGAGGAAGAGGACATAGGAGATGACGATGTTGGTGGATTTGATGGTGTTGATCCTGAGCATGTGGTGTTGGATGATAATGACAACGTCTAGTTGATTTTAGATTACTTGAAGAACTATATTTTATGTTGTTCATGTTTTCTTTCATGTCTTCATGACTGTGCTTGTTTCTTTGTTTCTAAACTTTTACTAAGTTCTTGTGTGTGCATGTGTTTTTTCTTTTTATAATATTGTCATGCTAAATTGCCGTCTTGTGGATTATTTGCGATACTTTTGGTACTTATATTGATGTACAATTGTTTTTTGACGTCACTAGTTTACTCAATTATCATAAATAAGTCCTGTAAATTGTTTTCAAACCTTTTTTTAGCAAAAAAAAGGCTCGCGTCCTTGAGGCGCGCGCCTTCGCCTTGCACCTCGCACCTCACGCCTCACGTTTTTTCAAACTAAGCGCATTTCCCTCAATATAAACTCAGATTTCATGAATGAACGAATTACACGGCTAGAGATAATTTCTCTCCAAAAAATC
The DNA here is from genome assembly GCA_017589665.1 of Selenicereus undatus. Lineage (NCBI taxonomy): Eukaryota > Viridiplantae > Streptophyta > Magnoliopsida > Caryophyllales > Cactaceae > Selenicereus > Selenicereus undatus. Next base: position 62,694,856 of record JACYFF010031956.1, on the reverse strand, counting down.
TCTTAATCTTATCATTATTTTGGAGTGGTAATACAGAGTCTTTCCTTTACAATTTCACTTTGCTAGCTCCAAGCCTTTAGGAGAAAGATTAGGTGGAAAGTGTTTATCTTATTTAAGATCTCATTTTTAGGCACTAATCTTACAATCACCTTAATTGTTGAGATTGAATCCACATAGGAGCTTCCATTATTTTTGACATTCTCTTGTTTGTTATTTTTTACATTCTCTAGTTACTGACGAAAAAAAAAATTTTTACATTCTCTTGTTTGTTGTCGATTTTTTGAGTTGAGGATTAATCCTCATCAAATTGGGGTATCAGAGCTAGAGCTCCACGTTTGCTTGGTTGTTGAATCAAAACCTTCATCTCCATTGATTCAATCAAAATCCTCACCCTTCATCCCAAATTCATCCCCAAAAATCCACCCTTTGATTTTACCAAGTTACTCTCACTTGCCCACTTTAATTAGACCTTCTTAGTCCACAAAAACCCCGAAAATAACCCAAACACGATCCCAAAACCAAACACGACCCCATCTCCAAAAATAAAGTCTTCACAAAAACCGCAAAAATTAGGCCAATGACCATCACACTCAGTCCGTGGCTTGTCCATGGCTTTCCCCACGGTCCATGGTCCCTCCCTATTGTGCATGGTTTGCTCCTTTCCCAACCTTCCTTCTAGAGGTGCCCATGACCCTTCGTGGTCAATACCATGCTCTGCTGTCCTCTATTCTCATTATAATCCTTCACTTTTTTCCCCAAACTCTTTTCATCTTTTGTTTTACCATACCACGAAAGATAAAAGTCATCCTTGAACTTCAAGATCAAGTAAAGAAGCTCAAAAAACAAATGGCACAAGCAAAGGTCATTAAAAAAAAACTCGTTGCTTTGAGGGTATTAGTTTGGATCCTACCATTTATTCGAGATGGTTTCAGACACTTGAAGATTATTTTGAGGGCAAAGGAAGCTCAAATGAAGGGAGTCTCATGATAGCTAGTCAAAAACTCCAAAGTTATGCCCAATATTGGATTCAATGCCTTAGGAAAGAGAGAGCTCTTCAAGGCAGATCTAGAATCAAGAGTTGGAGTTGGCTCAAGTCATACATGGATGTGAGACTATAGATCAACTCTTTGAAGAATAACCCTTCAAACGGGAACCCATTGTTACTCAAGAGAAGATCAAGGTTCAAGAAGAAGAAGAGCCCTCTTTGGTTCAAGAGGAAGCAAATGAAGAAAATGAGATGATTTTGGATCTTGAAGAGAAAGAACTGGAATCAAAGCTCCCCTTGAAGGTTATGCTACTTATTGTCTCTCGCCTACTGTTACATTCTCCATTGGTTAGATTTGGGAATTGAGGTAAACATCACCAAACAAGCTCTTTTTTCATTCCCAATGACCAAATTTAGAGATGAAACTTTGTATGGAATGTTTCCTTTGAATGCTTATCAAGCTTTAATTGGTGGACCATAGTTGTTTGATTATTATGTGAGTTGGGATAGCCATGATTCATACAAACACCAAGGGGAAGCATTAGCATTTGCTTCCTTATCCCCACCTCACAAGTACAAACACCAAGGGAAGGATGTGAGAAAAGCCTCTACATGAGTGAGACATGGGATGAGAAAATCATTAGTAAGAGCAAGCATATGTTTGCCTTACTCTTGGTTAACTCAAACATAAGAGAGGAAGTGATATCCCTACACGCCTTAGTTCAATCACCTTTGAATGAAATTTGAAATGAAGCATCTCCTCATGCGATGCCTTTTAATGATTGTCACCTATCTCTTAAACATGAGCTTTCAGTCTCTTTTGACATAAGCTGTGATGAGTATATTGGAATTTTCAGCAATCCAATGGGTGCTAAATCTTGTGCATTCAATTACTTTGAGAAAAGAACCCCTCAGACTTTCAAGCACGCACATATGATTAAGCCAGGTGGAGTTCTTAGCACATAGCACAGTGGGTATTTTCAATCCCAAAGGGAGTCTCAACATTAGTGTCAAAGGATCAAGCCGAAGCCCAAGGATTTGAGGGCAAATGCTTCTCAAGCGAGGGAGGTTGATACATATTGAAACCCCCTAAACCTTGCACCAAAATAAGGAGATGGTTTTATCTACCAAAAAGTTACTTGACACCAATATCCAGCACTTAGACCCACTTTATCATAACATTTTGCCCCCTTAAATGGGCTCAAAAATTGATGATCTATGACTCGTTAGAAAGGTGTTCTAGTTTGCTATTGGGCGATGTAAATATTTAAAGTAGATGTTTGCCTTGGAATTCCCTAAAGTGGTAAAAACTTTGTTACATCAGTGGAGGTATTTACTAGTAAATTTCCAAAATTTGGGTTAAGTTTGGCTCATACCTAATGGTGTCCAATTGATGCAAGTCCAAGTTTTCTTAATTCCATAAGATGTTTATTTTATCCCCACGTGCTGAAAATTGGCATTAGATTCCATATTAGAGAGACATGGACAAAATTAAGAGGACTGTGTTTGGAACAATCTAGGTTTTCAGTCTGTTTGAAGAGAATGCACCCATAATCCTTGGCATTCCCTATTATGGAATAAATTTACACCTACCAAGGAAGAGGCTCCAAGTGGCGGCACTCCCCATTGATGGAGTACAACTCTTCAAAAGTTTCCTAGAAGATTGAGAAGAAATCCTGAAAATTACAGCTCATAGCAATTGTCATTATCTTTGGATTTTTTATTTGTTTCCTAAGATATTTTGTAGGACTCTCATTGGTCCACTTGCTCCATTAATGTCTAAACTTATTCCACGCATTTTGGGTATTTACAGACTCATTCTCCTCAATGTAAACTCAGATTTGACGAATAAATAAATTGAAAGACTAGAGGCCATTTCCTCTCTCAAAAATCTCTTAATCATTATCACTATTTCAAAGTAGTCATTTAGAATCTTTCCTTTAAAACTTCTCTTTGGTGGCTCCAAGCCTTTAGGAGAGACATTGAGAGTGACAAGTGTTTACTTTATTTAGGGATCTCATTTTTGATGTCTAATCTCACAATCACCTTGATTGTAAGAAATTAAATCCAAAAAGGAGCTTCCATTATTTTTGGGTTTCTCTTATTTGTTGCTGATCTTGGGAGTTGAGGATTGATTGTAATCAGGAAGAACTTTCCCACCCATACGTGGAAGACAGTTAAAGCATCTAAATTAAGAGTGCAAATGCAGAAATTATAGCCAAAGCTTCTCTTTGGAACAAACAACGTCCATAGGAATTGTGCTTATGTCTAGATCTGCAGATGATGCAAATTCTAGACTCTACTACAAAGAGACACCCTAAAATGGCTCATTGATATTTAACGAACCCACACCTGGCAAATGGGTCATTTGGTTCAGGTTCGCGTGGGGTTAAGTTTGGGCCGAGTCATATTTCGGGTCGGGCTGGGTTGATTTGATTTGGGTCGGGTGAACTTCGGTTCTGTTCAACTTTGAGGCAACCGATTTTTGGTCCAGTACGCTTGTGACGCAAAATAAGCAAGTTTGTAAAAAATTTCGGGTCAAGTATGGTTCGGTTCGGGTCCTTTCAAGTCCACTTTCGGGTGAGCCTATTTCGGATGTCGGGTCAAGTATGAGTCCAAGTCATTCGGTTCGGATTTCGAGTCTCCGGTCAGTTTTACCAAGTCTTTCCACTAAGCAAAAACAAACCCTCATTGCGCATGGAACAAGAGACAATAATAAATTTGTTTCAGATTTCTAGAAGCGTATCGAATAATTGACATAAATTACCACCGACATCAGCAGCTCTCCTTTAATTTTGTTTTCTCTCAAGTCTTGACATATAGTCCTATTTCCATCAAAAGAATTTTCTCCTACATCACTAAGAAAATATAAACACAAAAGCTAAGTATTTTATATAGTACACCACTGACCTTTCACTGCTCCATAAGTCCATTTAGTACTCCACGTAATGTAAGGCTTTGAACATTTTCCTTCACATACATGTTTAAATAAAATCTTCTAACACTATTATTTCATACGACACGACGAAAAGGATATGAAATAACAATAAGAATATAAGATATTCCTCCAAAAAGAACTAATTTATCTACATTGCCTATTAGTACAACTCACTCAGACAAATAAATAGACACAATACATCTAGTCCTTAATTTGCCATGCTTCTAATGTGTTACCCTCCCATTGCCTATTTGGCTCAATTCTAGAGATATCACACACACACACACACACACACACACACACCCACACCCACACCCACATAAACAAAAGTTTCTAAACCCATACTATGCCTAACCTTCTTTTTTGGGGGGGATAAGGAATGGACAAATACTATGCCCAAACTTCTCACATTTATCTATTTATTAAATAAATGTAAAATGCTACTGATGTTGGATGCTCTAAGAGTAATTCCTACGATGATCACCTAATTGAATAAACTCACAATATTTTGAAAATTCTCATTTTCATTCATTCAAATCTGACTCCCTAATGCATAATAGGGAATTTAAATAGAGAATCAGACCTAAAACAAAAAGAAAACTAAAAGATAATATAATCACAAAGATATTATTTTCCAGCTAAGAAGATAACCAAAAGATAGTCCATTCCTAAAAGATAAACTATGAAGATAATAAAATATCAAAATACTTCACATATGCAAATATTAAGATATATCCATATCTTCTTATTCCTCATTTATTCTTATCCAGCATCATTCTCCGCACATTTAAAAAACTCATCCTCAAGTTTTAGACAAAAGTAGAATGAAGAAAACTAAGAAACCAACTTCACTTCATTGTAAATATAATGCATCCGTTTGTCCCAAAAAAGTAGAAATTCAATCAGCGGATGTAGCTTCTTGCCAACTAGAAGTTCGTTAGGGATAAATAAATAAATAAATGTGATCACTCTCTAGTCTTGACATCTCCACATGTCTAACTACTGGTACTTCTAGACACTAAAATTGATCCCTAGTAATAGGCATTGGCTTGCATTCATATGTAGCTTTTTGACACTCCTCATCTAGTGTAACATTTTTACAAAATTTCCTTCTACAATTTCTACCTTGGTTTGACCAATGTGTCCTTTATTCTCCTTGATTTGCATAATTTCATCTATATATGAGATAATTTGTTGAAGCATGATCATAGATGCACATGAGTCCAATACCATTTACCCATGGATTGACACCGAAAGAGCAAGGAAACAAGAAATTCCAACAAAAGCTCATCGACTCCAATACTAAACTTCATATAGGACTGATAGAGATCGAGCAGAGAAAAGGGAAGAAGCGACAAATTTAGCGAGAAAGAGGAAAGGGATTGGCATCTCTGTGCTCAAATCAATATTCAATAGTGTACAATAGATAATTAATAAAGGTGCATAGAGCCATAGACCCCTTATTTATAGGTACGTAACCTTCCTAGCATGGATTCAAAATATGGCCGAACCGCGATGAAACGGCCGCGTTGGAAAGGTTTTAGTATTGGGCGAACCGCGTTTTCATATCGTGATATGGAACGCGATTGCCATACTAGAGCGATTTTGCCATACCGCTGCCGAAACCGAATCACGACCGAAACCAGATTTCGAATCCTTGCTTCCTAGTACGAACTAACACAACTCCTAATAGAAATAGAAAAATATAATACATCTAATAAGACTTGGACATTTGAAGCATCACAAGGGACTTCCAACACTTTAGGAAAATCAGGATGGCGTAAGACAGGGCAGTCAATTTCTTTTTTATTAGGTTAAAAGCTTCTTTCGCAGGTTTTCTCAAACAGTCAGTAATCAGAGCCATAATGGAACTAAAATTCTTGATAAAGCGCTTATAGAAAGTAGGTAATCCATGGAAGCTTCTCACATCAGAAACTGGTTTCAAGTTCAGGACACTCTACTATTACTTTAGCCTTTCTAGAATAGGCAACAATTCCTTTAGCCGACACGACAAAACCAAGGAAAGCAACATCAGATTGCAAGAAAGAACAATTGGGAAAATTAATATATAGCTTCTCTACTCAAAGAACCTCAAAGACTAACCTCAAGTGTTTTAGGTTTCTTCCCTAGAAGGGTTGTATACGAGAATGTCATCAAAGTACAGCACCAAAAACTGCCTACCCCACCAGTCCATCAGGAGTCTTAAAGGCAATTTTCCATTCATCCCTAAGTCTAATCCTCAATTGAGACCTCAATAGATGGTATCCTGCCCTAAGGTCAATTTTAGAGAACCACTCATATCCTGACATTTGGTCCAACATATCATCAAGTCTAGGCATTGGAAACCTATATTTCACAGTAAATTAATTAATGGCTCTATTGTCAATACACATCCTCCAAGAACCATCTTTCTTACGAGTCAAGAGGGCAGGAACACCACAAGGACTAAGACTATGTTGAATGAAACCCTTTTGCAGAAGCTCCTCAATTTGTAAGCTCTGAGGTAAATTGAGTAAAGGTGATCCTGGGACTAGATCTATAACATGTTGGATATCCCTCAAAGGAGGAAATTCAGCAAGCAAATCATCAAGAGATACATCCCTAAATTCCTCACTCACTAAGATCAAGGGACATCTCAAATGTAGTAGCATAGGGAAACATAGCTTAGGCTTTGGCTGCTAAAGCTAGCAACATGCTAGACTCTGTTTCACATTCATATCCAAATAAAACGGGTAACTTATTTGTCTATTTCTTAGATTTAGACAATTTAAGGTTAGTTCCTTTGGTCCTATTATTTTCTGAGGGTCAAGTAGGAGATAACCTAATCCTCTTTCCACTATGAATGAACACATAAGTATCATCCTTTCCAAAATTGGTGGCATTCTTGTCATAAAGCCAGGAACGATCTAACAAATGTGGGCAACATTATACGTAATACATTACACCAAATCTTTTTAGAGAATACGCACCTAATTAGAGAGGGACCTCACACTTTTCAAAAATTGTCAAAGATGTCTTATCAACCCACACAACCTTAATAGGTGTGGAATGGGGTACTGTCTTAGGTTGAGAAGTCTCACAGCACACTTGAAAATCACATTCATAAAACTACCATTATCAATGACTAAACCAAGAATTTCATCACCACATAGCATTTTAGTCTCAAAAATAGGAGTACATTTCGATAGAAGAAAGAAAACATCTCATGACACTAAGATGACTCTCTCTCTCATCCTCTTCATGCTCTCGGTTTCGATAGCAGTCATTAGGATAGACAATGCAGACAATCCCATCTACTTTTTTCATCTACAAGATTGTCTAATCCTATGGCAGCAACATGGTTAGGACAACAAAACGCTAGATGTCCTCTCCCATAACACTTATGGCACACCATGGAAGCCGATGGTGGAGGAGGGAGTAGTGGGGGTTAGGTGAGGGAACTAGTCTTAGCTGACCTCACTGACTGGCTAAGCTGGGAATTGCTCTTAACAAACTAACTACTCCGTTATTGCCCTTTAGGATAAGAGGCTTGCTGAATGGTGACAGACTTGGAGGACTTAAATTCCACATCTTGGAAAGTCCACCTACAAGAATAGAAAGGTTTTTTGCACTTATCTATTTCTAGGGCCTTTTGGTAAGCCTCCATTAAAGACTCAAGATGGTGCAAGCTCACCTCTCCCTTAAGGTCATCTCTAAGTCCATTAATGAACCTAGTCACTTTTTTTTTTTTATTGATAAGTAATCACAAGATATATTAAAAGGGCACCAAGGAGATGTCAACAATGTACAAAATGGGCAAATACAAAAACATTATGCCCTTAAGCTCTCATCCATAATATAATCACAAAAGCCAAAAAGTTCAAATTTTTGTTGCCATTTTGCCCGACACTCCAACTATACAACAAGCTGAAAAAATAAAGCTTCAATTCTTGAAATGACAAGGCTTTGTCCTCAAAAATACGTCAATTTCTCTCCTTCCAAGTAGCCCACCAAATAGCCAAAGGAACCATATTCTAAACTCCAAGGACCCAACTCCTCTTCATCCATCTCCTCCAAGCCACTACCACATCTCTGGCATTAGAAAGTTGAATCCAACTAACCCCCATTAGAGAGAGAGAGAGAGAGAGATAAATCCCAAAGCGAAGAAACCCACTGACAATGCACAAGGAGATGATCCACAGTTTCCTCCTTCTCCAAACACATAGAGCATCCACTTGGACCACTAAAATTTCCTCTTCTAAGTATGTCTTCTGTAGGAATCTTGCCTTTGGTGGCCGCCCAAGCAAAGAAACGAACTTTTGTGGGAGCTTTAGACTTCCAAATGGAATTAGCAACAAAATCAAAACCATCCAAGGCTTCAAATTGTGTGGAACAAAAACCCTTGACCCTAAAGGACCCCTTAGAGTTTAGCAGCCACACAATCTCATCATTGCCTTGAGGCAAAACCTCTTTGCCAGCAAGTAAGGCTAACAAATTGCAAATACTATCCTCTTCCCAATCATTAAGACTCCTCACAAAAGTCAACCCCAAAATGAACCTAGTCACATTTACCCATTGTTCATCTCTAACAGCACATCTGAGCTTCATCTCCTCTAATTGGGCATAATAATCTTGGGCATAATAATCTGCCATGTTAGTATTCAATTGTTTCAGGATCAACCAATTATTCATCATTTGCCTTTTATGGAATGAAGGCAAATAGTTTTCTTTCAATTTTTGTTTCATTTGATCCCACAAAGTTATGGGCAGTTTACCTAAGTGATCTATCTCCCTTTGGACACTCTGTAGCATTTCTCACTAGACCCAACAAGCCTCATTTTGCCAAAACAAACTCTATGGATGTCATTCATGCCATAAAATTCAAAGTAGTCCTCTAGGCGGTCTAACTAATCAACAAAAGCATTGGGATCATGTCTACCATCAAACCTAGGGACATCATTCACTTTTCTAGTCATACCATAAGGATCGTCATATATTTGGTCTATGATAGCCTTGGTCTCTTCTAGGTGAAGGGTGCCTATAGGTCCGACCTTCGTACCTATCACTACGACAGCACGGTCGCATCTCATCAAATTCGTCATGGTAGTACTCGTCATCCGTAGAACCATAAAGAACGGACCAATGTCTTCAGGCTCCATCCTCATCAGAACATGGATCCCACCAGACTTTCAGAGTTTTCCAGATTAAGGACTCGATCAACAAGGTTAGGTCCTCCATTCTGGACATTACTAGAACTAGCCACATTATGCACACATTAAGACAAATGAAACTCTACTTTCTGTTCTAATTTTTTAACATTTCCATGAATATCACCTAAAGAGTTCTCTAAACCTATGACGGTGCTTTGGAGACCTTGCACTTCATCCTCCACCCCACGAATACGTTGTTGAGTTCGGTGGCGGTTTTCCGGTCGCCGGCGACTTTTCCGATCACCGGAACCTCGCTGGAAATCACTCAGCCCTCTTTTTCCAGGCCAGATTCTGCCGTCTAGATGCCTTGAGCTGTTGGTCTCGCCGTCCGGTCGCCGGTGAGTGGTTTTTCTGGTTTTCTCAGCGTTTCTCTCTCTTCTCCAGCCACAGTCTGGTGGTGTTTGTGGCTTCAGTGGTCAGTTTTTGGTTTCCTGGCTTGTTTTGTTTCGTTCTGTGGGTCTTCTTCCTCCCCTTCCTTGTTTTGGCCTACTACTTCTGTTATGGTTGCTGCTGTGAGGGTGGAGGGGAAGCTTCTGGAAGTGACTAGGGGTATGGGAGGTCTTTTTCCGTTTAGAATCTCTGAATTCAGGAAAAGGAAAAGGTCTTTTATTCAGTTGAGCCTCCAGGAGTTCCGTTGGGTGGCAGTTCAAATGGTTCGCTTTTGCTTCTCAAAGGGAGAACCTTTGTGGTTGAAATCTTTTAGGTGGGGTCAAAGGTGTCTATTGCTTCAAATGAGGAAGAATAATAAAGGTAGATTTATTGTTCTCTCTCTATTAGGCAATGGTGGGAAGGTTAGGACTGTGATCTTCCCTGAGGGTGCGAAGGCTGAGGGTTGGTTTGGGGTGACCAAGATTTTCAAAGAAACTCTGATTGAAGGCCACAAGAAGCGATCCCATTCATTAAGGAATGCTCCTATCCCCTCTCAGCTTCGTGTGAGGAGGGACAGGTCATTTGCCAGCGTCGTTCGAGGTCATCTAGGTGGCCCCCCTGATTCGTCATTGATGGGGTGGAAGTGTAGGGATTGTGGATCTTGGGATGTTTGTGCAGCGGTGATAGGTGAAGCTCACAATGGTAGTGCTGACTTGTTGAAGCAGAAGGTCTCCTTTAAGGACAATGTTAAGGATGTGTCAGTGTCTCCTGGCATGTCTCCTGGCATGTTGGGTAGTCCTAAGGAGTGTGTGGAGGTCTCTCCTCCTTGCATTAATCAATTTCAGGTGTTGAGAGATCTTTTGGAGAACTATCCCTCCTCTGATTGTGAGTGCAGCTCCCCGTGTGCCTCAAGGGTTCTAGAATCACCTCTTAATGTGGCGGAGGAGGAGTTGTGTCCAGCAACCCGCTCACCAGCCACGAGTGTGGTAGTTTACTCTCGTAGGAAGAAGGTTGGAAAGACTAAGTTTGTTGTTGATGATGGTGCGGGTGCTTCTTCCGGGCAGGGGGTGGGACGATTCTCTTTGTCTGAGGAAGCTCTCTATCAAGCCCATTCTTCAGGTTCAGATGAGGATGCTTTAGTTGGATCTGCTTATGCGAGCAATGCCAGTGAAGGCTCTGCGTGGGTCCTGGAAAGAATGATCTTTTGTAAGAAGATGGGTTTGGCCATTGAAGGTAGAGAGATGGAGCTGCTCTCTTTTCTTGCCTCACTGGAAGCCAAGAGATTGAAAGGTGATCAAGTGGTAGAAGAGGGTAGGGGAGAGGCTGTCGCAAGGGAAAGATTGTCTTTGGATGGGGCCAGCCATTAAAGTTCTTGCCTGGAATGTCAGGGGGCTCAATTGTCCAAACAAGCGAGGGGATGTTAAGTGGGTGTTGCGCACTTTCGGGTGCGATGTTGCCATTCTCCAAGAATCCAAATTGGAAGTTGTAAGTCGTTCAATAGCGGTTAGTCTGTGGGGTCGCCGTTCGATTGAGTGGCGTTACTTACACTCAGTGGGTCGTTCGGGAGGCATTATTGTCATTTGGGATCCCGAAGTCTTGGAGCTTGGTGACTCTCGTATTGGGTCGTTCTCTGTTTGTTGCAAGTTTAGGTCGCTGGAGGATAATTTTGAGTGGGGTTTGATTGGGGTATATGGGCCTAATGACGACCATATGCGACAGGCCTTATTTGAGGAGTTGTCGTTCTTTATGTCCTCTTGGGACATACCGTGGTGCTTGGGTGGGGACTTTAATGTCATCAGGTTTCCTTCAGAGAGATCCTCAGGTGGTCGGTCGTCTTGGGCTATGACAGAGTTCTCTAGGTTTATTGATGATTGCAATCTTATCGATCCACCACTGGAAGGTGCGCGCTTTACTTGGTCCAGCCATGAGGAGGTTCCCGTGTTATCTCGCATTGACCGATTTTTATTCTCAGTTGAGTGGGAAGACCACTACCGGGGGGTTCGTCAAGTTATCCTTCCGAAAATTACCTCTGACCATTTTCCCATTCTCCTTCGGGTTGGGGAAGTCTCCAAAGGTAGACGTCCGTTTAAATTTGAAAAAAGGTGGCTTGAGGTGGATGGCTTTAGTGACCTTGTCAAAGCTTTTTGGGATGAGCTGGTTGTTAGTGGCCCCTCCAGTTTTGTTTTGGCAAAGAAGCTGAACTTTTTGAAGTCCAAGCACAAACAGTGGACAGTGGAACAGGGAGGTGTTTGGCCATTTAGAGCTAAAGATGGCTAGTTTGCTGGAGAAAGTGAAGCTCTTAGATGATAAGGAGCAACAACAGTCTCTCTTATGGGTAGATAGAATGGAAAGACTCGAAGTTAAAAAAGAGCTCTCTTTGGTGCGAAGGTCCATTGATATTTTCTGGCGTCAAAGAGCAAAGCAGCAATGGATGGTGGATGGTGATCGCAACACCAAATTTTTCCATCAGGTGGCAAATAGGAGAAGATCGTTTAATGCCATTCACAAAATTAAAGTGGATGGCGAGCTCTTTGATGATGCTGCCTTGGCCAAGGATGCAATTGTCCACTTCTATGAAAATCTGTATCATGAAGTTCATCCATCAAGGTTCCTGCTTGACGGTTTGGCTTTTGCCTCTATTAGTCTTAATGATGCTAGGGATCTTGAGAGTGAGTTTACTGAAGCTGAAGTTTGGAATGCGATCTCTGAGTTAGGGAATGAGAAAACGCCAGGGCCAGATGGTTTCAATTTGGCCTTTTTCCAGCACTGTTGGTCTACTGTCAAGGAGGAAGTTATGGGTTTTTTTGCTGATTTCCACAATAAGGGTGTCTGTGAGAAAAGTTTAAATGCCACGTTTATTAGTTTGATTCCCAAAGTGGCTAGTGCAGATGACATTAAGCTTTTTAGACCCATCAGTTTGGTAGGGAGTGTTTATAAGATCCTTGCCAAAGTCCTCGCTTCTAGATTGAGGAAAGTTGTTGGAAAACTTGTGGGTCCCTCGCAGCATGCTTTTGTTCCTGGTCGTCAAATTTTGGATGTTGCCTTGGTTGCCAATGAGTGCATCGATTCTTATTCAAGATCTGGGATATCGGGTATCCTGTGTAAGCTTGACATTGAGAAAGCTTATGATCATGTCTCTTGGAGTTTTCTCTTGGATACCCTTGAGAAAATGGGTTTCCCTAACAAGTGGAGGAATTGGATATCTTTTTGTATTTCCACGATGCGCTTCTCTGTCTTGATTAATGGTGAAGCATCAGGTTTTTTCTCTAGTTCAAGAGGTCTAAGGCAAGGGGACCCTTTGTCTCCTTTATTGTTCATTCTGGTTATGGAGACGCTTAGTAAGTTGGTGATTAAAGCAGGTGAGGAGGGTTTATTGAATGGTTTTCAGATTAGCAACCCTCAGTCCGAGGGTTTGTTGATTTCTCATTTGCTCTTCGCCGATGATACCCTTGTTTTTTGCAAGCCGGATGAGAATAATTTGGGGTATTTAAGGTGCATCCTTCTGTTGTTTGAAGCAATGTCTGGGCTAAGGGTTAACCTTTCCAAAGGCGCACTCATCCCTGTTGGTGAGGTGCCTAATGTTCAGGATTTGGCCCGGTTCTTTGGGTGTGGTGTTCAGTACTTGCCTTCTTCTTATCTTGGTCTTCCTCTTGGTGCTTCCTTTAAGAGCATAGCTGTTTGGGACCCAGTTATTGAGAGGTTTCACAAAAAATTGGCAAGCTGGAAGTCTAAACTTCTGTCCAGAGGGGGCAGACTGACTCTTTTGAAGAGCACTTTGAGCAGCTTACCTATCTACTTCATGTCTTTATTCACTATCCCTTCTAGCATTGCGAATCGGTTAGAGAAAATCATGAGAGATTTTCTTTGGAATTCCATCGATAATGGTAATGGCCTCCATTGGGTAAATTGGAACAATGTGTGTCGTCCTAAGCAACAGGGAGGACTTGGCATAAGACCTCTCCGTGTTATGAATGATGCTTTGAAGACCAAATGGTTGTGGAGGTTTGCAAAGGAGGATGATGCTATGTGGAGAAACGTGATCAAAGGAAAGTATGGGGTTGATGAGAGGGGTTGGTGGAGCAAGAAGAGCCCTTATGCCCATGGTGTTGGTTGTTGGAAAGCTATCCTATCAGGTCTTCGGCGTTTCAAATCTTTAGTACATTTTGAGGTGAAGGATGGCTCAAGGGTGTTATTTTGGCATGATGTGTGGTGTGGGGAGCGGCCTTTAAAGACTCTTTTTCCAGATCTTTTTAGGATGGCTCGTCTGAAGGATGCCACGGTCCAAGAAGTAGTCTCTTGGAACAGGGACATTAGCCACTGGAACTTGACTTTTGTGAGGAATCTTAATGATTGGGAAGAGGATAGTTTTTGTGATTTGTTAGCCGTAATTGCTGGCAAAGAGGCTTTGTCGCAAGAAAAGGATGAGATTGTGTGGCCTCTTAACGCTAAGGGATCCTTTAACATCAGAAGTTTTTGTTCCACACATTCTGATGCCTTGGATGGTTATGATTTGGCGGCTATGTCCATTTGGAAGTCTAAAGCTCCCACAAAAGTGTGTTTCTTTGTGTGGGCAGCCTCTATAGGAAAAATCCCTACGGATGATATGCTTAGAAGAAGAAATTTTAGAGGCCCAAGCAGATGCTCGCTGTGTTTGGAGGAGGAAGAAACCGCAGATCATGATCTTGTTCACTGTCGTTGGGTGTCCGCACTTTGGGATTTAGCCCTCTCTCTTATGGGGATTAGTTGGGTTCAACCTTCTAATGTGAGAGATGTGGTTGTTGCTTGGAGGAGAAGGATGAAGAAGAGTTGGATCCTCGGAGTTTGGAAGAGTTGGATCCTCGGAGTTTGGAATATGGTGCATTTGGCTATTTGGTGGACCACCTGGAAGGAGAGAAATCGTCGTATCTTTGACGATAAAGCCTTGCCGCTCCAAGATTTTAAACTTTATTTTTTGAGGTTGTTGTATAGTTGGAGTGTAGGGCTTTATGGTAACAAATCTTCAAATTTTTTGGCTTTTGTTGATTGCATTATGGTTGAGAGCTCAAGGGCATGATGTTTTTGTATTTGCCCTTTTGTAAATGGGTGACATCCCCTTGGTGTCCTTTTAATATACCTCTTGATTACTTACCAAAAAAAAATAATAATAATAAATAAATAAATAAAAAATGAAGAGATCTAACGAGTACCAAAGTTTGCCTAAACTAACTAGCAAAATATCATAGATTTCCTTTGAGCTTAAGCTATTCAAAGCAAGGAGGAGGGAGCAATCAAAGGACTTCGGCAAGCTTCTTTGTCAAAGCCAGCAATTCGTGAGTGATAGCAGCAATGACAAGGTTTGATGGTAGCGATGACATTGATGAAAGGTTGGGGGTTGAGGCCGATGGTTGTGTAATGCAGATTGCAAGTTTGAAAGGTTGAAACACCAAATTCTCTTTTCTTTTTTTCCCTTCACTGTTTCAAAACCTTAGCTTGTTGGCTGTGGAATTTGGGATATGGGATGGCTAGGATTCAAGAATTTGCTCTGATACCATGTTGATAGAGATCAGGTAGAGAAAAGGAAAGAAGGGAGAAATTTAAAGAGGGAAGAAAAGGATTGGCATCTCTTTGCTCAAATCAATATTCGGCTAAAAATCATTATTCAATAGTGTATAATAGATAATCAACAAAGGTGCGTAGATCCCTTATTTATAGGTATGTAACCTTCTTAATACGAACTAATATAACTCGTAATAGAATTAGGAATTCCTGATAGAAATTGGAAAATATAATATCCCTCATAGGACTTGGACACCATAATAATAATCCTAATAGAAATAGGAAACCATAATAAACTATAACTCTAATAAAGTACTCATATACTTCTCCCTAAAATAAGTCTTGATGATTCCATCACCTAGGCCATAATAAATTCACCTAGAAGAGAAACAATTTAACGAAAAGAAAGCTTCACAACTTAGGGTCCAGGGGAGGATGGGAGTCAATTGAAGTTTGAGTCATTGCGATTTCTTCCGACTGCTTTTGGGGGCAGGGTTGGAATGAAATGGACTGGCGGCAGGGGGATGGAGTCAATTTTAAATTATCTTGACGGGTAGAGGTTGAAGTTAGGGATCTAGGGTTTTGAAAATCAAGAATTTGCAGGTTAGGTTTGCAACTTTCTGATGTATGTATCAAGGATAGAAAGAAATCTATCTAAAACCCACCAAGCACACGACTTAAACAAGTCAAACAAAACGGCCTAGATGTGGCACGGTCATGCCTAGGGACACGGTGCGGCCGTGCTGAAGTTCTGCCGGGCAAGCCTGGATTTGGCAAGTTTCACGGTTTGTGTTTGGATTTGTGTTTGGGGTGGAAGCTAGACCAAGGGGGGTAGCCTTAGCTTTGAATAACCAATGTAATGGATGTATGAAGACTTGTGAATGTATGGAATTGAAAGAGAATCAAAGTTAGAATTCACTAACTCAAGGTTAAGCTAGCAAACTCACTTATACTCCCTTAAAACCGTGTAGATGAAGAGTAAAATGGATAGAACTAAACTCAATGTTTGGATACAAAATCACCACCAAACACAAGCTTAGGGTCCCTAATATTTGATTAAGATACAGAAACACCACTTCAACAAAGCTTAGGACTTACTTGATCAGCACCTTAATCGACCAAATTAAGGATAAGCAAGTGAAGTGTTTGAAGAGAGAAAGCTAGAAAGCTCTCAAACTCAAATTTCATTCAAAGTATGTTATGAACTAGCAAGGGGGCCGTGTGCTCCTTTTGTTACATGCCTGGCAACCATACCAGCAAGCAAGCACACACCTAGAGCTTTCTTTACTAGGAAGGAAAGGTCTTAATTAAGCTAATACATACGGTTAGGACTAACCGTGTACAAAA
>JACYFF010031956.1:62667005-62678093 GCA_017589665.1 Selenicereus undatus | reverse complement strand
CAAGAATAATGTTTATTACATTGTAATTAGCTCAAACTTAAGCTTAAACAACCAGAATTCTAGCTGAAATGCAATTGGTCAACCGTAAAGCAAGTCCCCTTTTCGGCTATCCAATGGGATGCAAGAGACATGTTTATTTGCAGCTTGCTTCCTATTGGTCATTCTTCCCAAGGTTGCAGCCCATGATTGAAGCTTAGGGACGTGTGCCATGCCTTGAAGAGTGCGCCACACTAGCTGAAGATGAGTAAACCCACGGTTGAAGGCAAAATGAACCGGGTTCACGGCTATTTTTAGCCCGGTTTTCTGACTTGTTTTAAGATTAGCAAAAGTGAGTATGATCTGGTTTTCAGGCCATGGTGGGAAACTTTGGGATGTATACAACCCCCCCCCCCCCACACACACACACAGAAATCAAGGTTGAACCATATTTAAGTAAGGTAATTTAACTCAAACATTTAACCGTGCAGTTTTGAGTCAAAACTAATCAAAACTGACCGGTTTGACAAAAGGCCTTAATCTCCCATCCTCTTGCAGGTATGATTGAAAACTAATGCTTTGACCTGAAAGTAGACACCATGAGGATTCCGAAAATGTAAAAATTCAAGACTTAAGCCACAATGTAGCTTAAGTAATGAGGTGAACAAAACCAGATAAAATCTGGTCCTTCAACCCGATTGCATGTCCTTGGCTCTCTTCAACAATGTGAGCCATTGCTGCAACTTTGGAGCTTGCAATAGACCTTGTTGGACTTGTTGGACCTTCTTCTTTGCTATTGGTGGTGAGACCTCCATCACTTTCATTCTAGGGTTGTGGTGAATGGGCAGGGCCATCAGCGGTGTGGTGACTGTTGATTAGTGGCGGGTGGTTAGAGGGTGGTGGTGGGATGATAGTGGATGATGATTCGAAGGCTTGGCTGGCACGGCTGTTTCTGTGTTGGGTCTGATTTTGTGTTTTTTTTTTTTGGCTGATTTGAGAAAGAAAGGACAAGAAGTCAAGACCCAAAAAGAAAATTGGCGGTGACTAGGATCAAGTAGCTCTAATACAAAGTTGATATAGGACACTCTGAAAATAACTCCGACTAAGTGGAATAATTAGTGTAGGACGCTCGCAGACCAATTCTTACGTGATGAATTCTCACACAAAGAAGTATTAACACCCAAGTCAATCAATGATCATTCATAATTTGCCTTCTCCAATTATAAAAAGGGGTTTATATAACGAAGAGGTTAACTGGCATTAGGAAACCTAAATGATAAAATATAAATTAGAAAAGGATAAAAATATGTAACCTAATATTATCCTAAAAGACTAGAAAACTAAATTTTAATAAAATATCAGTCAATATCCTTATTTTAGCTATCTTAATATATGCTTAAAAATAAGCAACGAAAATAATTAAAAAATACAAAAGAACTCGAATATCAAATTATTTGTAATTTCATAAATATCTTTGCCCACTCTTTACACTTATCTTGCATCAATTACATAAAATATTATAAGTCAGTAAGTTATGAGCCAGTTTTTTTCTAAGTGAAAATGCACCCTTCACCAAGCGCACTTTCAACATCAACAATTCCAAGAAACTTAGTTATCCATTCAGTTTTTCCATACAAAACTACAAAACTCCTTTTCTTGTTGATTGGGTAATTCATCAAAATCAACCATGAAGCTCTAGGAGATAATGCATTCCAAAAAGAACCTCTATTCCTAAACTTTGCAAGACACAACATCCCCAACCCTCCAAAAAAAGCTATTCAATGTTCATGTTCATTTTATGTGCAGCAAATGTCATTTTTTTAAAATCAATATTTCAACTTTCTATCATAGTGTATTCATCTTTTTGTGAAATTTATATTTTAGGAATAGAGTAATCAGGAACTTAGTTAAAGTGACTCACATCGAAGATAAGATGACAAAAACAAGACTCAGATAGTTTGACCACGTGAAAAGAAGTATGGACGCTCCGGTGAGAAAATGTGAGAAGATTAACATCCTGAAGGTAAAAGAGAGAGAGGGCGACCAAAGAAGAGTTTGGACCAGGTGATTAGAAAAGACTTGAAAGTTGTAGGATTGACGAAGGACATGACTCATGATAGGAGACTTTGGCGGGATAGGATTAGGATCCTAAGTCACAGAGAGTTTGCCACCTGATTTGGTTGTGGCTTTTCGGTTGTAGTAGGGTAGGCTTGGTTGCAATTTTTTCATATGTCATGTTTGTATACAAATAGTACATACATCTCGGAAGAAACATTGTTTGTCTACCTCTGTTTATTAAGGCATAGTACTTTCCTTTACTATATTGTGCTTATATTGTACTTATATTTCCATAGTTATGGCCATTTGATTTATTAGTATTTGTTAGTTAACTCTCCACTCTGTACCTTTTGTTTTTTTTCCATCAAATATTTTCACAAAATCCTTATTCTATAAAACGTTTTCATAAAACCTTGTTTTGTGGGTCTTTTGGATTCAGTCTCTCTATGGGCAAGGATGCCAGTAGAGGAAAGACTGTCTACATCTAAATCTTCTCAGATCCCGCGAAAGCGGGACCCATATTAAGAGGTGGTGGTGTTGTATTTTATTGCACGAAACAATATAGCTAGTAACAAGGAGGCATATGGCAATCATAACCAATATAGGGCTTCCATATGTCACATTCAACATCAACTGATTAAAAGAACAAGTTCACATTCATTTTTCCAATAACAGGAGATCCACTTTTTAACTTAAAAATCTGCATTTAAATTTATTCTTTCAGACAAATTATTACACTCACCCGAAGAATTCCATATAGCAACTCCCCTTCCACAAACTCCCCCCCCCCCCTAGTTGTTCTCCCCCTAGCCACCCTCACCTCACACGGGCCAGAGAGACCACTCACCTTGCCATTTTAACAACATAGCCACTAATTCACTTAGAAGTGGGAGGAGAGCCAACAACAATGTACATACATCACTCGATAACCAGTTGGCAGTTGCCTCATCTTCCCCTTACACCCACCCTCTATCGCCCAATCATATGCCATCACCCCCCCTTCCCCTCTTTTTCCCTCAACCTTAGCCGCTAGGGGTTCACCACTGGTCAACAAGTCTCACGCCCCCACCCCCTGCCCTGATCCTAGGTAATCTTTCTCACCCATGTTTCTCATTACCATTAAATTTGGTCCTCTGTCTCAATTCCTCGCGAGGACCGCCCTATTAGTAGCTTTCACCCATGTCGCAGTGTTCTTCAACTTATGACATTTCACATGATTTTCCTTCCTTTAAAGATAGACCCTTCTTCTACGGGAGAAAAGTGGAAAGGAAAGCTGACCAAAAAACTAAGTGCAAGAATGTGATCAACAATTTCTTAACATTAAAAGCTTGTTTGCATTTGTTATTTCTCAAAAATGAGGAGCCCCAAAATTCCATTCATTAGACTCAAAGAGTATCCAAAAATAAAGTTTGCGCCACAAGAAGTGTAATCTATATAAACTACAATCTAATGCTCTACAAATATTCAAAGCCAAAGGGCTACACCTTATAAGTCACGTAAGTGACTTGGTCAAGAATTTACTCTACCATGGGCCAAAAGGCTAAGAAATGATACAAATTCCAAAGAATTAACTTTTTCAACCATGAATGCACTACCCCCTACAGGCCTTCCGCCAAGAAAACCAGCCACAACAACAAAGGAAACAAGTATAAAGCATTCAAGTCCTTATGATGTTGAATCCTACATAAGAGAACAATCAAGCCACATAAAAATTTGGACACTCAAAAAAATAGCTACATAATACTTCCATGATACCAAAAAAGCATTCTTCTTGTCTAGGAACGCCACAAATATATGACTACAGCCCTGTTGCATTAACAATTTGACACTTTTTCCCCAAACATTACTACAGAGGCAGCTCTCCTGGAAGACACCTTCAACAAATCTCTTGGTTAGATGTACTATAACATTTTCTCATACAAAAGGCTAAGTTTACTTCAAATGAGGTTGTCAGGCCCTAATACTATACATTGTCCTATAATCAGCTCCAAATCTTCTTGTTTTCTATAGAACCAATTCATCAGTTTTTCACCATACCCAATAGATTTCACCACATCAAAATTCATAGTACAGACTTCCCAAATTAAGTGACCTATGATTAAGATAACCAGAACCAAGTGGCACAATACATTCAATAACATACCAAGAGGTTGAGGCTGCGATCCAACACTTTACACTTTACACTTAGATATAGACCTGGTAATATGAGATGAGTAGTTCAGTACATGTCATTCATATTCGACAGGTACATATGAGTTGTGTATTTTCCATTTAGATTTGATAGAGGTAAAACCCTAACCCTAAAATTTTGGCTCCAGCTCAACCGAATGGGTTAAAAAGTATAATTTTTATTTCTTCTTCCATGAATATTATGAACATTTAAAGCATGTGCATACACAAAAGAAGAACTTATTGGAAACCTAAGAAACCTCGAGTGATTGCTATAGTATTAGTAGTTCCCAATTTCAATCAAAAATGAACAACCAAGCAATGTAACTTATGAAGTACAAGCATCATCCTTCCAAAGACCAGAAAAAACACATTATTGATGATCACATCAACAAAATACTAACACATCAACGAAATACTCAACTAATCCATAACACTAACACTTTAGGGTTTCTCAGGATCAACTACCTAAATGACTTTTCAGAAATTTATGGACAAGTAAATGAAGTTAAGAACTTGACCTTTCAATTATGTTGACAAAACAACATAAAACAACCCATGTGATTACCCCCATGCCCCTACTTGACCCCTGGCTAAGAGAGGGCATAGGTAGTAAACCACTCACAACCCTAGAGCACCACGATTGTTTTTTTTTTTTTAAATAAGGAGAAAGTAATATCTTCATTTAAATACGGTAATCCAAAGAGAAAGGATGCTAAACACACATCCTTCAAAAAGCTAATTACACCCAGCAAAAGGGTATAATCAAGATCCATGATATCATGTGCACAGGAACAAAGATCATATTTCTCCTGGAAGTTTCAGGTCTTGCGCTACTTGCCCTTAGTGTGAATTTATATTTCACTTGCATTCCAAAAGCACCCTCCCAAGCTAGTCTGTTACTGAACACATCTGTGTACAACAAAAGCATTACCCACGCAACTTGCGAATTCCATATCTAGCAAACTTGCAATGGAGTACCAAAACAGTGGAGTTGAGATTCATTGAGATCCCTTTCACAAAGGCACCCACCCAGCACACCAACTTGTTATTATTCCATCATCGATTCACAGAGGTTGCTCCCATTAAACCCCTAATTGGAAAAGAATTATTTTGCCTACTACTTAAAAATAAATAAGATATAGACGGCAATTTACTGAGGCACTTCATTTAACTGATATATTCAATAACACCCCCCCCCCCCAAAAAAGCCCATTCTTTACTTCTGTTGAAGAACTGCTGGTGAAAATAAAGATGATTGACAGGTTAATTCACCTCCTGATACTTGTTCTCTAAGCTCGTGATTTGATCACTGAAGTCCAAACCAGTGTCATTAGCCATTTTCCTCACCTGCAGCATAAAATCGAAAACATAACCATGTCTACCAAGCAATATACTTACGATCACTCACATAATTCAAACTAACACCTCAAACATATATCATCGTGACTCACTTCATCTACCTTCTGCTGAAGATCCAGCAGAGGCTTCTCGAAGTCAAGGATAACGGGCTTGGGCGGCTCCTTCAAGGGCTTGAAACGGTTCAGGTAAGTGAAAACTCCGCCCTCGACATTGGGATCGGGATTCTCGGGCCAGGGGTACTCGTGCTTCTTCACCTTCCTCAGCTTAGCCGCAACAGAGAAATCCCTCCTCCTTCCAGCAAAAAATAACCGGGTCCTCCCAAGCTCCCTCAAGGGAACGCCATTGATGCAACTGCTGGAGCTTCGAAGATGGTCGGAGGCAGCAAGGGTTTTCCCATGCGCACGCATCGGATGAGACATCGATGCCATTTCCACTCACAGACAAGGCTCACCAAATGATGGCCCTTCAAGTGATAAGAATACGCAACTGATATAGGTAATCAAATTAATCAGAAGAAAGCAGAAAAAGCTGAAATTGAATGATCGTTGTGTGAACCGCGACGGCGATACTTATGATGCGATGACAGAGAGGGGAGGGCGGGGGTGCGATACTCCCTATGTAAGTCTATAAAGTCATGAGGGGTTTTCTAATTTACTTTTTAGTGAATCGCTTTACACCCATCCCATAGACTCCCCCCCACCCCCCCCCCCCCCCCCAAAAAAAAACCCAAACAACCAAAAAGAAAAGCAAATAAACAATCACCGACCACAAGAAGCAGTATAGGTCTGATTTTCTAGACAACAACAATTCAAAAGATATCCTAAAGAGTAAAAAAAAGGAAAAACTAAATACGCATTGCACATTAAATTACCGTCAATTAGTTGATTTTTTTACAACAAGTTGGTGCTGCTTTTGGACAAAAAAAAGCAGGTAAAATTAGAATAAGATATCAATTACCGAAATACCCCCAAGTACTTAGCCAATTTTTGACTTTGAACAATTATTGCAGGTAGTGGAAGCATCATTGAGGAGGAATTGTTCACTTGGCCTACTAAAGCAAGAACGAACGTATGGTTCGAATGGGTCAAACCGAAATAGCAGCAGTGAAGGAGAAGGTGAGGCATAGGCATGATCAATTGATATGTCGACAGTGGTAGCAACGATCAGCTGAATTTTAGCAATTGCAGGGGTTGTTGAAGCATTTAAACAAGTTGGGGGGGGAGGCATAGAAGGTCACAGTGCAATGGGTATCCCGTCATCAAAGCGCAACTTGTAAGTTGAAATCTTTCATGAATTCCATATAATTAAAACTATTAAGTGAT
Source organism: Selenicereus undatus (assembly GCA_017589665.1). Classification (NCBI taxonomy): domain Eukaryota; kingdom Viridiplantae; phylum Streptophyta; class Magnoliopsida; order Caryophyllales; family Cactaceae; genus Selenicereus; species Selenicereus undatus. The sequence goes on along the minus strand of JACYFF010031956.1, from coordinate 62,671,206 downwards.
TGGGAGGATTTCAATTTTTGCATGAGGGAATGACTAATTCCATATCTTCTATTACCATTGATAACCATAACCAACTACCATGGAGGTGCTTAATTTGTATTGCTCCTTATTGCTGGCAGTGATGTGGAGCATGAAATTGTTTTTGGCAGGTCCATCCTTGCTCAAATTTCTATAAACTGATCAAGCATGGGTATATGATATGTTGAGTTGTTATGTTATACTACAGTTATAGCTAATAGTTAGTAGGTTTAAAGAACTGAACTAATTACTTTCCCATTTTGAATTTGAGAATTATATGGGATGGTTAGAGGTCATAAATAAAACTTAGCCTCTAGCTTTATTATTGTAATGTAATGTAGCAAAGTACCTTGGTGAAGGTTGTAATTATAAGTTTGATAAGAAATTGATAGTGTGTTGAAGCCTGTTAAGTGATAGTGAATAATTAGGTCAATTGGGAGTGCCAAGTAGTAGGATAATGTTAAGGTATGCAATTGTAATATGTGCACCAACTTCCTAAAGTTGTATGTCTAACTATGCGTTGCAATTTATGTTAGGTTTGTTTATGGTGCAAATGTGGGATGCACAAGTAGGTAATTGAGATGTATGTACAGTAGGGATGCTACGTAGATGTCATATTGCAAGTAATGGACAAAATGTTTAGTACAGTAAGGACATGATATGTTGTTTCATTGTAGATAGAGGACATGATACGTGTTTTATTGTTTAGGTCGAGGTATGTTGTGGTAAAGAAGACGAATTGAGTTAGTAACTGTATTGAGCATATATATGGCATGGCCAGCTATTGAATAGTAAGTAGTATGGGCGTGTAGGGAAGGTGAGGGCAACCAGTTTTGCGTAGGGAAGGTAGTTTAATCCAAATTCGATGCACATCTAATCTGATATAAGGCAAGATTATCTAATTGAAATTAAAATAGTTTGATTCAAATCGGATAAAAAATAATTCGAATCCGATTACGATCCAATTGGATTTAGAGGAGGGTCCATCGAATCCAATTAACATCCGATCCAAAACTTTTCTTTTTATAATTTCACCTATTTCGAAAATTAAAAAAACTCTAATATCCTAACCCTAAAAAAATCTGTACAAGGTTTGCGCTATATGTGCAATATTCTCTTTTTAATTAACTAATCTCATCTCCCTTCCCAATCTCCCTCTTGACATCTTCTCTATGTCAATCAAAGTTGTATTTTCTTCCTTTTCTTTGTAGTTTTGTTATTACGGTCTGTCACTTTTCGTCTAAAGTGACTTCTCTTTCTCTTTTCTCAACACCATTTTTACTTTAACATATTGAAATGTTTGACATGAAAAAGTATTTGACATTGAAAATATGTTTAACGTTGCATTTACAAGTGAACAAAAATAATGTTGGAAAGAAGAAAGTGTCTAAATGTTGAATAAAAATGTGTAATTGGATTGTATCTAATTATATTCGGATTTAATTTTATTCAAATCCAATTTAATATCTGGTCTGATAGAGTCGGACTTGGATTCGATTTTCAAATTCAATTATTAAATGGATCTGATTTGGATGTCTAAATATCCAATCTGAATCTGATCCGTTATAATCCATAGTTGTGCACATTAATGTCATGTTGATTGCATTGATTGTTGAATAATGGAATGCATGTTTATAATTGCATTTTACTAAGAGTGTACTTGTGAATGAGAATTGCGGTATAAAATTTTTTATTTTTGGTATTGTATGTATGGGGTTGTCATGTTTACTTACATTTCATTCAATGTGTACTGTGGTTGATATGTTGTAGTTGGTGAGTAAATGGAGACAACAAATTGTAGGGAAAATCCCTTTCCCACCCAAGTGAACAAGTTATAAAGGGAATGTCATAGGTATTGAACTTCCTACCCCATGTGACCAATTTTCATGTGATGTCTGGATTGCAAGTGTTATCAATGGAGTTGTGTAGTGTATAAAAATGGATGCGAAGCCATGAGCAGAAAGTCACGCGCGTGAGTGATGGAAATTCAGATGTTGATATTGAAGAAAGTACATCTGCTTATGTGGATGAGGAAGGAAAAGGTACCGCGATTAGCCGATCAATTTCCCTGGAGAAGGAGCTTAGTACAAGCAGTATTGAGAAGGTGGTGGATGTTGAAGGAAACCCTAAGCAGCATGAGGTAGTGAATGGAAATGGCATGGCTCAAGAAGGTTAGTAGTAGAGAGAGGGAGTTCCTGAAGAAAGTGATTCGGGAAATAGTTTGGAGTTCAATGTTAGACTATAGTCCATTTGGAATGGATAGGCACCTTATTTGAGCCCTTATTGATTGTTGGAATCTAGATACAAAGTCCTTCAAGGCTAGCGAGAGATAGGTAATTCTCAGTGTATGATGTGGCTTTACTAATGAGACTCCCTGCAGTTGAGAAAAAAGTTGTATTCCAGCGTGGTGAAGTGGAGTAGGTGCTAAAGGAAGTAATGGATGAGCATGTGACCCGGGAGAGAAGATAGTGAAGGACATTTGAGAAGGATGTGTACATATATAGAAACTACGTCTCAATTTTAGTTGACTTGTACAAGACAAAATACACATCAGAGAGGTTGACAATGTTTATATATTGTATTCATCACTAGCTCTTAGTGGACTTTTCTTTCCCCAATGTACTAGAGGTGTGACTTGGGATTTGAAAAATATGATCGAAGAAGTTCATGCAATTGCTGAATTTAATTGGTCAGAGGCAGCATGGAGGTTCTTAGTAGATGCAATAGAGGAAACTCAGGAGAAGATGCAAACAACAAAAAATTTGCAAAGTTATGGATGCGCAATGACATTGCATGTATGAAATGGAATAGGCACATGTACTAATGCCCTAAAGTATGTAGTTTACATTATGAAAGTGATGATTTTCATTGTACAATGTAGGCATGGTTTTATGAACATACTATTATCTATTCAATTGCTGACGAGAAGTGCGTGCCATGAATGTCAAGCTGGGTCAACTTATACAAAGGAAAAAAATACGATGCCATGCTATTAGTTTCTCTATGAAGGACAATCAGGTGGGGGCATAGCGAATATGTTATTTAGTAATGTATGAGTTTGTTACCCAAGCTGAGTAAGTTGATGTGTTCCTATGTAGATATTCCTAGTCCTTAAGATTTGAGATCAGGAGAAAAGACAAGCAATAGTGAAGGCATTCCTTGAGACAGATGAATTCAATGCATACGGGGAGGATGTGCAAGTAAAACCCTAACATATTTGTAATGAAGGATGCACCTATTCTACAAGCGTCTAACAAGGCTGTGTATTGGCGTTTGGGAATATTATTAGATGTAAACTTAGTTTAGTAAATATTATGGGGAAATGCGTTTTGGTTGCATATATGTGATCGTTGGCTCTTGTATTGGAGAATAATGTGCAGATGTGGGTATGAGATGGAGATTTAGGGTTATGCATTTAGGGACATTAAGGGCATGGATATGATGATTGCATGTATTACATAATGTTCATAGTAACTAGTTAATATTTACTTGATAGGGGTGCTATTATGTAGTCATTGTTGGCTGGGAGTTATCAGTAGTGACGAGCACTTTCAAAAAATAAGGGTGACACTAAAGGAAGAAAACAAAAGCTTATGCTACCACGAAGGAATTGGCAGAGTTGAAGGTGTGGCTTGTGGCCATAAGCCAGACAAAGGATGTAGGTTGTGGTGAGCTTGTAGGAGTTAAAAATATAAACAGTGGATGAATATTTGTTGAGGGTGACAGGATAGGAATCAATAGATCCCCACTTGGTAATGAAGATATTCTTGCCTCATCGTTGACTCATAAACGACATGCCTAGATTTTGGGCCAAAAAAGCAATGCATTTGAAGATGGCGATCGAATGTCTGCTGATCCTAATTTTCATCGTGAAATAGTTGCGGAAGATATGTTTATAGGAGGGTAAGAACGGGAGGAAAACGTCCTAAACAGATATGGTAACATTAGAACAATAAATTTGTTGTCATTAAGGAGTATTTGCATGTAGGGCATTATGCAACCAAAGAGGGGGGCAATGATGTGGGATAGGGAAGCTAGTAAAGAAAGTGGATCCACAATTGCAAACATGGTGAAGAGAATTCCTGGGCCACAGAACCTATCTGCACTACTAACATCTCCATACCTAAATCCTAACGAAGCATTGGCATGGGTAAACAGAAATGCAATGTTGTGTACACCTCCT
>JACYFF010031956.1:62608234-62666995 GCA_017589665.1 Selenicereus undatus | reverse complement strand
CTCGCCGGTGAGTTACTGCATAGAGTGCTAACCAATGGCCTCCTTTTATCCCAATGGATCCACTACGGTCCGTGATTTATCCTAGGACATTATCTTCAGAGCAAATGGATGCGACGAAAATAGGATATCATGTCATTGACTTTGTTGATCACGAGTGTGATTATGCCACGTACCTTCGATGAATCATGACTTGTTTGGTAACTTAACCTACCATACTTTCGTTTAGTATGGTAACTTTATATAATACAGATTTTGTGCACTTTATGGGGAATACCTACTAATGCGCCCGAAGTAAACTTTAATGTTAATGTGTCAAGAGAAGGAGAGGCCTTAGTATACATAGCCATCCGCTAATAATGGAATTTAAGTGTCCTAAACTTCCATTTTATCCCAGTTTTAGGTGGTAGGTATGTTTCTTACCTTGTTATTGAGTTAACTTGTCCATGAATCACATGAATAACTTTTCCTTTTAGTGCAATTGGGAGCAAGTTGAAATGTTAGTGTGTCGCTTACATTCCATAAGAAAGGCATTTGCAAATATGTTCACTTGTCAACATCCCTAGACGCATGAAATAAAGTTTTATTTTTTGGTGTGATTTTATGTGGTGTTGACCCCTCCCTCTTGTAAACAGGTCTAGAAGATTATACCTGATGAAAGATATCCTATACAAGAAGATGCTCTCTCCCAAGGGTCCAAGACGTTCAGGAATCCTTTCACGCGAGGGAAATGGGACCAAATCCTTAATCACCGATAGAGGTGATACCCATCCAAATGTGTATCCATGGGACCCCTACACCTTGGTTCTTCATTAAGAGAGCCTTATGTGCCCTGTATTTTGCATAGTATACCATCATCTCGAACAATGCGTGGTGATCCTTCACATCATTCTTGGGTTCTAAAGGGCAACCCTTGGCCTGATGGAGGCATAAAGCATTCTTCAGTTGACTCTAACTTCACAACAAGGTATGCCAACTGCCTGCTTGGTGGAAGTAGTGGTGGGTTTCCAGATAATCAGCAAGGGAACTATGATGAACCTATGTATATGCAAGCCTAGAATGATGTTGTAATGTAATGTAGTTTATATGCAAGTTTAACACAAATTTGACTCTCTCAAGACTATTCTATACAAATGTAGCATCCACTTCCCCAAAAATAAAATAAAATAAAATGACGTTATAAGTAATGAAAGCTTCGTGGTCATGAGTAATTACTCATCGAATTTTATTAAGCAAATTCTGATTTAGAAATGAGCACAGGTACAATCAGTTCAGCAAAAACAAGGAAAAAAAACTACTGAACTAAGTGGAAAAACCCAGGAACCTAGCTGGGTTCTAAGTTGGGTCAACATAGCCCAGTCCAGTAGGGACTCGATCTCCTGTTGGACTAGGAACGGGAACCCGACCAGGTACCTATTGGTTACGGAGGTTGTCTCTTGCTCATAACTAGCTTGGCTATTTTGTGCAACCATAAATTCAAGCTAAGGATTTTCGATTTTATCCATTGAAAGCAAAGTTCTTATATTTTATCATGTGTTTCAAAAAAAAAAAAAAAACTAGTTTTGTGGTTGCTCATGCTTGATTCTAAAGATAAGAATGAACTCAAGAATTTTCGATTAAGCAACCTCCTTAGCCTTCAGAACATCAAAATTTCTTGGGAATTTCTTAGACTGACCGTAACCTTTTGGAATCCTGAATCTCACGTCTTTTGGTTTGGGACACACGGACTGTGTCCTTTAACTAAAGAACTTAGCACCATACTAGGCTTCCCGCTTTATTGCCCTCATGTTCCTTGGCCATCCTTGAAAAATATGTCTTCACAGTATCGTCGCCTCTTGGGTATAAGCAAGAAGGAAATCTCCGCCATCATTTGTTGGGGACATGGTAGACTTTATGTCAAGCGGAAACTAGCAAGCTCTTGAAGGCATGCATAGGTGTAGAGCCATAATCCTATGAGTTCTTGGTGCCTTTTTGTTTGTGGGTGGTTTTGAAAATAGAGGCCCTACTATGTTGCTTAACCTAGTGGAGAGAACTCGCCGTGATCAAACACCCCATTCAACTCATAGTTGTTGTATCCATGCTTTGTTTGGACCAATTTTGGTGCTACCCTGACCAATTCTTCTCCAAAGTTCACTGCTGCTTCAAATATGTTTGCACCCTGCGGTAACGACATGGGTTAGGCACTCAGGTTCCCTGGCTGATGCATGTTTGTTGTGCTGCCATTGCTCCTTCCTTTCCTCCTTTTTTTGTGTGTTGAATTAGGCCCAGGAACCTGGCTAGGTTCCACTGGCTTACACTTATTTTTTCTCCTTTTTTTTGTTTTGGTTTTATTGGTGTGTAGATCTAGTTGTTAGAAGATATTCACCTAATTGAGGTTTTAAAGAATGAGGATATGTACTTAGCCTCACAATTTTGCCAAAGGAAAAGGATATTTAAAGCCCCAATCCATGTCAAATTGGGTGAGCTTCTTAGAGAAAGGTCCTCCTATCTCGGGTGGGTTGTATGATGGTTTATGATGCATAGTAAAAATAGTGTCTATGTGCATCTTAGTGGCTTATCCATGTGAATCTAATTTTTTTAGGATAGTTGATGACACAATTTAGGCATAAGCAAACTACCCCAATGGCGGATTACATCCCTTGAAGGAGTTGGAAGACTGACACTGCTCATGTCAAGTCCTAAGTAGAACATTGGCTTCATCATCCCATCATTAGCATGTTGTCTGTCCCATGCTTTGTAGAGGTCTTTGAATATTATTTGAGCTAGATGATTGAACGTGATGCTGAATCAGTGAAGGCTACCTAAGAGCGAGAAATGTCACGAGATGTGAAATATGAAGATGGGAGTGGTTTGAGAGAAAGGTAACTCATCTTGAGGTCCCCCATAAGGGAAATCCCCAAGTTCAGCGGGATAATAAATTAAAGATAAATTAGGCATTTGCCTCTTATTATGAAATAAAGTTTTATGCTTTCCTTATAGTGATGCTTCTTAGTAGTCTGCTCTAAGGACTTTTATTATAAGTTGTAAGCTTAGGATTTTTAGGATTTTAATGATAATAAAATTTTTATAATCTTTTAAGCTATCCTTACTTCTATTACCATTACATGAATGCCTTATTTCAAATTTACATTGAGTTATGACGAAAAAAAAAGTTGCTGAATTGTTCGAACTTTGAAGCCTAGCTAGCGTCAGCAGGGTGCCAGGGATCCAATCTAGCACCTGTTGGGAGCCCAACCCATGTTCCTGGCAGCACGACATGGTCTGTGTTCTGCTTGGCCTCCTTCTTGGTTGTTCAACAATCTGTTTATCCCATTTTCTCTCTTTTTCCTTTTTTTTGTTTTTCGAGATGGGTCCATGGTTAAAAATGAGTGTTGGGTTCATACTATTAGGGCTTCTTACATATCTACAGAATCAGGCCTTAGCAGTTCATGTTTTTTTATTTGGGCCTAATATGGGCTTTGTGAACCTGTTATGGCCTCAATTATATGGAAATTAGCTTTACTAATTCTTTTTCCTTCTCTTTTTTGAAGCCTATTGTGGGTTTGACATTTATATGCTTGATAAACATAATATTTCTTTAACTAATCAAGATTTGTGTATCGAGGATATTCCTTTCCATCCATATCCATTAATTTCATTATCCCACTTATCGTATAGTCTTTATAATATGCGGGCCTTACTAGGTGGGCTTAAATTTTCATTTTGGGTCTTGAATCAGGCCTTAATTTCCTTTAAAACCATGTCTCCTCATAGATCTCTGGGATTGACTTTTTATTAAAGGCTCTTGAGATCCGAGCTTGCTACATTGGACATTATGTAAAGCCAAGAGTCATTTCTCATCTAACATGATTAGTTCCTCATACTGAGCTTTCACCTATTATGACTTTAGGTTTGACTTTCCCTTATTACCCTAACTGAGGGTATAACATTTCAATAGGAAGTACTTCTTCTATTGTGTATACCAAGGAGTAGGGTGTTGCTCCTATTGAAGTACGAATTGAGGTTCGATATCCCCACAATAGGCCAATCCTTATAGTTTGCAAACATTTTCTCAATTATCTTCGCATATTCTTATTAGTTGCTTCAACTACTCTATTTGTCTAAGATTGATAAGGGGAAGATCTGTGATACTGGATCTTACATTTTTTGAGTAGTCCTGCTACCTCTTTTCTGAAATGACTATCTTGATCACTTATTAATTCATGTGGCACACCATATCTATATATAATGTTATTAATTATGCATTTCGCTACATGCTTTGAGTGATTTTAGCATAGGAGTTAACCTATATCCATTTATGTGAAGTACTCAATTGCTGGTAGCACATATTCATGTCCCTTGGTCTCTTTTGGTATCACCTTTCCAATTATGTTGATTTCCCATACTGAAGAGGGCCATGGGACGATAAGTGTTGAAAGAAAGGAATGAGGCTTTGGTATTGTAGATTTGCATATATTTGGCGTTTATGGCATCTCCTCACATATGCATGGCAATCAGCTTCCATTGTTGACCAATAATATCCCATCCTTTGAACCTTTTTAGATAACATCTTGTATGACTTGTTGTGTCTCTTCCTATGTTACACAAAGTAGGTTTATATCAGTATCTATCTTCTTATATATCTTCTCCTTATTCTCAAAATATTATGAAGCCAATAATCTCAATGCTCATTGGGCTTTTCGAGTGGAACCCTGAGGGTGCTCCTTCTATGTTAAATATCGGTAGATGTCATAGCACCAACTAGTAGAGTCGATGCTACATATTTCGTTGACCTGTCCTTTCTATTGATAAGGGCATTGAATGGATACCGTTAGGGATATTAATCATTGAAGCTAATTTTGCTAGATCATTAGCGAACTTATTATCGAAGATAAGTATAAATAACATGGATAAAGTGTTTGATGTGTTTAACTAAATAAGCTTGGTACGGTGCCAAGACTTCATTTGTCACCTTCCATTTTTGTGAAATGTGGTTGATTATTAACTCATAACGTCCATGTACCGGTATATTTTTTGCCTCTATTTCTACAATAAATTAAAACCCAATAATGGATGCCTCATACTCGGCTACATTGTTGGTGACCTCAAAATCAAGTTTAATGGAAATAGGGGTATGTGTCCCTTTTAGGGAGACTAAAAGGATGTCCACTCCGAATCCTTTTTGGTTAGAAGCTCCATCAAAATACGTCATCCAGATATCCGCCTCTACTCGGAGAACTTCTTCATTTAGGAGCTTGAAATTTTCTTCTTTTGGAAAGTCTGTTAAAAATCTAGTACATCTATTCACTTAATTAATTTTTGAGGAATGTACTTCAGGTTAAACTCTAACAGTATAACGGTCCATCTGACGACTTTGCCACTGATCACTAGCTGTTGTAATAAGTCTTTTATTGAGTCCATTGGTGCCATGACTTGTGCTTTATGAGCAAGCATGTAGTGTCTAGACTTCTTGGTTGTCCACACTATAGTTAGTGAAGTTTCTTCCCAAAGATGAATAGCAAGTTTCATGCTCTAAAAACTTCTTGCTTCAAGTAGTAAACTGCTCTTTGTTTCAGTAACGAAAGTGCTAAATCTTATACCCCTATTCACTTATGTTTTAGTTATTTTTGACTTTATTTTGTGCTTTGATTGGGTTTTGTATAGTTTTGTACGTAATAACCAATAAATAGATGGGAAAAACACTTGAAGATTGTAATTTGGATAGCCAATTCCTAGATAATTAGCATAGCGGCCTAAAAGTGCCCAGCACGGAGCCCCAAAAGTGCTAAGAAAAATAAAAATAAAAAGACAAGAGAACAAAGCCGAAGTAGCTGACGTGGGCCTGTTAATTAAATAGCCCAATTGTTAGCGTCTAAAGGAAAATAATCCAGTCAGTGTGCCTTTGACTTGCTTTCCTCGGCCTAGCCAACAGCCCACTCAACTTCACACATGTCCAAGCCAGCTTGTCTTTAACGTAGACCCAGCGCACAAGTCAATAGCCAACCTCATGTGATTTCCATTAGTTTAGCGGCCCATTTTCCTCCAAGTTAACCAAGCACCTTCTTCAACTAGCCCAGAAGTGGCCCATCATGCGTGATAAGCTCCTCCCATTACAAGCCAGCCCAACATTTGCTGAAATAGAGTCAGCGACCCAAGTGTATGTTTAATGCAAAATGAGAAGAGAATAATAGTGCATATTGTTTCCTTACCACCTGGTCTATCCTGTGAAATAGCCTAGCCCACTTTATTAGCAATGCTTAGCAAAGGCTATGCATGAAATCAGTAGTAGCAGCCATCGAATTGGAAAATTACTGGAATCAAGAATTGATGGTAGATATTGAAGTCTCAAGGTGATCACTCATTCACGGTTCAGATTTTCTCTATTGGTTTTTCTAGAAATTATGATTATTCATATATTAATTTGAAGTGTTTAAGGAAATTTCTTCCCCCCTTCTTTAATTGTGATCGTTTTATTGCAGTTTCATGCTCTATATTTAGCTTAGGATTTTATGAGGAGCTTTGCTATTACTTGAAATTAATTTAGTTTGGTTGTTTGATATACTTTAATTTAGTGGCTCAATACTATGGATGTACACTTGCGACTTATTTTTACAGTTCTTGAGAAACAATAAGTTTTTGACGTTGTTATGGGGACGGTGTTGAAATTCATTACTAGTTTAGTTGTTTATTGCTTTGAATAATAGCAATAGTAATTTAGTTTTTTGTTAGTTGTTTTCATTTCTTATTTTATTACTTTAAGTAGTTTATTTTAGTTGTTTGATCTAGTTGTAGTTGATTTATTTGCTTCACTTCTTTTAATTGCTTAATTTACTTGTTTTAATTTGGTAGTTTAATTTAGTGTACGTTTTACTATTCATCCATCTTCCTAAAAATGTGATCTTTACAGCTTTCTTTAAAAAAATCAAAAATTGAAAAACTATAAAAAAAAAACGAAAGCGGTTTTGGCTGCATGACTAGTTGGTTTAGGGATCCTCATAGTAAGGTTTTGAATAGATTGGAGACTAACCTAGATAGTAATGGTGAATTAGAACCTGAAACTGAGGAGAAAAGGATGAGTGAACCATTGCCTCTACCAAGGACACTTAACAACATCTTTTATCAACATAAGACCATTGATTCATCATGTTTTAATATACCCGCCCTAGAGAATGTTACTGTCGAACTCAAGCCTCAGTATACCGATATGCTTCCAAAGTTTACAGGTATAGAGGTTTGTTCCATGATGTGCTACCCTAATGTGCCTCTTGATATTGTGCAATTGAAATTTGTACCATTTTCTTTAAAAGATTATGCGAAAAAGTGGATGCATAGCCTACCCTCAGATTCCATTAGCCACTGGGATGGTTTTGTGTGGCCCTTTGTGTGAAAATACTTCCCAACAGTAAAGTTGTTAAGCTAAGGAATGAAATTAATCAATTCGTGCAAAATGATATCATTTTAGAAGTATCTTGATAGGGGTAGGAATCTCCTAGTTTAATGTCATCACATGGTTTATACCAAGCTCATCTTTGCAAATTGTTTATAAAGGTCTTGACCAACAAAACAAAATAACAGTGGAGTCAATATGCTAGGTGGGATTTCTATCTAAGAGCCCGAATGATGCACAAGAATTTCTAGAGGATTTAGATGAGAAATTCATACAACAGGAAACTATTAGAGATGATAGCTTTATTTCTAGGTATAGTGGGGCCAGGGGTGATGTGCATGTTGTGTCTTACTTGAGTCACTTATAATCTAGATTTGCTACCTTTGAAAACATAATGAAGGGTTTGGTTTTGCAACAATCTCAAACTTCCTAGATTCCTGAGATGTTCCCCCAATGGCATTTGTTGGATTATACTTTGAGCACGTGCCCTTGCTTTGCTCACCAATTGGCCTCAGGGAAAGAATAGGTGAACATTGCCTATAAGAGACCAAAGAATGACTTGTACACTCCTACTTTTATTCCAGGATGGTGTAATCACCCAAATTTTTCTTTAAGTAATAGACCTAATGCAGTAGTTCCTAACTACTTTGGAGGGTTTTCTGGAAACTTCCTCCCATAACATGCCGAGGCCAAGCTACGAGGGTGTTCTTAATGTGCCTAGGCAACTAACTCCTCCTCTATTTATTGTATCTATTGCCTACTCCCAATCTCCTCTTGGTTACAGTGAACATGATAAACATGAAAGGAGAAGTAAAAACAACATGGAAAGGATGTAGAGAGAAAGTAATGAAAGAATATTGATAGCGATGATATAGCAGTTTTCCTAGTTTGCTATGGCAAACATGGAGAAAAATATCTTTCGTAGTTAACCTACGACAAAACCTAAGGGTGAAACCTCCTCTGGCTCAGCTCTTGATACTTTCATAAAGGTTAAAGATGTCATAACTTTAAGGTCAGAGCGAGAAATTGACAATCATATGGGTGATAACTTAAACGGAACATTTGATTCAACCCCTATTTCTTCTCGTGCTTTTCCCCCTATTACTGTTGATGATTCTGGAGAGTCTAAAGAGAATGTGCCTTCTGAGACATTGACTACACCTCCTCCTATGACTACTCTCAATCCTCTTTTATAGGTTTAAAAACTTATAACTCCTTTCCCTAATAAGATAAAAGGCAAGAAGGACCAAGCCCATTTTGACAAGATTAGGCAGAATTTCTCCCAGGTCAAGATTAACATCTCGCTAGTGGATGCTATCTAGCTGATGCCCCACTGTGCTAAATCTTTGAAGGAGCTTTGAACTAATCAGGGCCTATTCTATTTGTTGGTAAATTCACTGTCACCAACTTCTACGATCTTTTACCAACTCTTACATTCCCCTTCAAAATTTTTTTGCAAAGAAATCCCCGCTCATTTATATTTATTATCAACATTCTAAAATGTCTACTAGCTTCTTCCACCAACTTTTACCAATCTTTATCCACTTCACCAATTTATCAAACCCTATTTGCCAACAAAGAGAACATGCCATAAGAGGGCAATTGCTGTGCCTAAGAGAGTTTTCTTAGCCTCTAATGTTAGCTCAATTGTTTCAGGTTAGATTTTTGTCAAGTATAAAGATCCAGGTTACCATACCATTTCTATAGTGATAGGTGACCACTATTTATAAAACTTTACTGGATTTGGTAGATAGTGTGAACTTACTTTCAATCACTGTGTATGAGAGACTTCGACTAGGTGAGTTGATGCTTACTAAGATTGTCCAGTTAGCTGACAGGTCTACTAGACATCCCAAGGGTGCTGTAGAGGACATGCTTATTAAAGTGAGGGAATTCATTTTTTCTATTGTGGTACTTGATATTAAGAGGGTGCTGAATGCTGAGTGCTACATCCTTGTGATTTTCGGGTACCCTCTCCTAGTTACATCCAATGCTCTAATTAATTATAGGAATGATATGATGGAAACTATCATTTGAAATATGATTCTATATTTGAATATCTTTAATGTGCAAAGATTGCCTGATGGATTTGATGATGTGGATAATTCTTCCCTTAACCGGATAGATGATTTCTCTTATGATCAGTTAGAATTTGAGCATGTGGATGAGTTTACTATTGAGTATGATTCATTTTGATGGATGATGAGCCTGAGTATGAAGTGTTTGATTTTGATTATAGGTGCTATGTGGACTTTATTGTTGATACCGTATCTGCCTATTATACTTCTACTATTTCACTTGATCTAAAACCATTCTTGGCTCCTTTAAGTACACTATTCTCGGTCTTGAGGAGTGTTTATCTATGATCATTACTTTTAATTTAGACCAAGATCAAGAGGACAAATTGTTCGAGTTGCTTAAGGAGAATAAGGAAGCTAGGATAGACCTTAGGAGACATCAATAGTATTAGCCCTATAGTTATGCAGCATAGAATCCATCTAAATGATGGTGCTAGACCTTAGTAGGACCATCGTATGAGGTTAAACCAGACTATGCAAGAGGCACTTAAGAAGGAAGTGTTGAAGTAATTGGACCATGGGATCATATATCCCATTTATAATAGTGTAGGTTAGTCCAGCTCAAATCATTTCTAAGAAGACTAGTATTACTGTGAATAGGAATGATAAGAATGACTAATTGCAACCTGAGTCCAGTCTGGGTCGAGAGTTCGTATTGATTATAGGAAGTTAAATTCTGCCACCCTGAAAGACTATTTTCCCCTCTCTTTCTTAGAGCAAATGTTAGAAGAGTTAGCTGGACGGGCCTACTACTGTTTTCTTGATGGTTACTTCAGCTACACTTAGTTCTATATTGCTTCTGAGGGTTAAAAGGAGGCTACATTTATACCATCCTTTGATACCCATGCTTCTATAAGAATGTCTTTTGGTATGTGTAATGCATCTTCCACTTTCCAAAGATGTATGATTTTTATATTCTCTTATTTGGTTGAACACTGTATGAAGATTTTCATGGATAATTTTTTTGTGTTTAGGACGTCTTTTGGTTATTGTTGACCAATTTGGGGAAAGTTTTGAAAAAGTACAGGGAAAAACATTTGACTTTGAATTAGGAGAAGTGCCATTTTATGGTGAAAAAGTAGATAGTCTTAGGCCATGTTATTTCTAGTGATAGTAGTAGGGTTGATAAGACTAAGATTGATTTGATTGTTAATCTTTCCCCTCCTAGTTGTGTGAAAGATATTAGGTCTTTTCTTCGACATGCTGGATTTTACCATAGATTTTTTAAAGACTTTAGTAAGATTGCTAAGCCCTTGCCCAACCTTCTAGCTAAGGATGTGCCCTTCCACCTTTAAGGAGTGTTCAGAGGCATTTACTAAGCTGAAGGAAGCCCTGACACTTCTCGTATTCTACATCCTCTTGTGTATGGCAAGCTTTTTGAATTGATGTGTGATACTTTTGGCTATGCTATTGGGGTTATTCCAGGACAGTGTATTGATAAGAGACCTCATCTGATTTACTATGCTACCCACATATTAATGATGCATAGATGAACTACATTGTGATTGAGAAAGAGTTCTTAGCTATGACCTTTGCTTTCGAAAAGTTTAGACCTTACTTGATTGGTTCTTATGTTATTGTTTTTATTGATTATGCTGCACTTAAACACCTTCTTTTAAAGAGGGATGCTAAGCCAAGGCTTGTAAGATGGATGCTCCTTCTGTAGGAGTTTGATTGTGGGATTAGAGACATGATGAGTTTTGAAAACACTATTGCTGACCACTTGTCCAGGATTATGTGTACTAGGGGTAACTAGACCCCTATTTATAAGTGCTTCCCTGATGAGCAATTATTTGTGGTTCGATATGACCCTTGGTATGTAGATATTATGAATTATCTTGTCACTAGTAGGAGACATGACAGTGGTAATAAGCATGACAGAGATAGATTTTTGCACTTGGTGTAATTTTATGTTTGGATGATCCTTACTTGTTCAAACGTTGTTCCAATTAGATTGTTAGAAGATGCGTCCCAAATCTTGAGGTTAGAAGTATCATATCTTTTTACAATGACCAGGCCTGTATAGGGCACTCTAGTAGGAATATGATAGCGACCAGGTTCTTCATTTTAGATTTTATTAGCCAACTTTGTTCAGGGATGCTTATGAGTACTATAGGCGATGCCCTACATACCCCGTTATTATAGTAAAGATCTTGGTGTGTAGGATATAGATTTTATGGGACTATTCTCGATCTCTTTTTAGAATGAGTATATTTTTCTAGTTGTTAATTATATGTCTAAATTGGTTGAGGCTATTCCCACTCAGTCTAATGAGCCTACAGTTGTGGTAAAGTTTCTAATGGAAGACATATTTTCTAGGTATGACATGCCTCACGCTATTGTTAGTGACTAGGGTACACATTTCAACAACCAATCCTTTGATTCGTTGCTGAGACGGTACTATATTATCCATAGGATAGTCACTTAATATCATCCCCAAACCAATGCTTAGGTTGAGGTTTCTAATTAAGCAGATTTTAAGGAAAACAATCAATAGGAATGAGAATGATTAGGCCAATAAGCTTATTATTGCTTTATGGGCTTGTAGGACGGTTTTGAAGTCGACCTTGGGTATGTCACCTTATAGCCCTCAACTATCACAATAAGAAAATTTTGTTTTCTATAATATCTGGTTTTGTCACAATATGCTAAATTATTGTTACAATAATCTTTGGCGGCAATTTGTTATGCTAAATTATTGTTACAATAACCTTTTGTGGCAATTTGAAAATATGATAAGAAGTTGCCACAGATACTGTGTTACAAAAGGTTACTATGGTGAGTTTTAGTTTGCCATAGCAAAATTTGATTTATCACAAATACCAAATTGCTAAATAGCTCTTACTTTATAGTAATTAAAACATTTCTATAAAAATGTATTTGCTGTAGAAACATGATATTCGTGACCATATAATTAGCTACAAAACTGAATTTTGGTGCCAAGTTTGAATACATTTTGTGGCAACTCATATTGTGCCTCTAATAATAACAACAACAACAACAACAACTCCCATTGTGGGTTTCACTTTTGCGGGATTTATGGAGATAAAGATGTAAGTAGCCTTACCTCTACGGACATGATTGTTCGTAGAGAGACCGATTCTAATAGACCCACATAAAATGTTTTAAGGAAATATTTTAGAGGTTCAAAATCATTTAAGAAACAAAGGTAATAAACACGTGACCTAAATTTCTTAAAATAAAATAAATTATAATGAACAATAAAGGAAGGGTAAGAGTTGTATGTACCTTAAGCAGCAAGTCGTGATGTAATACTATTCTGACTAAGAACAGTCTATAACTTAAACAACCTGAGGTAGGGGAGTAACAACACAGAATGCGATGAGGGTACTACTTAAGCAATCAAAGGTGTGATGATAATAACCCTGCTAAGATCAATCTACTAGCATACAAGAGTGCACAAATGCAGAATAGGTTAATAGCTAGTACAACAAAACAATTACTACTTAAACAAAAGCCAAAGGAAGAACCAGAAGTCCACTATCAATGATCCACAACCTTAATCCTAGATCTCCACAAACCTCCATATTGAGCCATATTCTCCGTCAGTACTATAAGCTTCAAATCATATTTAATCACCTCCTTCTAACTTTTCTTTGGCCATCCTCTACCTCTTCTATATCCCGAAAGGTGAATTGTCTCGCACCTCTTTACTGGTACATCCACACCCTTCCTCTTAACATAACCAAACCATCTTAGTTTGGTCTCCCTCATCTTATCTTCTATGGGTGCAACTCATACTTTCTCTCTAATCACTTTATTCCTAATTCTATCTAATCTCATATAGCCACACATCCATTGGATCATTCTTATCTCCACTACAATTAACCTCCAGACTTGAGTCTTCTTGATTGGCCAACACTCTGAATCATATAACAAAGCTGGTCTAACTACCATATGATAAATCTTCCCTTTCAATCCTACATGAATTTTCTTAGCAAATAATACTCTAAAAGCATTCTTCTTTTTTTTTGCCATCCCACTCTAATACATTGGTTAGTATCTTCAGCAATATCTCCTATCCTTTGAATGATCGAGCCTAAATACTTGAACTTCTCGACCCGTGGTGTTACAACACCACCAATAGTGACTCCTTAATCACCCGCTTGCTCACTACGGAACCTGTATTTTAAGTACTCAATCTTTGATCTACTTAATCTAAATCCCCTAGACTCTAGGGTATGTCTCCATTGCTCTAACCTACTGTTAAGTCTATCGCTACTCTCTTCAATGAGTACAATATCATTAACAAATAGTTTACACCAAGGCACCTCATCTTGAATCCCTTTTGTGAGTTCATCCATGACAATAGTGAAAAGAAAAGGGCTTAAAGCTGAACCTTAGTGGAGCCTAGTATCAATAGGAAAGTCCTCTGTGTCTCCTCTTGAGGTCCTAACACTAGTTTTAACTCCCTCATAATATCCTTGATAGCTGGAATTATACGCCATTGACACCCCTTTCTTCTCCAAACACTTACATAGTACCATATACGACACTATCATACACTTTCTCTTGGTACATGAACACCAGGTGTAGATCCTTTTTCCTATCCCTATACAATTCCATACGTCTTCTTATGAGATAGATTGCTTTTGTAGTTGATATACCTGACATAAAACAAAACTGGTTTTCTAAAATTGAAATATCCCTCCTCAACCTTCTCTCAATCACCCATTCCCACGAGTGTGGATAAGCAATTTTATACCTTTATAACTATTAGAATCTTGAATATCACCATTGCTCTTGTAAAGGGGGATGATTGTACTGATTCTCCATTTACAGGGCATCTTTATATTCCTTAAAGTGACATTAAATAGCTTCGTTAACTACTTTAGTCTCTCTTCACCCAAACATTTCAAGATTTCCATAGGAATACGGTTTGGACCCACCTCCATTTCTAGCCTTCATCTTCCTTAATGTGTCTTTAATCTCTTCTCCATGGATACGACTGCAAAAACTATAGTTTTGATTTCCCGTCTTGATCCTATCTGTCATTGCTTTGGGAACTTTCACTCATCTCACCCTTAATAGAAAAATAATTTTACCATCTCTCCCTTATTTTTCTTCCTCTGCTAAGACCTCACTGTCATCACCATTGATGCACCTTACATTGCCCAGGTCTCTTGTTGTATTCTCCTTAGCCCTTGCTAACTTGAAGACCTCTTTCTCACCTTCCTTGGTCGTCTTTTTAGCATTGTTCTTTACTATAGTGACAACTTTCTTCGCCATCTTTTTAGCAGTGCTGTACTTAACTCTAATAACTTTTTCTCCGTCAATTCTGCTATCGATTATGGCGGTGTATGCATCTTGTTTCTCCTTAACTTTCTCTTTTGCCTCTTCATTCCACCACCAAGCTCTTTTTATTGTGCCATCACCTGCTCTAGAGGTTCCTAAGACCTCCTTGGCAGACCTTCAAATGCACTCTGCTATTGTTTCCACATTGTGTCTGCATCTTCTACTTGCATCCAACTCCCTTTTGTTGTAATCTTCTCTGATAGTTAGTTGCGTTCTCACTAGTAAGATTCCACCACTTAACTTTACGATCTCTTACCCTTGTCTTCTTTGTCTTCAAAGTTTTAATCACCACATCCATTACCAATAGTCTATGATGTGCCCCCAAAAACTCACTGGGTATCACTTTACAATCTTTACACATCATCCTATTATTCGCCCTAATTTGAAAATAGTCAATTTGAGTCTTTGTGATGACATTTCTAAAGGTCACCAAGTAGAACTCCTTGAAAAAGAAGTTAACAATCATCAAATCATAGGCAATCACAAAGTCCAAAATTGACACCCTGTTAAGCCAAAAATCATGTTTTGTTTTATTAGATAATCCGATTGTGTTATATATATCATTTCGTCTAATTTGCTCTATTTTATATATTTTTCAGGATTAGCATTAATTAAATAAAAAGGATAAGAGATGACCTTGAAATTTAGGTTTTACACACTTGGCTATAAAGATGGTCCAAAATAATAATTTATGAAAAATATTATTTCCATAATTATTTAACTGGGCTAGGGTTTCAAGAGTTGAAGGAAAGCTAGAAGTCTAAGGAAGAAAGGAAGAAGAGAAAAAAAAACCCTTGCTACCCCACCCCTCCTTTCCTTTCCATCATATATTAGCAACCCCACGCCTATCACAAGAGCAGGCACGGCTACACCTACATCACACGCCAGCCTCTTCCTCAATGCAACCCCTTTTTCTTCACGCTCCCCTCCTTTCAACCTCATCACCATCAACATCATCTTCATAATCACCCATCCACCCACGACTTTCTCCTTCTCCCTCAACATCACCATCTTGATCATCACCATCTCCACGCAGCCCTCCTCCACGCCTAGCCCATTCAATCACACAACCTCACGGCCAGGCTCCTCTTTTTTTTTTTATTGTTACTTTGTGGTAATTTGTTTTAATTTTTTTGCTTAGTTTATTATTAATCATGAACCTTTTGGTTAGTTGTGATGTTATTTTTAACATGAGTGAGTAATTATTTTGTACTTAGTATAATCTTCTTGAAACCATGCTAAATTTACTATTTTGAAACAAGTCTTATGCTTTATTGCCTAGTTGATTCATATTCATGATTTTATAGCGATTAGCGTTTATCGTTTATGATATTCGAGTTAAATTAATTAGAATGCATACTAGTTAGTTTAATACGATTTCGATTGATAGTTTAGAAGACTATAATGCGTAAAAGTTATAGTCTTTTATGCTTAGGTATCACCCTAATTAATCATGGATGGTTCAAACCCATCTCTTTTAATTGGGTAATCGCTTTAGATCTTTGTTAAATTGATTTGCTGGTAAATTAGTTACAAAGTGTTAAATGATGTTTTTATAATACGTAATGCTCTATTTGATTAAATTTTTGTACTGGTGTAAAGATTATCAAATTAGTAGGGTTTACATTAGGGTTGGACCTAATTAAACTAGAATCTAAGGAAAAACGGGGAAGAACCACCGGTGAATGTCTTCTACAGTTTAACTCATGAATGAAATTAACTTATGTGTTAATGATAAATATTAATTTGCATGGTGGATTGAAATTATACTAAGTATCCTTCATAAATTTGACAGCTTTTGATCATTATTTGTTGCTTAGAGTTAATTTGATTAGTTTGTTAATTTTTGCTCTATTTTTATTAGCTTCAATATAATTTCAATCGACTCCCCCCAAAAGTATAGTCTTTTAGGAGTGTCTAGGAAATTTTATATAGTTTAGATTTTGATTTTTAGAGTGGTTATAATTTTAGATTGATTTATATTCAGTTTTAGTATTTAATTACCGGTTTATTAGAAATTAGACTAAAAATTGTTATTTTTGTTCTTTTTCGATTTTTATCAGTTCTGAGAGTTTATATAGTGTCCTAGCCTTCCCATATTTAATTTCGTAAGTTTTGGAAATTATTTGATAATTTTTTAGAATTATTTTGCAAAATTGATATTTGCAGGTTTTTAGGTTATTAATTCTAAAAATTTCGATTTTAATTGTTAATTCACGATTATTAGGTATTGTTAAGTCCAGAAAATTGTGTCCTATAATTAGGATAATTGTCTTGATTATTTTCATATTTATATTTGTGAAGATTATTTTATTTCTAATTTTAGATTTAATATTCTGCATTGATATTCTGTGGTAATTTTCTGATTTTATTTTTCTGAGATTATTTGGATACAATTGAGGAGCTATAAGATTATATACCTGATGAATAATATTTTAGGTTACTGTTTGACATGTTTAATATGTATTTTCTTATTATTATTGGCTGTTTTGATTTTTAATTAGAGTTTCAGTTACTATTCTGATTTTATTTTTCTAGATTATTTAGGAAAGTTTTTTACTGTTTTATTTTCATAATATAATCCAAAATATTTAGGAGCATCATTGGGTGTTTTTCCAAATTTTTATTTATTATATTTTAATTATTTTAGAATTATTAAGATTAGATTTAATACATTGGATTAGTAAAATCATTTAGGATTAAGCTAGCCTTTTTAAAACAATATTTCCTCGTGGATCGATCCTTACTTCCCTATGCTATAAAAAATATTTAATAACCGAAGTAGTGGTTAAATTTGTAACTCTCGACAAGCTTTACACACCCCTCCACTATTTCTTTCCCCATAACCAAACCTCTATGCGTCATGTCATACCCATCCGCCTTTGTTCCGATATACCCATTAAATTCTCTACCCATGAAGAGTTTCTTACTTTGAGGTAAACTTTAAATGTCTCATCCAAATTCTCCCAAAATTTCCTCTTAATATCATTCGCTAGTCCTATTTGTGTGGCATAGAGACATACCACATTGAGGATTTCTACTCCCACCACCAACTTAATTGACATAATGCAGTCACTCTTATGCCTTACCTCTACAACTTGGCCAACCAACTCTTTATCGACCAAAATACCAATTCCATTTCTAACTATATTATGCCCAGAATACCACAACTTATACCCATAAATCTCTGGAGCTTTGTCCCCCACTCACTCACTCTCTTAGATACTAGCTATGTTAACCTTACGTTGATGTAAAGCTTTAACTAATTTTATAGATTTCGCTAGTAAGAGTTCCAAGATTTCAAGATGCAAAACGCAACCTATCGGCCCATTCTCTCTTCCTAACCCCCCCCCAGTGGAGGGGAAGCTATGATTGCTCCATTATTTGCCACTAGATTAAGCTAAAAATAAATAAAACAAGGGTAGCAATAATAAAACACTAATGCAAATAATAATAATGATAATAAATATAATAATATTATTACTAATATAACAATAATACCAAGAATAATAACAAGTAATTATAAACATTCTAGAGGTAAAAAAGTGTCGAGGGTCATAAGGCTTAGACTAAAAATAAGCGAACTCAAATAAAATTGCTCATAGGACTTAGAAAAAATAGGTGGAGATCACATGAATCAATAAAAATAATATTAATGGATACGATTAATAATAATAGTAAAAAAATAAAACAACCATAAACAAACAATAACAACCTTAATATTATGCTGCTAGAAATTTATAATTATTTATATTATACATTTTCGTAAATTTGAACTTCGTTTTAGATTTTATGGATATATCTTATTATATACTTAATATTTGAAATTGGTAATGAAACAAACATTGCACATAAATATGCTAAAAAAATAAAAACAAATAAAGGAAACCAAAGACAAAACTAGAAAGTGAAAATCCATTTCATATGTAATTTTTTTTTTGATCTTAGATCCTCAATTTTGCTAGAGTTGAACTACTTTTAGCCTAATAAGAGGTGGAGCTCTCCGTCACAGATTTTCTCCATTCACAAGGCTTGAACTAGAGACCTTACTTATTGGGAACAAGTGCCAGACCATTTGAACTAACTTGTATTGGTTATGTGTAATTAAGTTGAATCACACAGTATTATTTTTCATAAATGTACTTTGTTTATAATTTCTAATCAATGAAAAATTGAACAATTTTATAGGAAAAGTACTCAAATTCGAGAAAACTAAATTATGCTAACTAATTTGAAAAGAAAAGAGAAAAGCCAGGCTTTCATGATCAACATCTTATCCTCTTCATCCCATATGCTTGTCCAACACCGTTTTTTGAATGGATGCCTATGTGAAAGGCCAAGCAAATAAAGAGATAAGCATTAGCACTTAGTTATTATCTACATATAAAAAAATATGACAATATATATTGCTATGATTCTTAAACAAATAAAAAAACAGATGGATACTCTAATTGCTAATCCGCCATAATAATGCTTGATGTGTAACTTAAATAATCAGAAAATTGACACAACTCAGGTGTTGGGTTCTTGCTAGGACACCAACTGCCATTGCTAGATAGTTCAACAATTTCTTCATGCACAGTTATAGCCACAACTATTGGACAACATAGCATGCTTTTGGTTGACTATTGCCGTTGTTGCCTGGACAACCCACCATGATGGCTGTGTAGGTACATTATGTTGCTTGCGTAGTCATTGTTGCCTGGACAACACAACGTGGTGCTTGGATAGGATGACATGCTGCCTGTGCAGGTACATTATGCTAGCTGCGTAGGTTCTGCCTATTTAATGCAAGCCTTGCTGCCTAGATAGCGCAACATGCTACCTGTGCAGGTGCAATGCCGCATGTTTAGTTCCGCTACTACCTATGTAGATGTAGTGTGCTACCTGTGTACTGCATTCTTTTGCCGCCTGTGTTGTACCTTGATAATGCTACAATAGCCACCAATAATGAAATTTCTAGTCGTTGTACATAAAGAAGTGAACAAAAAAATCAAACAACCCAACCACTTTTGGGAAGATAGATGCTTATGGAAAAGAAAAACCCTAGAGATATACAACCCTTCTAGAAAAATTTACAGTCCATAAAATATCGACAACTTGAGCATTTTATGGAAAAAAATAAAAAGAGAAACTTGTTACTCCACAAGACTCCACCAACATAAATGATTGTAAATAATACCCATGGTAAAGGCTCCCTTTACAATGATCATAACCATAGAGATAAATAGCACTGACCTCACCATCTAAAGCTAATAGCACTAGCCTCACAAAGGGTGGACCATTTCAACTCAAACCAAATTCTCAAAGACACTGTAAGTATTTTTTTCCAGGGCTAAACACTCGTTGTTTACATAACCAACACAACTCCAATTCAAATATATGGTATGTTGTGCTAAACAAATCCTCAAAACTCAAGGTATATGAATTTGTATAATTAAAAAATGCAACTGTCACTACTGCATAGAGAATGCAAGGATGCTGCCCATCTAGCGCATAGGGGGTGCCTATGCAGCCGCTGCTTAGGTTGCATAGCTAGACCAATGCAAATCCAAATCGACATTAAGACACCACCAATTTTGTACTATATAAGAACTCTCACATACCCTCTAATTTTGTCCACTAGGATTACACTCTATGAATGGAGAAGAAGAAAGATGTTGAGATGATCCACTTGGTTGAACATATGCACAAGTGATAAACTCAATTAGTTATATTTAAATTATAATGATTACTTTCAAAGAAAATAAGAATGTCTATTGTCTTGTTAACAGTAGCATGTGCATTTGAAGGGCCTAGTATTTCCTTTAGAGCACGAAGGCGAGCTTCACAAGACTTATGAATTTGATAAGCTTGCTTATTAACCTCAACATCAATCCTCTGTTGGATGTCAACCTCAGTAATGACCTGCTTTTGATAACTATAATATTTAAATCCTTCACGATGTTCTAGGATATGGTCGAAGGCCTCTTGAGGAGTGAGGTTGTCCACTCCATACTAATCTAGTTGTTTTTGATGTAATTCTTAAAGATCCTTATATGCTTTCTTTGCATGCTCGTCTGACCAAGTCCCATCTTTCTTTTTTCTTTGAATCTTCCATAGTTGTAAATAATATGGATCTTCCTCTTCAGTTTCTGATTGTGACTCTTTATTCGACCCATTACATGAAGGCATTGTTTCTACAACTGAATTCATTTAAGAAAAGTCCTTCATTAAGTACCAAACATAATTAATATTCATTAATCAAAAATCAAGCAATTAAAAATAGCAAAGAGAAAATCCTTCATATGCTACTGGTTCCATTTAATGGCAAAAGGAAAACCAACTTGTACTAAAATTCTATGTGCTTGCTTTCATTAACGGTAGAAGCAAGCAAGCACAAAGGTTATGATGGCAAAGATATTCGACAACAAAAGCAAACATTTAGCTACCAATGCCCACAAAAAAACATAATTACAAGGTTAATAGGCAGAAGTCCCATGCTTGTGTAGGTGGTAGGAGTGAGGCGGAAGAAATTGTATGAGTGTATGGGTTTGATGAGGCTTCTTTACCTTGAAATATGTAGGTGTGCTTAAATCTCCTTCTAGACTTACTTCTATTGAATGTGAAGTACTTTTTGACAAGGTGGCCAAGACATTTAGAACATGAAAAAGCAAAATCTACCTTATGCAGCAAGGATTATGCTCATTAATTAGTTTAATCTTGCAGGGGTTGACTACATTTTGATCTTTCATATTTATTCTTCCTCAAGCTATTATTAGAAGGGTGGAACACATTTTGTAGAATTACTTTTGTAGAATTACCTATGGATTTCTATTTACTGAAGGAACAAATATCCCTTGGTGAGATATGCTAGTATGGGAAAAATATGTGCAAAATCACCGCAGACTTCCTGGTGCAGCAACCTACTGATACGTTAGTACAAAATTAATACATTGGAAATTTAAATTGACCACTTAGAAAATACTTTTCCAGTGATCAGAGATGCCAACACTTTAAAGAATAGGATTTTAGAATCAAACATTAATTTTATACATTAAATAATTATATTCGTTTCTCAATTGCATCTTTTTATCTGATAAACACACTTGGTGTAATTTTTTTCCCCCCATTAGGTTATATATGTAACACCTAGGCAGTAACACATGCATACTCATTGAAACTTAGAGCAAACTTCATTCAATAATTTTCAAGTCAGTAATGTTAACAATTCATCCTTACTACCAATTCATTAATTTTAGATTGCTATTCGTAATTCTTTAATACAAAAAGTATTATAATAAACAGATAACATTAACGAATGGAAAAATTCAGTGAGCAACATTTAATCAATATAGATATGACCCTAATAGCTTGAAATAGAAACTCAAAAAAGGCAACTGACACGTCCACAAGCATATAGGTGTTGTAGTCTAGATTAAAAGATCGTTCCCAGGGACCACAGTAATCTATTGAGTTACGCCCTAATGAAATTGCCAAGCGATCAATCTTTTCAAAGAGTCGATTTAAATAAACTAATTATCTAATTTGACATTCAATCAAAGTAAAGCATCTAGGAATTCAATTCAGCAAATAAAGAGTTGGATCATAGAATTAAGCATGCACTTTTCACGGGTTGGATGATTGAAGGAATTGCAATCGAATAAAATTTAATCCTTTCTTTCAAAACAAATTAAATAGCCCAAACAAATTCAACTAACACTCTTCAAGTGTCTTTGATTTAATCTAGGTTGAAGATTCATGAATGCTAAGTCTCCTCTTAACAAGTAATTGTCTCTCGCGTTTTGCTAAGTCAAGTTCTATCAAGGTGATCTAGTAGAACTTCCTATCATAAGCAAGCAAAATTGGCCAAATTCTACTAACAGCATTTCAATCTCAAGAAAGAAGTAAATCATTCCAATCATGAAACAAGCACAAGATTATAGAAATAACGGATCCAACTACAATACTATGGCTAACTAATCCCTAGATTGAATAAAACTACTCACTCATATTTCAAATTCAACTAAAACAAGAGTTGAAGAATAAGTTCAAAGGGAAAGAAAACTTTACAACAATGGCAGCCCTTCAATTCTGCAACAATCTTCAAGCCTCCAAGAGCAAAGCTTCTCCCTTCAATTCTCGATTTGCTCCCAAAAATAAACTAAACTAAACTCTACCTAAAGGAGAGATGGATGTAAAAGTAGCAGTGAGCTGGTGATGGGTGCTCTATTCTTTCTTTAGCCGAAAAACACGCCTTATAAGCACCAAACGGAGCATCGTGAGCTGCATAACGAAGGAAGACGAAGAGGTTAGCAGTTACTGGAACACCACGGTCTGTGGGGACACCACAGACAGACCGTGGTTCTGGCTGGTTCTGAAATCTTCTGCTCTTCTCTTGCTCTAGGGGCATAGGACTAGGGGTACCTCTATGGTAGGCCAATAAGCACTCAAATAGGGGTCAATTGCTGAGTCAAATGGTATAAAATCCTATAGATCACCAAAGAACCATACCTAAGCATAAAACAAGAATAGGAATATAAATTATGACATAAAACTCATGAATTCCCGAAAAACTGCTACAAAATGTCCCAAAAAGGAAGTATATAAAAGCATTTATCAAACTCCCCCATGCTTGAATGGTTGCTTGTCCCTAAGCAACACCAAGACCAAAAATTATTTACAAGCTCCTCAGGATAGACATTGGTAGTAGTTTGATTGAGTGAGTGTAAGTGTTGTGACTACAACTACCTCTACTACCGCAAGCACACGGGTAGATGCAGTATAGACAGGGTTATTGTTCCTCAAGGATCAAAGAAACTTATTGAGTTTTACTTATTCGAATGTGCTAAGCAAAACTATATTCAGGAGGGATTTCTATCACCAAACACAAATTAAACTTTACTAAATCAATAAGAGAAAAACATCTAGGAATTTTCGTAATTGTGAAAAGAATTGGGTTAATTATAATAAGCATGCACTATTCCTTAATTGGTAGACTTCAAGGAATTGTAATCTTTTCAAGAAACTTGATCTATTCTTTCGAAATCAATCAAATTTTCCTAAACTAAGCAAACTTCGTTCTCTCAAACTAATTTGGCTTAATCCAAGTTAAATATTTTTGATTACTTTCTAGCCCTCTTAATGTATGAATCTCCCTTTCGAGACGAAGTTATGTTACGCCTAATTAAGCAGTCCAATAATCCAAATGTCCTCTTTTGAATAGTCACTCGGTTTGTTTCAAGTGTGCAAGTAAATTTTGGACAAAAATCAACCCACACCATACAAAACTCATGATAGACAAAATCAAACCAACTATGAGAATAGCACAATTGAATAAACTAAAACATGATCCAATATCTTTCACAAATTACTAAATCTCTAGACTAAGAAAACTACTCAGACATGATTGAAAAGATAAGCTAACCAAAGATTGGATTGAATCTGGGCGAAAGCACTGTGATTGAGATGGCCTTCACCAAGGGCTTCCCAACCGCCTCAGAACCAAGAACTGCCACACTCAAAATCCTCACCAAAGCAAACAAACTAAAAACTAAGAAACTCCGAAAGAAAAGACTAATCTAGCTATGCTATTACAAGTGAAATCCTAAGAATTTGATTGAGAACTTCTAAAAATGCTTCTTCTTCTTCTCTTCTGCCGCTCAGAACGTCCGTATTTATAAAAAACCAAGACAAATCTCAGCCACACAGTTGAGGAAAAACGAAGAGGCAACGGTTTATAGCACACCACGGTCCAACCGTGGTCTGTGCTGGAATCGGGCTTTTTGATCTTTCTCTGCTCTACGGCCGTGGCAACTGATGGTTGACCGTGGGGGAGGTCAAAATACAACCATTGAAGGGAAAATGCTGGGTGAGAAGACTAAAAATCCTACAAAACACATAAAACAACTACACCCAAGCATAAATCGAGAATAAGAGAGTAAATAACATCATTTAGCTCAAAATTCTCTTAAAAACGAGGCAAGATAGCCCTAAAAAGATGTATACTTTAAGCACTTATCGAACTCCCCCATGCTTAAACTGTTGTTTGTCCTCAAGCAATGCAAAAGCTAAAAAGAGTAATTTATACAACCTCCTTAGGGCAGAAATAGATAACATTCAAATGACAAGGATGATCCAAAGGTAGCCCAAAATGATGCAAAAACATTATTAGCAAACAGAAGAGGGACTAAAATTTTCAAAAATACTTACTAGACCAGGATGCAAAATTCGAACCAATCTTCCTCCAATTTGTCAAATACAATCAGTCTGGCACATGAAACGGGCAAGACTAGCAAGGCCGGTAGAACCTCACTATAGTTATGTGGCACTCATCACTCATGTGTTTGTTAATATATAAATATGAGGGTTTTCTTAATTCTCATTCCTTTGATACAAATCTACCATAAGCTTGACAAGATTCTCAAATTCTCCACCACTAAAATGCAAATACATTAAACAATCATGAGGTCTTTCATCGGGATGTAACGGGGCTTAGGGTAAAGGTAACGAGGGAACAAACGTTTTGGAAATGAGGAGCTAAAAGCCATAGACTAAGAGCTAAATAATTCCAATGCATAATTCTACTTCTTCCTCGAACCATACCAATTCATTAACAAACTAAATCCCAAAATGAAAAGAGATAGAGTCGAAAATAAAAAATAGCTCATATTCCTACCAAGGCTAATCACCTATTCTTCTTCTTTTTTCCTAAAATTTTTCTCTTTTTTTTCGTTTTTAAATTTTGTTTTTTTCTTTCTTTTTCCTTAATGAGAATAGCCAAGGGAATTCCATAAGGAACTCGAAAATCAAACTCTGCTCCAAACTATATGCAACAAAACAATGGATATATTGGTTTTTTACATACCTACACCAAAAAACCAAAAAGAATCACAAAAAACAATAACAATCCACCATGCTAACGCCCTATCAAATTGATGTACAAGAATATAATGCTCCTCTTAGCCTTGGCTTAAGGGTAGGACAAGTGTTTGGCCATGGGCTAAAAGTAAGAGGGTTAAATCAAGAAACATGGATATAGGCTCAAAGGGGTTAACAAAAGGGATACTATATATAATAAGGGTGGCCATTTGGCCGTGAGTTTCAAATAAATCAAACAAAGAAAAATGTCTTAATCATCTTGTCTAAATGCATTCGCAAAATGTGGTCTTGAATGAGACTCAAAGCAAGTTCTAGAGAGATGACATCAAGGAAGAGTCATACATGAAGAAAACCATGAGACTAGAAATGATAAATAGCCTCTTAAAGCTCAAAAGCTCATGGGATATCTATAAAAACCAAAACTAGCTCACAAGCAAACATATGCCAGAATATCATGTAAACACTATTGGGGAAAAATTAATTCGCATCTAACATATTGGTCAAAACATAGAATTTAGTTCGAAAATTCATTCGTAAATTTTCCATGCATAATTTGGGCGAATCTAAGAATCAAACTAACCAAAGAGAGCTACCAATTCTATAAAGATCATCATCTGAGGGTTTTTAAATATTTTTTCTGTTTTGTTTTTTTGTGTTTTTTGAAAATATACATGCATGCTCCTACAAACAATGCAAACTAAAATGCAAAAGAAACAAGCAAAAGAAAGAAACTAAAATGCAACCTAGAAGAAAACTAAATGCATCACTTAAAACCAAACAAAAACTACAAAAACACCATTAAAAATATATACAAAGCAAAAGACAAACAAACACACCAAACAATCACAGGCATCAGACGCCAAATGTAATACCCACTCACTCCCCCATGCTTGAATCACATATTGCCCTCAATGTGGGCATAGCACAGTATAAGGGGAAGGGAGGGAGGGTAAACACACCAGTCAGAAAGGGGGTGGAGGTGGAGGATGGGGAGGTTGGCCATAAGAGATATGCTAATCTCGCTAGGTCTCTAGACATGCCCTACATAGTCCTGGAAATATTGTGTTTGTGAATCAAGCAACCCACGAAGCTCATTGTGGTGCTCTTGGACAAAGTCTCTAAGAGCAGCATTCTCGGAAGCAACAAATGCTCAGAGGGAAGCTTGTTCCTCTTGAATAGACCTAAGCGTGTCATGAATATCAGAATAGTTAGGAGGGGGTTGGTGAGAGGAAGAACTAGGCCCTGGTTGACTAGTATGAGGGGCTAGGTGATGGGGTACAGGTCGAACAACACCATCATCACCAGGTAACCAATAAAGGTTAGCTCAGTGAAGCAAGGTAGTGCGATCGACCTTGGGAAACGGCAAAGCCGGTCCCTAGGGTAGATCCAACACAGACGACCAGCCTCAACCTTACAAAAGTTCATAATTTCAAAAGCAGCTTGGTCAAGCCGCTCAGACCTAGAAACTCTATCCTCTAGATTGGGCTCAACTCCTAAAAATCTAGTAATAATGGTTAAAATCCCACCAATGACTATTCTACCTTTAGTGCTAATAGCAGCACTATGCAATTGTCTAGCTAAAAATGAACCAGGATCAAGAGGCACAACACCAAGCATACAGGACGGAAAGTACAACTTAGAAAGCCTCGGGACATTCAGATTGTCGTCCCGAGCAAACAAAGAACAAGCCAGAATATGCTGAGCTACTCTTATGCAAGGGTTTCTAATATGAGTACATTTGGATGAACTGGGGCTATACCTAACAGTTCCTGAAAGCTCACCCCAAAACGCATTCAGGTTGAATTCACGAGGGACTTGGCGATTCGGTATATCCATACTAGGTGAAAAATTGAAGATACTATTGAAAGTACCTAAGTTCAGTTCATATAATTGACCCTGCAGATAAAACGATATATACCTAGCTTGACATTGAGGCCCTCTAGTGACCTCAGCATGGAGTGTACTTAAAAATTCTATGGTCAGGTCCCTATATGTATGCTCTTTCAGTTCTAAAAAGTGGCTCATACCACCTCTAACAAACAACCAATGAATATCATCCAACAAACCCAAACGGACCAACAACCCCAAACGGACCAACAAATCCTCATCATAATATCTAGTTGCAACAACTATATGCTCATTCAGACAATTATACCTAGCAATATGATTAGGATTAGTCAAGCCAAGAGGGTGAGGGATGTTACCTCTAGCACGCGCTTGGGTCAATGTTCTGAAGGTCCTTTGAGGTCGGGGTGGTGCTTGACTAGACGAACCAACCTCCTTGGTGCTCCTTGGCCTCCTAATTGGTGCCATTGCTACAATACCTTATTAAAAACAAAACTAAAGCCAAAAATTAGTACTAAAATCCAACAAATTGAAGAAAATAAGTGAAAAGATGGAGAAGTTTGAAACAAAAGAAAGAAATGGTTATGGTGGATGAAAGACGAGAGATGAACCTTGAAGAAAAGATGAAAAGTGATGAAATTGTTGGGGGAAATAGAAATATTAACTGAAAAGGAGGAATTCGGTGTAAAAATTGAGAAAAATGAAGAAGAATTGAGGGGTGAATGAAGGAGTTATTAATGGAGGTTTCAAAGAGAGAAAGGAAGAAGAGAGAGAGGGTGTCGGGTTGAAGATGAAGAAAAGAGGGGAGGGGAACAGGCACCGCGGTCGAAAACCTAGACGATGGCAAATAGCAGCCCACCACGGACCGTGGGGTCCACCACGCTCCGTTCGTGGTGGCTGCTGGACCGAAAATGTTTTTACCAAATTTGGCATCCTAAGGCCGTAGGTCTGGGACTCTGGCCGTGGTGCAAAACATTTTATTCCTAAACACATTTTTTTTTTATAAATGTCTTATTCTCACTCTCACTCTCTTCTTTTTTTTTGTTTTTTTTTTCAAGCTACAAAAAACACAAAACAAAGGAAAATGAAAAAGGAAAAAGTAAAATAAGAAAAGCTTGGGTTGCCTCCCAAGAAGCGCTCGTTTAAGGTCCAGAGCTTGACCCTTGTTCTAGGCTTGGTCCGGATCTCCTTTATCACAAATCGTAAAATTGAACTTCTGCAGCTGAAGGTACCATCTTAGCAATTCTTGTTGCAGATCCTTTGTCTTCATAACTTGGTGCTATAGCGCATCATCAGCATAGAGAACAAACAGTTCTCGTAGCCCATCAGATGGGTTGCCATCTATTGGCTCAATCCCCACATCAAAGTCAGCATCAAAACCTTCTAAAGGGGGGCATAGAATGAACAACTCGAGCAAATCTGCAGTAATCACTTAGCAAAGGATCATTAGAAGTAGGGGCCTCGATCTCGTTGGTTAGGTGGCATAGGAGCAGAAAACTCCACTCTAACATACCTTTGATTAGGATCCTCTTATAAAGTCCATTCAGAATCAGGAGGATCTTCATTAGGCAAGACGTCCTCCATATCATATTCGGGGGAAAAGGGTAAAGCATCTAAAATAGAAAAACGGGGAGAAATCGCGTTCTCCTTCTTATGAGTAAAGAAAGCAGATCTCCCATCTACCTCGAAAGAAATACAACCATCTCTAACATCAATGTGTCAACCAGCTGTCGCTAAAATGGGCCTCCCTAGGATAATTTGGGCATCGTCAGTCTCAGGCATATCGACAACAATAAAGTCCTCTAATACCCAAATGTCACATATATTAATAAGTACATCATCCAACTTACCTATGGGCTATGTAACAGAACCATCAGCCAATTGAAGTGAAAATGGTGCGGCTAACAATGGTCCTTGGTGCAATTTGTGAAACAAAGAGTAAGGCATAATTCTAACACTTGCATCTAAGTCACAGAGACCTCTCTCAATCCTCACTTTTCCTACAATGCAAGGGATAGAAAAACTACATGGGTCGAGAAGCTTAGAGGGAAAAATGGTGGGGATCTCAATAGAGTCATCTTTTACAAATGTGGCAGTCTTGCCATCATTTTGTTTCTCTTTACTACCAGCCATGGTTATCTCTCTGCCCTCTTCCATTAGTACTTCCTCAGGGTCAGATAAGTTCTTTTTATCATCTTTCATGGTGACACAGTTACAGTGCTCACGAGGGTTGAGTTCAAGTTTACTGGAAAGTCTATCTAGGGGCGTAGATGAAAAAGCAGTTTTTTGGGCAATCTGTGCCTCTAACATCTTATTGTGAGTTGTAAGCACATCAACTTTGGTAGCTAACTGCTTAATATACTCATCTTTTTCTGTTGTGCCATAAGCATGCTTTCCATCATTGCTTCTAAGCTAGTCTTTTGGGGAATCTGAGAAGGGAATGAGGGCCTTTGAAAACCGGGGGGTACTCTAGCATTCATAGGGGGCATATTCATTGAGTTTGAGTTTGACCTATAAGAGAAATTTGGGTGGTTCTTCCAAGCCGGATTATAAGTATTAGAGTAAGGGTCATGGAGCGGTCTTGGGTGGAAATTTTGAACATAGTTAACTTCATTTGATTCTTGGGAAATAGGACTCCCAACAGGACAATGCGAAGTTACATGATCAATTGAACCACAGGTATCACAAGGGGAACGGGCATTAGCGTGGATAGCATTCACATTTAATTGGTCTAGTCTTTGAGTCATGGCATCTACTTTAGCAGAAAGTAAAGTCAGAGGATAGACTTCAAACTTACCTCCAACCCTCTTGGGTTGGGTGCGTTCAATGGACAACTGAAAATTATTTAGCGCCATCTCCTCGATAAACTATACGCTTCATCTTCGGTCTTACACATAAGAGTTTCTCCTGCTGCTGCATCAATGGTGGACCGCACAACTTGGGTCACGCCATTGTAAAACGCATGGATAATCATCCAGTGCTGAAGACCATGATGGGGACCTAAACGCAGCAAATCCTTAAAACGCTCCCAAGCTTCATAGAGCGTCTCATCTTCTCTTTGCAGAAAATTGGTGATCTGATTTTGCAGTCTCACTGTCTTGCTCGGGGGAAAGAATTTGGCATCTACTCGTCCCAAGTCGTTATGCAACCAATTGACAAGGCATACAAGCACGCCCTCCCTTCATCCCTCAATGAAAAAGGGAATAAACGTAAGTGAATCGCATTGCTGGAAACTCCGTTTAATTTTAGCGTGTCACACACCTCCAAGAATACTGAGAGGTGGAGATTTGGATCCTCCTAGGGAGTTCCATCGAACTGAGACTATTATACCATGGAAATTAGTGCCAGCTTGAGTTCGAAGCTGTTGGCATCTACTGCAGTTCGAGCAATATTGGAGGCAATACCTTGGACTCCGAGGGTAATGAAATCATGAAGGGTCCTTATTTCTTCACCCTCCATGCTTGAATTCGTTCTTGCTTCACGACTTTGTTCTTCGATTCTTTGTTTTTCCTTCTTAAACGAAAAGTCCTCTCAATTTCTAGATCAGGCTTGTATAAGATCAGACTTCGCATAAACAAGAAAAATTCATGCGAGCACTTCACCAACACCACCAGTGCAATTAAATAGGAAAAGAAAAATTACTAATAAACAAAACAAATCAAAACGATGCTTAGTCACTTTCGTAAGACAATACTCAATAGTTAGCAATTTCATCCCTGGCAACGGTACCAAAAACTTTGATTGAGTGAGTGTGAGTGTTGTAACTACAACTACCTGTACTATTGCAAGCACATGGGTAGATGCAGTATAGACAGGGTTATTGTTCCTCAAGGATCAAAGAAACTTACTGAGTTTTACCTATTCAAATGTGCTAAGCAAAACTATGTTCAGGAGGGATTTCTATCACCAAACACAAATTAAACTTGACTAAATCAATAAGAGAAAAACATATAGGAATTTTCATAATTGTGAAAAGAATTGGATCTATTATAATAAGCATGCACTATTCCTTAATTGGTAGACTTCAAGGAATTGTAATCTTTTCAAGAAACTTGATCTATTCTTTCAAAATCAATCAAATTTTCCTAAACTAAGCAAACTTCGTTCTCTCAAACTAATTTGGCTTAATCCAAGTTAAATATTTTTGATTACTTTCTAGCCCTCTTAATGCATAAATCTCCCTTTCGAGACGAAGTTATGTTACGCCTAATTAAGCAATCCAATAATCCAAATGTCCTCTTTCGAATATTCACTCGGTTTGTTTCAAGTGTGCAAGTAAATTTTGGACAAAAATCAACCCATAACATACAAAACTCTTGATAGACAAAATCAAACCAACTATGAGAACAGCACAATTCAATAAACTAAAACATGATCCAATATCTTTCACAAATTACTAAATCTCTAGACTAAGAAAACTACTGAGACATGATTGAAAAGATAAACTAACCAAAGATTGGATTGAATATGAGTGAAAGCGCTTTGATTGAGATGGCCTTCACCAAGGGCTTCAGAGCTGCCTCAGAACCAAGAACTTCCACACTCAAAATCCTCACCAAAGCAAACAAACTAAAAACTAAGAAACTCCGAAAGAAAAGACTAATCTAACTATGTTATTACAAGAGAAATCCTAAGAATTTGATTGAGAACTTCTAAAATCTTCTTCTTCTCTTCTGCTGCTCAAAACATCCGTATTTATCAAAAACCAAGACGAATCTCAACCACACAGCCGAGGGAAAACGAAGAGGCAACAATTTACAGCACACCACAATCCGTGGCCATTACCACGGTCCAACCGTGGTCAGTGCTGGAACCAAGCTTTTTGATCTTTCTCTTCTCTACGGCCGTGGCATCTGATGGTTGACTGTGGGGGAGGTCAAAATACAGCCATTGAAGGGCAAATGTTGGGTGAAAAGACTAAAAATCCTGCGAAACACATAAAACAACTACACCCAAGCATAAATTGAGAATAGGAGAGTAAATAACATCATTTAGCACAAAATTCTCCTAAAAACGAGGCAAGATGGCCCTAAAAAGGTGTATACTTTAAGCACTTATCATAGCTCAATGGCAAAGCCGATCCAAAGTTAGCCCAAAAGTGCAAAAATTATTGAACAAACAAGCTAGGAAATGAAGTTTTCGAAATCATTGATAGACCACATTGTCAAGTTTGAATCAACCTCCCCTAAAATCATCAAATACAATCACATCGACATATGAAGCAATTGGAGCTAGTAATATCAGTAGAATCTCACTATAGTCATGTGGCACTCATCACATATGTGTTTGAAAATGTAGGAAGGTTCTCTCAATTCCTATTCCTTAGACTCAAATCTACCATAAGCTTGATAAGACTCTCTAATTCGCAATCACTAGTATGCAATGCATATTAGACAATCATGAGGACTTTATGAGGTTGTAACGGGGCCATGGATAAAGGTAAGAGAGGAATGAATATTCTAAAAATGTGGAGCTAGAAGTCATAGACTAAGAGCTAAATGCTTCCACTATGATTATGAAGCACTCTCCTCCAACCAATACATTTCAATAACAAATTACATCCCCTTTCACAACCAAATGAAGATAAGCAGAGTTGAAAGTCATATATACTTTTTACAATCCAAACAAGGCCAACACTTCCTTTTTTCTTTTTTTTTTCTTCTTTTCGTTCTCTTTTTTTATTTTGTTTTTTTTTTCCATATATTTTTTTCAATCTCACAAAAGAGTTAGCCAAAGGAGTACGTATCAAACTTAAATTTCAACTCTTCTCTAATCTTTGTACAGTAAGACAAGAGATTTCTTATATAAACACAATAACACAAATTCCTTCACCAATTGACCAACCAAATCCACCAAAAAGATCTCAATGCACCTTAATAACTCTCAATCAGACTCGATTTACGAGAATGAAACGCTCCTCTAGTCTTGGCTTAAGGTTTAGATAATTGTTTGGCCAAAGGCTATGTTTAAAGGTTCAATTCAATAAAAACGGATAAACGCTCAAAGGGGCTAGCAAAGGATATATTATTTATAAGGGTGGCTGTTTGGTCTTTTGGGTTAACAAGTAAAAGAATGCCTTAATCATGTTACCTAAATGCATATGGTAAGGGTGATCTTGAATGAGAGTCAAAATAAGTTCTCGAGAAATAATATCAAGGAAGAGTCACTCATGAATTGAGAAGAGACTAAATTGATAAATCAGTCTTTAAAAGCTCAAAGTCTCATGGGGCATTTACCACGGTCATACCTAGCTCATTAGGAGACACATGCCAATATTCGTGTAAAGAATCATAGGGTAATCAATTCGCGTTCAACATATGGTCAAAACGTGAAGCTTATTTTTACAAACTCATTTCAAACACTTTATTCAAAATTCGGCAATTCAAATGATCAATCTAAACAAAAGAAGCCTACCTAGTCCACAAAGTTCATCGTCAGAGGATTTTTTTCTTTGTTTTTCATTTTTTTGATTTTTCTTTTTTTGCTTAAGTGAATGCATGCTCATAATAACAATACTAAGAAAATGCAAAAACTATGAAAAGGAACCAAAAAGTGAAAAGAAATCTAAATGTACCTCTAACATGCTCTGGCTACATAAAATTAAAACCTAAAATGCAGCTCTAAATGCAAGCATGAACAATATATATAATGCATACGCAAGCACACACCAAACAAGTCAGGCATCAAATGTCATCAATTAGCTGACTAATTCTCCCATGCTTGAACAATACATTGTCCTCAACGTGAGCACAGAGTAGAAAAGGGAAGGGGAGTAGCAAGAAGCAATCAGAAGGGAGGTGGGGAAGAATGGTGGGGAGGTTGACCATAAGAGATATGTCAATCTTGCTAAGTCTCTAAACATACCCTAAAGTCCTGAAAATATTGGGTCTGGGTAGCAAGCATCCCACGAAGCTTTTCATGCCGTTCTTGGCCAAAGTCGCGAAGAGCGGCGTTCTCCAAGGCAACATAGGCTTGAAGGGACACTTACTCCTCCTGAATAGACCTAAGGGTGGCTTGGACTTCTTCATAGTTAGTGGACGGTCATTGGGATGAGGAACTAGGTCCGACTTGATGAGTAAATGGGGATGGAGGAGGTGCGGGTTGAACAACCTCAAGATCGCCTGATATCTATTGAAGGTTAGCCCGGTGAAGTAAGGTAATCCGATTAACATTGGGAAGCGGCAGAAGTTGATCCCTGGGATGAATCCAGCACAAATGTCCAGCCTCTACTTTGCAATAGTTCATTAGCTCAAAAACGGCTTGACTAAGCTGCTCAAACCCACTTGATCCTCAAGATTGGGCTCAACACCCAAAAATCTAGTAATGGTGGTGATTGCACCCCTAATGACTATCCTATCCTTAGTGCTAACAGCCACACTCTACAATTGTTTGGCCAAGAACTCCCCAAGAACACCATCTAGCATACAAG
This sequence comes from Selenicereus undatus, assembly GCA_017589665.1. Classification (NCBI taxonomy): domain Eukaryota; kingdom Viridiplantae; phylum Streptophyta; class Magnoliopsida; order Caryophyllales; family Cactaceae; genus Selenicereus; species Selenicereus undatus. Next base: position 62,632,104 of record JACYFF010031956.1, on the reverse strand, counting down.
ACAGGAGGTATAACTCAGATAATCTCAGGACATTCAAACTATCATCCCGAGCAAATAAACAACAAGCAAGAATATGCTGAGCCACCCGAATGCAAGGGTTCTTAATATGGGTGCATTTGGAAGAACTAATGTTGTGCCTAAAACTCCTCAAAAGCTCACCCTAAAATGCATTCGGGTTGAAGTCACGGGGAACTTGATGGTTTGTAAGTCCATGCTAGGTGGAAAACCAAATATGCTACTAAAGGTACCTAAGTTCAACTCAAAAAATTGCCCTTGCAAATAAAATGAAATATATCTTGCTTGATATTGAGGCCTTTGAGTGGCCTCAACATGCAAAGTACTAAGAAATTCTAGAGTGAGGTTCTGATATGTATGCTCTTTCATTTCAATAAAATGGCCCAAACCCCCTGTGCAAATAACCACTGTATATCATCCAACAATCCCAAACATCCTAATAATTCCTCATCATAATAACGAGTTGTCATAACAATTCATTCATTAAAGCAAGGATATCTAGCAACATGTTTGGGGTTAGTGAAACCAAGGGGATGAGGAACGTTACCTCGAGTCTGTGTGTTAATGGAAGTACGGGAGGTTCGTGGAGGATGTAGTGGTGTTTGGCTAGATGTCCCCACCTCCTTCATACTCCTTTGTCTTTTGGCGGGTGTGATGTAAAATGTAAGAAAATTGAAACAAAAACCTCAAAAATGAGGTGTGAGTAAAGAAAATGAAGAATTTAAGTGAAAAAGAGGAAGAATTAGAGAGAGAAGAAAATGGTTACGGAGGAAGGTGAAAGTGAGGTGAACTTGTAGAAGAAATGGTGGAACGAGATGAAATTTATTTGAGAAAGAGAAAGATTAAGAGAAAAGGGAAGATTTTGAGTGAAAGTGGGAAAAAAAATAATGGAGAAATTAAAGGTTTAACAATGGAGGGTTTAGAGAAAGAAAGGGGGAGGTAGAGAGAGACTGTTTTGAGGTAGAAGATGAATGTGGGGGAAAGTCGATGGTCAGTACGGTCAAAACCCTTGACCCTAGCCCATAATAGTCCACCACGGACCATGGGCGATGCCACGGTTGGACCGTGATGGCTGCTGGATACCTGGTTCTCCATTCTACTTGGAGGGCATGCCATGGACTTTATTGGAAATTACGGTCCGTCCGTGCCCATCATCTTTCTTCCTTTTATTTTTGTGTTCTTTTTCCTCCCTTTTTTCTTTTCTCTTTTTTTGTCTTGTCACTTTTTTTTCATTTATGAAAAACTACCTAACAATGGAAACAAAGCTATAAAAGGGATTGGGTTGCTTCCCAAGAAGCGCTTTTTTAAGGTCAAGAGCTTAACCATGCTTCTACGTGCATTCAAGATCGGTAAACGTATGGATGACGACTTTGTCGATAGGGTCGCCCACAAGATAAGGCTTGAGTTGCGGTCCATTTACCTTGAATGTATTGGTGGATTCACTCCATATATCTACTGCCCCATGAGGATGAACCTTGATGACTTGAAATGGTCCCCACCACCGGGATCTTAACTTGCTAGGAAATAATTCCAGCTTGGAATTGAGCAAAAGAACCATGTCACCTTCCTCAAATCTCTTCTTAAAAATGTGCTTATCATGCCATTTCTTGGTCCTTTCCTTGTAAATGTGGGAGCTCTCAATTGATCATTTTAATTGCCTAATAAGTTCACGTACTTGCAAAGCCCGCTTCTTACCGGCCACCTTAAGACCAAAATTGATCATTTTAATTGCCTAATAAGCTTTGTGTTCAAACTCGCCCGGCAAATGACAAGACTTCCCAAACATTAAATGGTATGGGTAGTGCCTAAAGGAGTCTTGTAAGCAGTTCGGGAGGTTCAAAGAGCATCGTCAAGTTTCGAAGACCAATCTTTTCGGGATCTATCCACCGTCTTTTCCACAATATTCTTCAATTCCCGGTTAGATAGCTTGACTTGGCCACGCGTCTGGGGATGATAAGGTGTAGCGACTTTATGAAAGACCCCATACTTCTTCAAAAGTGACTCAAGTGATTTATTTCAAAAGTGGGTCCCATTGTCACTTAAAAGAGCTCTCGGTGTGCCAAATCTCGTAAAAATATTTTTCCAGAGGAACTTTACGACAACCTTAGAATCATTGGTTGGGGTGGAAATGGCTTCGACCCACTTAGAGACATAGTCAATCGCGACGAGGATGTAGGGATCGTTATGGGAGGGAGGAAAGGGTCCCATGAGGTCAATCCCCCATATATCAAACAACTCCACCTTAAGAATGCCACTTTGAAGCATCTCATGTTGCTTGGAAATGTTTCCCGTTCTTTGGCATCTATCACAAGTCATAACAAATTTTCTTGCATCTTTGAAGAGGGTGGGCTAATAAAAATCCGCTTGGAGTACCTTTGCAATAGTCTTGTCCAGGCCAAATTGTCCACCATAAGTTGAGGCATGACAATGGTGTAGAACACTATGAACTTCATCCTCTAGCAAGCATCTTCTATATATCCCGTCTCCATATAGTTTGTAGAGAAGAGGTTCCTCCTACACATAATATTTGGCACCAGAAAGGGATTTCTTCCTTTCTTGATAAGATAATCCAGGAGGTAGCACCCCACACCTTAAAATTCACCCAATCAGCATACCATGGGGTGGCTTGGTGAGAAATGACAAGTAGTTGATCATCTGGGAAAGAATCATAAATGGGGAGCTCTTTACTAGGAGTGGCTTTATGGCCTAGGTAGGACAAGTGATCCACCACTACATTCTCCATTCCAGACTTGTATTTGATCTCTAAATCGAGCTCTTAGAGGAGAAGAGCCCATTGGATAAGGCGGGGCTTAGAGTCGAACTTCTTCATTAGGTGCTTCAAAGCTGCATGATCAGTGAAAATAATGACCTTGGAATTTATCAAGTAAGACCAAAATTTTTCCAACGCCGACACAACTGTTAGGAACTCTTTCTCCATCGTGGCATAATTTACTTGAGCCTCATCAAGAGTTCAGGTCGCATAGTAAACAACATATGGCTTGTTGTCCTCCCTCTGGCCTAGAACTGCCCCTACTGCAAAATCGCGCTCATTAAACATCACCTCAAAAGGAAGCCCCCAATTTGGGGCTTGCATTACTAGAGCCGTAATCAATGCCTCTTTTAACTTGAGAAAAGCACTCACACATTCTTTATTAAAATCAAAAGGCACATCCTTAATAAACAAATAGGTGAGTGGTTTTGTAATTTTTGAAAAATCTTTTATGAACTGCTGGTAAAAACCAACATGGCTAAGAAAACTCACACTCTTTATAGAAGTTGGTGGGGGTAATTTTTCAATCACCTTTACCTTTGCTTTGTCAACCTCAATGCCCTTATTAGAAATGATATGACCTAAAACAACCCCCTCTTGTACTAAAAGATGTCACCTTTTTCGATTCAAGACCAAATTTGTATCTTTACACCTTTATCAGACCTTGACCAAATTATTCAAGCAATGGTCAAATGTTGTACCCTACACCAAAAAATCATCCATAAAGACTTCCATTATGTCCTCAATAAAATTAGAGAAAATAACCATCATATAGTGGTGAAAAGTAATTGGGGCATTACATAGCCCAAATGGCATTCTCCTATAAGCATATGTACCATAGGGACAAGCAAATGAGGCCTTTTCTTGGTCACTAGGATGAATAGGGATTTGAAAGAAACCCAAATACCCATCTAAGTATAAAAATATGAATTTGTGGCCAGCACTTAAAGCATTTGGTCTATAAAAGGAAGGGGAAAATGTCCTTTCGAATGGCCTTATTCAATTTTCAATAGTCAATGTACATACACCATCCCGCGACAGTCCTAGTAGGAATTAGTTCATTGTTCTCACTTTTGATGACCATTATTCCCCCTTTCTTAGGTACTACATGGACCTGGCTTACCTACTTACTATTGGAGATAGGGTAGATAATGCCGACTTTAAGTAGTTTCAAAGTTTCCTTCTTAACTACTTCTTGCATACTAGGATTCAACCTTCTGTGGTGCTCAATTGAGGGCTTATGGTCATCTTCCATTAGAATATGATGCATGCACACAGACGGGTGAATTCCTTTTAGATCATGAAGAGTATATCCTATGGCCTTACGATGCATTCTAAGTATTCTATGCAAAGATTCAACTTGATACGTACTTAAACTCGCATGAACAATCACAGGATAAGTAGAATTAAGCTCAAGAAACTCATACCTCAAAGAAGAAGAAAGAGGTTTCAATTCTACCTGGGAAGCGCATTCCTCATCAGATGAGGATTTTGCATCACTTACCAAGGTTTCCGCTTTAGCTAGCGTAGGTGTAACTTGTGGAGAGGCTTCTAAGAATTGAGCACACATTGCCACTTCAGGATTTGTATCCTTAGCAGAACTATCATTCAACATACAATGCTTAAGAGGGGTCATCAGATTCATGGTTAGAAATGGTTTCCCATACCAAACTATCAACCACATCAATCATGTGGCATTTATAAAAAATGGAAGGAAATTTAGAAGCCTTAAACAGGTTGAGCTCGACATGATCATCACCCACCACATCAAAAGACAACTTAGCATTTTTGACATCAATATGGCTCCCAGCGGTGGCCAGGAAAGGCCTCCCAAGAATGATGGAGGTGCGTGTACCCTCATCCATCTCAACTATTACAAAGTTTATTGCAACATATAAATCTCCCAGTTTAATTAGGACATCCTCTAAAATGCCCACAAGGTATTTTACAGAACAATTTGCTAATTGTATGAGGTCTCATTTCTCCTAAATCCAACTTTTCACACAAAGAAAGGGGCATCAAACTCACACTTGACTCCAAATCACACAAAGCACATTCAATAGACGCATTCCCGAACAGATAGGGAAGTGAGAAACTACCGGGATCTTTAAGCTTAGCGGGACGCTTGTTTTGGATTGCAGCACTACACTCTTCAGTCAAGGCAATAGTCACGTACTCTTCTAGCTTTCTTTTATTAGACAAAATCTCTTTTAAAAACCTTGCATAAGAGGGCATTTGAGACAAGGCATCAGTAAATGGGATATTAATGTATAGTTTCTTCAAGACCTCTAAAAACTTTTCAAACTGCAAATCAAGCTTAGCCTTAGCTATTCTTTGAGGGAATGGTAAAGGTGGAGTGCAAGGTTTGGGGGATATTTGCTTAGACTCTTTAGGAACCACATTAGCATCCTTCACAACATCATCTTTGTGCAAATCAGTAGAGGTAATAGACACCTCTTTCTCAACAATCTCAACATTATCATCATGCTTATCATGCAAAGACTCATTATTGCTTACCCCCTTAGGTCCCTCAAGTTGTTTTCCCTCTCTTAGGAACATGGAGTTGCATTGCTCCCTAGGATTTGGCTTAGGTTTACCTAGGAAACTACCAGGGGGCATAGATGAAGAGCTAGCTTGTTAGCAATTTGGGCTTCCAACATCTTGTTATGAGTAGTAAGCACATCAACTTTAGATGCTAAATGCTTTATATACTCATCTTGATTTTGTTATGCCAAAAGCATACTTTCCATCATGGCCTCTGGGTTGGACTTTTTGGGAGCTTTTTGGGGGAAAGGGAGGTCTCTGAAATCCGGGGGGTTGCCTAGCATTCATTTGGGGTATAGTGGAAGGGTTAGGCCTATATGAGAAATTTGGATGGTTCCTCTACCCCATATTATAAGTATTTGAGTAAGGGTCATTGATTGGTTTCTGGTTAAAATTGTTGACATAATTGACTTAGTCGCTAGTGTTTTGGGCAAAAGGACTCCCAACTTGGCAATTCTTAGTCAAATGGTCGACATATTTCACATGATAGGGAGGGGCATTAGAATTCATAGCATTCACATTCAATCGTCCTAACCTTTGAGTCATCGCATCTACTTTAGCATTAAGTAAAGTAAGCACATCAACTTCAAGCTTACTTCCAACCCACTTGGGTTGGTCTCGTTTGTTGGAAAACTGAAAATTGTTGAGCTCCATCTCCTCAATCAAATTGTAGGCCTCATCCTTAGCCTTATTCATCATGGTTCCCCCTGTCGCCACCTCAATAGTTGACCTTATAGGTTAGGTCACTCTATTATAGAAAGCTTGAACAATTATACATCGTTGAAGACCATGGTGAAGGCGCAACTACAACAAGTCTTTGAACCACTCCCAAGCCTGATAGAGTGTCTCATAATCCCTTTGAGTAAAGTTGGTGATTTGGTTCCTCAAACTTGCCGTTTTGCTTGGTGGGGAGAATTTGGCAAAGAAGGCTCTAGTAAGCTCATCCCATGTGGTGAAGCATGCGAGAGGCAAGGAATGAAGCCTTGCGCTTGCCTTGTCCCTAAGTGAAAAGGGAAATAGCAGCAGTTAAATGGGATCAGTAGAGACTCCATTGAGCTTCAATGTGCCACACATCTCTAAAAAGACCGAGAGGTATAAGTTCAGGTCTTCCAACGGGGTGCCCCCAAATTGGGATTATTGCACCGTGCAAATAAGAGCTGGCTTGAGCTCAAAATTGTTGCCTCAATGTTAGGACGAGCAATGCTTGAGGCGAAGCGTCCTTTTTTGCTCACCTCCTTATCCCACCATAATTGGTGAGGTCCCTCTAGCCTTGCGCCTTTGTTCCTCAAGTCTTCGCTTCTTCCTCCTTAATGAAAAGTCCTCTCAATCGTAGGCTTGGGGTCCGTATAGAAATGGACTTCGCATAAAAGGGGGAAAATTCCTACAAGCACAATCACAAACACTACCAATGTAATAAAAAAGAAAAGGAAAATAAAGTAAAGCACTTAGTCAATTTTGTAATATTAACTCAATAGTTAACAATTTGGTCCCCGACAATGGCACCAAAAACTTGACACGTCCGCAAGCGCACGAGTATTGTAGTTTAGATCAAAATATCGTCCTCAAGGACCATAGTAATCTATCGAGTTACGTCCTAATGAAATTGCTAAGCGATCAAACTTTTCAACAAGTCGATTTACATAAACTAATTATCTAATTTGAAATTCAATCAAAGTAAAGCGTCTTGGAATTCGATTCCTCAAGTAAAGAGTTGGATCATATAATTAAGCATGCACTTCTCATGGGGTTGGATGATTTAAGGAATTACAATAGAATAAAATTTAATCCTTTCTTTCGAAACAAATTAAATAGCCCAAACAAGTTCAACTAACACCCTCTCAAGTTTCTTTGATTTAGTCTAGGTTGAAGATTCATGAATGCTAAGTCTCCTTTTAATAAAAAATTCTCTCTCGAGTTTCGCTAAGTTAGGTTCTATCAAGGTGATCTAGTAGGGAGTTTCACTTTTCAGTACTTCATTCAACTACCTAAGATGAGCAAGCAAAATTAGCCAAATTCTACTCACAATATTTCAATCTCAAGATAGAAGTAAATCATTCCAATCATGAAACAAGCACAAGATTGTAGAAATAAAGGATCCAACTATAATACTATGGCTAACAAATCCCTAGATTGCATAAAATTGCTCACTCATATTTCAAATTCAACTAAAACAAGAGTTCAAGAATAAGTTCAAAGGGAAGGAAAACTTTGTAACAATGGCTACCCTTTAATTGTGCAACAATCTTCAAGCCTCCAAGGGCAAAGCCTCTCCCTTCAATTCTTCTTTTGCTCTCAAAAATAAACTAAACTAAACTCTAGCTAAAAGAGATATGGATGTGAGAGTAGTAGTGAGATGGTGATGGGTGCTCTCTTCTTTCTTTAGTCAAAAAGCACGCTCTATAAGTACCAAATGGAACGTCCTGAGCCGCTTAACGAAGGAAAATGAAGAGGTTAGCAGCTATAGGCTCACCACAGTTCGTAGGGGACACCATAGGCAAACCGTGGTTCTGGCTGGTTTTGAAATCTTTTACTCTTCTCTTGCTCCACGAGGATGGGACTTGGGGTGCCTTTGTGGTGGGCTAATAAGCACTTAAATGAGGGTTAATTGCTGGGTCAAATGGTCAAAAATCCCGTAAAAATCTCCAAAGAACCATACCCAAGCATAAAACGAGAATAGGAGTATAAATTATGACATAAAACTCATGAATTCCCAAAAAAGTGCTACAAAATGTTCTAAAAATGAAGTATATAAAAGCACTTATTGGCAACCTAAACTCGACAATGACCAATCTAATGCAAAATTTTGAAATCAATATTGTCGAATATTGTCCAAATCATTTATTTTGTTTGTAATCATTTTTAGGATGCACATTAGAAAAACTTGCACAAAGGCATATTCTAGGTCTATTGGAGTCAGGGATCTAACTTTCATTACTTTCCACATAAAGGCAAATTCTAGGGTTATTACTTTCCAAAATCTAACTTCCATTACTTTCCACATTAACCATTAGTGTTGTAAAAAGCTAGACATAACTTCATAAGCAGATTGCTTATAAGTATGCACAAAAGCTTGATCATAATTTAACTCAAGTTAGGTGTCTTCCTAAATTTAGTTTTACTTATTCAAAAAGCATCATCCGATTCCTTTATTTCTATATCGAAAGACATAATTTATAGGAAAGAAACAAGTTCTTTTAACTTTATGAGGATACTTGGGTTGTCTTCTACCCCATATGAAATTAGGAATTCATTCAATCAAGATAAATTGCCAATTATACAAGAAGTGCCAACACTTATAAAGTGCTTTTAATAATTTAAACACAAAGACACTAGGATCAAGGTTCATGAGATTTAAAATGTAATATAGTGCATATCTTCAGTCTTTGGAACGTCTAGTAGAGCCTAAACAACCATCACAAAAGCACAAATAGTTACTACAACAACCTTCACACCATTTGCAACAACCTTCACAATATTTATAGCAGATTACATGACCAGAGTAGCAGGTTGCAATAAAAGCACCAATACGCACAATAGGGTTGACTAACTTATGCTATCTAACATCTGTTGTTTTTTCCCATTACTTTGTTTTTGTGACATCCATGACACTTTCATGAAGATTGTAAATGTGGATGTCATTTTTCTATGAAGACTTAGTTGGTTGGTTCTCATATCTTTTATTCACCATACTATAAAAGCATTACATCATATCCAAGTTATGCTATTCTAGGTTTGGCTGATTTGAACTTATTTAATTGATTTAATTCTTTATGGAAAAGATATAATTAATTTTATTAGTGTAACATGTACGCCATAATGATTCTATTTCTGACTTTAGAATAGATGCTACCTATACTTGAAGTAGTTTACATAATACACAAAAGGCATGCGTATGCCCATATAATGTACAATTTGAAATACTACACAAATAGTTTACATGTTTAGAAGTACTTGTAGGGGATTAGAAAATGTGGGTACCTAATAAATTAAGTTATTTACTAAAGCATGATTAAATTATGTTAGAACTGTTGAGTTAGAAAGAATAATTGGGCATTGCTTATTTTGTGTGGTAAGAAAGATAGAGAGGAGTAAATGAGTGGGCAACAACAAAGAATGGCCAAGCAAAACAACGGTTCATTACATAATTCAAAGAGGCTGTATGAGGTGTTAGTGGCAGTTAAAGCATCAGAAACAAAAAACGGAAATCCTTAGAACTTGCTTAATAACTATTTATTAAATTTCATGCTTGTCATATGCCATTGTCACCCGATTAGATCATCCCACAAAAGGGTAAATTGTCACACCCATAAACTATTGATATTCTTATTTTCTTATAAATGTATTAATATACTTACATAAATTTTGCAATTACCATATGACATTCTTGCTTCTTTCTCTAGTTCATTGACCTCTCACATATGTCATCGTTATCCTACATCTCCTTCCCCTGTTACAAATATTTTACAATATACACAAGTACTAAAACTCTATCAAGCAAAGAGGAATTAAAAACTCAATTTGAGGGAACCAAGATCAAAATCACGGACATAGAGTTTTGCAGTACTACTAGGAACATAAAAGCTATTATTGAAAGAACTTGCATTGCAAAATTGCTCATTAGATAATCCCACAAATTACAAGTGCATATTTTATCAAATCCTAAGCAAGAAGATTAACCATCACTAGAAACATTAGCCAATAATGAATGAATCATCCAAAGCACTAAGAACTGATATTGATTTTGAAAGCAAAATTTCATTGATTCCTCACTAAAAATTATAATAAACCAAATATTAAGGCAATGAAACACTGTTTTTTTTACCTTCAATGCTATAGGTCTTGTTGACAAGAATATCAATTTATCCCTAAGGATCGAGATCTTATGCCCTAGTTACACAATTGAATCACCATATAAATTGCTAATTTAGCTTAATATAAATGGGGATTTCGATAGCAATTGGAAAATAAAGTCATAGAGTACATATACTTGGTGCAGTAGATCTTTGAAGTTCTTCAATTCTTGCTTGCAATTCAACGAGGAAGGATAAAGGGACAAGAGACGAATTACATGAATGAGCTGCAACCACCTAATTGGAGTATAATCATAGAAGGTCACTTCTAGATGGCTTCTTCTGAATAGGACTAGGAGACATATGGTTTAATTTTTCCCTTTGTTTGATTTTTTTTTTATAGAAATTGATTTTGACACAAAGTGAAATAGTTTGTAGAATAAGAAATTAAAATTTTAAAATAACCAAAGCAAAAAAGGAGGGAATTCTTTTCAATAGATGAAAATGTTCCTCTAAATCTGACCCACCTTTCTAGGGAACACATTGCATTTTGTGGCAATTTTGCTAATTGCCACAATAAACTCCCTTTTTTTTTATGGTAATATTAGATTTTTTATAATTATTTTAGTATTTTTAGATTATTGCAGCAAATTTAAATTTACGACAGATAAATTGCTACACAAAATCAATTTTGTTGTAGTGCATGATCTTACTGCAGTAGGAAAGGAGAGAAGACTGCAATTGAGTGAGTTAGAGGAGATTTGAGCAGAGGCATGTCAGTGCTAGATTGTCTAAGAGGGTGGAGTTTTGTACATAATCAAGTGATTTTTAGGAAGGACTTTACCCTAACCAAGAAAGTGCTCTTATATGATTTAAGGCTACACCTATTTCTAGGTAAATTTGGTCTCACTGGATGTGTACCTTTGTTGTTACTCACGTATTTCCTTATGGTGTAGTTGGGAGATAGGATCTTGCTACTAGAGCTAAGGAAAAGATTAATCGACAAAGGCCAAAGTAGTTCTTGGAGCTTCCTGGAGATGAGGATGTAGAGTGTTTGATGCTCCACGAACCATTAGTAATTTCTACAAGGTGATGAGTTTGCTCAAGTATATTTAATATCTAATATGGAATAATTGTTTCATCTCTTGTATATGTTATATATTGTGTCATTTTTTTTAATTTTTTCTATTATTTTTGTGTTCCTAATATTCCTTTTCCTACAATGCAGACATTGTGTGATCTTGGTGTGGCGGAGGGAAAACCATGCTTCAATATTTTTTTTAATAAAAAAAGAGAGAAAAGTTTTCGAAAAACTAAGAGATTTGACTTTTTTTATGTGATTTGGGGGAGTTGTACTATCTTGATTGATTTTGAACCCTTGCGACTTATTATTGAGTTATATATAAGTTTGTCATTCAATGCCCTACTTCTAAGCCCACTATTCTATTATAATTTTGAGTCCACTCCTTACTTGCATATCACCATTATTTTAGGGTTTAAGGCCTTTATGGTTGATTCTCTCACTCATCTTTACTTTTGTTTTGCTTTTATTTAGCCAAAACAATATCAAAAATAAAAAATAAATAAAAATCAAGATCGGATTGACAAGTATTCATTTGAGGCATTCACTACTTGGTGCTACTCTTTGAAACAATATTGCTATTAGAAAAGCTTGCTTCCCAAGTTAATAAGTCAAAAAAGTAGTCAAGTGGGATTGACTAAAATCTTGGTAAGGTTAACTCATAAGGTGATGGTACATCATTATACCGGACATTATAATTGATTCACTATTTTGATGGATTGTGGGGTGGAAAATTGGTATTGTTGTCACCCATAGGTACCAAGAATCTTGATACGTGAATTGGGCTTCTATATAACTTTATACTTAGGTTGTAAAGGTGATTTGTTCGTCAAGTATGTACATTTTTCCCTTGTATATGTATTGAGTATATTTGAAAATTTTCAAAAAGATTTTCTATTTTTTTCTTCTATTTCTCCTTTTCTTTTCTTCTATGAGGATTTGTGGATATATCTTTTGCAAACTCTCAAGAGACCACACTTGTCCACTTAGGGTAACATAGGGGTTTAAAGGGCTCGTTGCATATGCCAAGTGCAATCGTAGTTCCTACGAAAGTGAGTTAGGTGTCTTAATTAGGTTTTTTCTTTTCTTTCATTTTACTTGAGGACAAGCAGGTGTTGGGGTATTTGTTTACTCACCAAATATGCTAAATATTATACCTTTATTAACTTAGTTTTTTAATCATCCTCGAGTTTATTTTGTTGTTTAATAGGTTTTTGTATACTTTTGTAGGTGATAAATGAATGAGGAAAAGGCTCAGAAATTGTAATTTAAATAACCAATCTTACATAATTAGCGTAAAATTTCTTAGCATGAAGCTCTAAAAGTACCAAATAGAAGAAAAATAAAAAGAAAGAGAACAGAACTAAAGTGGTTGATGTGGGCTTGTCAATTGAGCAGCCCAACAGTTAGTGCCTAAGGAAATCTAGCCTAGTCTAGCTACCATTTTCTTGCTTTGCTTAGCCCAGCCCAGCCACCTACTCAATTGAACGCCTGTCCAAGCCAACTTGTCTTTAGCATAGCCCAGTGCATAAGTCAACAACCAACATCACGTGGTTTCTATAAGTGCAACGACCCATTTTTCTCTAAGTTAATACAGCTCCTTCGTTGACCTAGCTAAAAAGCAACCCAACATGTGCACCTAGATCCTCCTACTATAGTATGGCTGTCATTTGCTGAAATAGAGTCAACGACCCAAGCATATAGCTGGTGAAAAATGAAAAGAATACAGTAGCGCATGGTTGTTTCTTGCCGCTTGGTCCATCATGTAATCAAGCTTGGCCCACTTTATTCGCAATGATTAGCTAAGGCTAATCATGATATCAGTAGCAGCAACCATTCAATTGGAAATTACTGGAATGAAGGAGGAAACGAGAAAGGGCAGTGGAAATTGTATAGAGTGGTGGTTATGTTGGAAAGTAGATGCAGATTAGGAAAGTGAGAACATTAGCTTAGGTATTAACTAGAAATCCAATGTAATTAGGATCCTTTAAAGGCAATGGAAATTATATTGAGGTAGTGGTTATGTTGGAAATTAGATGCAATTAGGAAAGTGGGAATATTAGCTTAGGTATTAGAAATCCAATGTAATTAGGAACATTTTTTTTTTCAGGGGGAGGGGGTTTACTACTAGTATAAATAGGGGCCTTGGTAGCACCTTTAATCATCAATTTCTCTACCTCTTAATTCTAGCATTAGTTCTAGCAATTTTGAAGGAGATTGTAATTGTAGGAATTGTTTCGAGTTGAATTTAATTTCAATTTCTTGTTTTAGTTTCAAGTTAATTTTTCTAGTTCTAATTTTAGTTCATTCTTTCTTCTTATTCTAGCTTTAATTCAAGCTTTCTCCTTTTACTTTTAATTCAGGCTTTATGGTTCCAATGTTATTCCAATTTTTGTCTTCCCAAAAATTCTCTCAATCAAAGTTTCAATTTTTGTTACTCTTTTGGGTTGATGGTTGAAATTACAGTCTTATGGTGATCACTCATTCAAGGTTCGGAATTCCTCTATTAGTTTTTCTAGAAATTGTGGTTTAAGATTTCTCTATTACTTTTATGTGGCTCAGGTAATCTCTTCTTCCCTTCTTCAATTTTAATAGTTTTATTTCAATTCCATGGCCTATTTTTAGATTAAGCTTTTGTGATGATCTTTACTATTACTTGAAATTAATTTAGTTTGGTTATTTGGTTTAGTGTAACTTAGGGCCTGTTCTATTTCACATTTTAGATAAATAGATAGAGGTAAGGAGATGTAAGGAGCTGTAAGAAACTATAAGGAGCTGTAAGAAGATGTAAAGAGCTGTAAGGAGCTGTAAGGAGATGTACGGAGCTGTAAGAAGATATAAGAAGCTGTAAGGAGCTGTAAGGATAGATGTAAAGAGTTGTTGAATTGTTGAAGAGTTATATAGTATGATTTGTTTTACAATGAACGTTTTGGATGAAAAATAATAATATTAAAATAATATACTTATTGAAAATAAACAATTAATTAAGTTAATTACATAACAATAAAATATATTAATCTCCATAAATTTGGTGAATAAAATTTCGTCCACTTGAGGTGATTTATTATATGAACATTGTTTTGATCGAATAAGCAAAGTATAACAAAAAAAACAAATTTTTTTTGACAAAATTGAATACAACTCTTCAAATAAATTCCTATTTTAAGTAAATAATTTTAAATACAAATAAATGTATGGTCATCTATAATAATATATATTTTATGTCGAAATTCAAATATAATTTACGTTATTATATTATGTTTTTATTTTTATGTAAATGTTGTGTTCATAAGATATTTAGAAATTTTGTATATTGGTAATATCATTAAAAAATATACATATTTCTGTAACTCAAATAAATGAATGTTATAGAAAATCTATGAGATGTAAGAAGATGTAAGGAGATGTAAGGATATTGTTAAGGATGTAAGGAGCTGTAAGGAGATGTAAGGATATTGTTAAGGATGTAAGCTCTTAACTAAATCTTAAAAAATGCGAAATAGAATAGGGCCTTAGTAGTTTAATACTAGTAATTCAACTCAATCCATCTCTGTCAGTGACCTGTATGGTACTATAACTATGGTTGTACACTTGCGACTTATTTTTATAGGTCCTACGATAGTTTTTAAACTAATGTGGCTCCTATTGTCGTTGCCGTCAATGCTAGATATATTATGAGAAGAATTCCTGGTTATGGTGGCACTAGGACTGGTGGATTGGATAGGTAGCCCTTGATTTTATCAAATGCTTTATGGCACTCTTCATCCCATTTTTGTTTTACTCCCATTTTGAATTTCTTGAAGATAAACTCATATACCACAGTCAAGTTTGATATAAAGCGATTGATATACTGTTCGTGACCAAAAACAATCTTTGTATTTCCTTTTCAATTTTAGGTGGTGGCATTTCATGTATCACTTTGATCTCTGAGGGGTCAACCTCAATTTTCATTAAATTAACAACATATCTTATTGTTTTTTGGAGGTGATTCCAAATGTGCATTTTTGTTGATTTAAGTAAATATTATATTTCTAAGTCTATAAAAGAACTTTTAAAGAGCTGGGACACTCCCAACTCTATCTTGAGATTTAATGAACATATCGTCTACATATACTTGTGTTTCCTTATTCATTAAGTAATGTAGTAAAGTGATAGCAATCCTTTGATAAGTTACCATAGCGTTTTTCAAGTCGAATGGAATTACGATGTAACAGTATGTTACCTATAGGGTGATGGAGGTAGTCTTTTTCATGTCTTCCTCTACCGTTTTCACTTGATTGTGGCTGAAATAACCGTCCATAAAAGAAAGGAGGGCATAACCCGCTGTGTTATCAACTAAGATATCTATATGGCAGAGAAAAGTCATCTTTTGGGCGTGCCTTGTTGAGGTCTTTAAAGTCCACGCACATTCTTACCCTTCCATATTTTTTAGGAACCAACATGATGTTTGCTTCCTTTTGAGGGTACTGTGCAACCTTTATAAAACCTACATCCAATTGTTTCTGAACCTCCTGCTTTATCTTGAAGGCCTATTCTGGTTTCATCTGCTTTACTTGTGTACTTTAGAATAAAGAGGAATCTTATACTCAGTTATATCTCAATCTATGCCAGCCATGTGTCTTTATAAGACCAAACAAAGACAACAATGAATTCTTATAAGAGTAAAGTTGAAGTTCTCTTGCTCCTCAGGAGTTAGAGATTTTCCCATTTTAGGGTCTTGGGGCTCCTCCAAAGTCTCCAAGTTAATTGATATTGTATCCTCAATTATGGAAGTTTAATTTTCATGTTCTTCCATTGCTTTCGCTATGTCTTTTAGGATTATTTCTTCATTTTCAACATCGTTAGAGCAAAGCATTCAATGGAAAGAGGAATGAGATGAGTTATAAGCTAAAAGAGTTCATTTTATTGAAATCGAAAATGTGTACATCTAATGCATACTCTAGGGAACCAAAAGTTGAAGATTGACTCCTAGACTCTATCCTAGATCCTATGGTAGACTTCTCTAAAGTTTCCCTTAAGGTTGTCGTGAATATCTTTCCCTCCTTTTTAGCTGTCCAAACCACTTGCTTGCATCTCTTCATGCCAACTTTGGTAATAAATTTTTTGGGATAAAATCTTTATTAGACATGGCAAAAGATAGCACAATAGCTGGGTCTTCCTGTCTCTCTTAACCTTGCCTAAATAGTAGCCTGAAGATGTCGCTTTTAACTAGATAAGACCAATCTTGCATGGATAGGTCAGTAGTAAATGCCTCTGCTTTTAGCAGCTGGCAGTTGTTAAATATTTCTAACTCAGTGACCCAGATTCTATTCGCCTTCACATAGTGGGGATTGAGGAAGTTGTAGAAAGGAAAATTATCTCCTCCCTAGAGAAATTGTCCATTAAGAGTAAGTGGGTAGGGCCTTATGGGGTAGTACTTCTGATCGCCCTTTCTAGCAGCAGGTTTTCACGCGTGTTCTTCTGACCTAGGCTTGGCTATTTCTTCTAGAATGGGCCAATGCGACCCAAACTTATAGTTTTCTTTTTGAGTTACAAAAAAGGTAATCCACCCTTATGCTCTTCTTCTCACAGTCTATCCTTGGAAATATCTCTGCTTTTTGATAATAACATTCATATTTAGGTTCAAAAGAGGATCAAAATCAAAAGGTGCTTGATTCGTTTCTAAAACCACTCTTCTTCTTGCAGCTCATAGTCATTAAATATTTCTAACTCAAAGAGCCAAATTCTTTTCTCCTTCACACAACGAGTTTTAGGGAAGTCGTAGAATGGAAAATTATCTGCTTCCTAAAGAAGCTGTCCATTAAGAGTGAGAGGGTAGGGCCTTATAGTGTAGTACTTTTGATCGCCCTTTCTAGCAATAGCCTTTCAAGCCTACTCTTTGAGGATAGCATCGACTATTTCTTATGGAGTGGGCCAATACTACATAATCTTGTAGTTTTCTTTTTGAGTTAGAGAAAAGGTAATCCACCCTTGTGCTCTTCTTCTCACAACCTATCCCAGAAAGTATCCCCTTTCTTTGATAATAAAATTCATATTTAGGTTCAAATAAGGGTCAAAGTCAAAAGGTGCTTGATTTGTTTCTAAAACCACTGTTTTTTTAAAGTTTTACAGTTCTTCATCGTCAAGGCTATGCTCTATTTCTAGTCATGGCCCTCTATTAGTGATGGTAACATACTAATCATCCCCTTTAATAATGAGCACCTACCCCTTTATCAGCATCTTCACTTTATGCTGTAGTGTGGATGACACTGCTTGGTGTTCATGGAGTCATAGGTGTCTCAAGAGTATATTGAATGTAGCTGGAATATCCAAGGCTTGGAATTCCAAATTCTTTTGAATGGGACCTGCAATAATAAAAAGGAGAACGATTCTTTTCTTATAACCGAGTCATCATAAGCCCTTAAATGATTAGTAGGCTTCGATAAATAATATTCCTTGATTCCTAACCATCTAACAGTTCTCTAAGGCAGACATTTATAGCTGACTCATTATCTACCAGGGCAAGCAGTATGTTTTATGAAGGTAAGTCATAGTAAGATACAGGGGATTTGTAGGAGCCGGAGGGAGATCTTCATTACCAAAAGTTATTGTGCCTTTGCTTGTGGTGAGTAAGGCTACAATTTCTTTTGGAGATAGGTTGATGTTTTGCAGCTCATTGATTACTATGTTTTGGGAGGTAGCTATGAGTTAGTAGATGGTGTCATATGCCTTAAGCTTGTTCAACTACTTCAATACGACATCATCCTCATTATTTCCTGGCTCTTTTTCTTTTCCATGGTTTTGTTATAGACCTTTTTTTACTTGATCACGCCCAACCTTCATGAGGTCTTAGCCTTTAGCATGGTCTTCTTCATCCTAAAAGTCCTTGTTATCATTTTCCCCCCTCCCCCCATAAGTCATCATCACTGCCTTTAGCAAGCTAGTACCCTCCAAGGGTTTCATACACATTTTCCTCACACATTCCCATAGACCTTATACCCCTGAATATTATGTTGGTATGCACACCTTAGCTTTGGTCCATCTAAGCTTAGTAAATAAAAAATGGGTGCCATTCATTCTCTTGATAACCATCGATATTAAAGCTGTCATCATGCTTTTTGAGTGGGTTATTATCATTGTTCGCCTTTTGGGCTGCCTTAGACAAAGGAAGCTACTAGTATTATACATCCTTTCTAATATGTTCTTGAAAGTCTACCAGTCCTAGGTGTCATGCCCTCGAGCCCAATGATACTTATAGTACTTAGCTAGATTGAAGGACTTGGACTGACTAGTAGCCACAGTTTTGGGTTTGACCTCAAGAAGGTCAATCTTTCGCTTAACCAATGGTCGTTCCAAAGCCTTAGCGCAAGTGGTCCCTATAGGAGTATACTCAGTGTAATGGTTCTATACATGCATCTCTTTACTTGTCGAGCCATTATTTTTCTTCTTTTCTTCTGATAATTGTTCCTCCAGTTGCTGATGGCTTTTGTAGATGCTTTCCTAGCTACCTCTTCTTCTACAAGCATGCCAACATTCCTTAATATTAATAAATTTTCAAATGGCGTGAATCTTAGGTGTTGCCCATATGTGGCTATAGATTCTTGATGAACAACCTCAGTTGATAAGCTTTTAAGGATCGGATCACCATATGGGTGGCCTTTGCTCTTTATCGAGTAAAGAAGTTAGAAAAACCTTTCTTTTCCTCTTGCCTAATCAATTCCAAGTCCCTTAGTGTAATCAGTAGATTAAAATTGTATGAATACTGAGATATAATCCCAATTCATGACCTCTTGTGGGTCAACAACATTAACTTATTACATCCTTGTCAAATGTCCAAGGAAAGATGTTGTGGAAGATATCCTTATCAATTCCTTTTGAAGTCATGGCACTGATGAGATTTATCATATGATGGTGAGGCTTTTCAATCTCATGGAATTTGATATCTGCCATAGTGGATTTTAGGGGCAATTCCCCTTTGGGATCCAAGTAAATCCGACTTAGTAAATAGTTGTCAAATATTGAGGATTCTTTGAGTAATTTCTTTAAGCCATCTAGTTGTGGATAAGCTTGTGGGACATCCTTTTGTCCTTCTTCCTTTTTCCTCTTACCATCCGCTTCTTGTTTTCCTTCATCTTCC
Source organism: Selenicereus undatus (assembly GCA_017589665.1). Lineage (NCBI taxonomy): Eukaryota > Viridiplantae > Streptophyta > Magnoliopsida > Caryophyllales > Cactaceae > Selenicereus > Selenicereus undatus. Next base: position 62,612,788 of record JACYFF010031956.1, on the reverse strand, counting down.
CTTTCTTGATTATGAGGTTTCTCACCATTCTCCTTTGGTGTGTCCTTGACAATTGTTTAAAGTGTGATGATTTCCATCAATTCCATCTTCTTTTCAACTTTATCCATCCTAGGTTATATCCTTTCCAACATTTTCATAACTTGAGTCACTTTGTTATTTCCTGCCATCGAGATGGGTGAGGGCTTGGACTTTGACTTTGACTTTGACTTTGACTTTGACCTCGCATGTGGAGTTTCCCTAGCTTCTTCTCAGGATAATTACATCATAGTTTATGGACTAGCTTATCTCAATACTTTTTTAAAAAGAAGAATAGAGAACTAGAATGAACCATGCTAACCAATAAACTAACACCTAATGCTGAGAGGCCAATGCATTGATCCATGTCATTAATATAGACTAGACAAAGACTTTAAAAAATCGAACTAAAAACAACTATACCTTCTCCTTATTAGGAGCCCGACTGGGTTCCGCTTGGGCCTAAGATGATCCTGACTGCTACCCACTCAATTAAATTCAAAATGGCATGTAGATTATTTGGATATGGAGGACCAACTGGGTTCTTTGGACCTGACCATGACTGCTAAATGATTGCATGATTGGGACTTGAACCTGTCCAAGTTTGGGTCAAGACCCCTTATAGCTTAATTGGCTTAAAAGCCATTTGGTCCTACAACCATAATGCTAACCTAACTCTTCCTAATCTGGGCTCCTCTATGATCTAGGGCAACAATGCATAAATCCTTGGGCTAGAGGTGGGTGGGTTACATAAAAGCGATTTCTAAATTAAAAGTACAAATGAGTTCCATCCTAAGTCATATTTATAAGTCACAACAATTAGGTAAGGCTTAGAATAGTCCTCTTGCGACCCAAATGCTTCATTATCCATGCACTAATGCTTTATCGTCCATGGTGCATGGCAAGACTTGAAAGCTCACCTGCTTTCCTATATATCTTATAAATTAAGGCCAGTGTGTAATGAATGGGTGAAATAGTTGTCTATATAGTTGGAAATCTTAATAGACCCATCGAGTGGCCAACTATTTTCCTAACAAGGTAATAATAGGGCTAAACCTAAAGGCGTTGTTACTCCTAGTAAGGCAACACCTACAATGCAAGAATGACTAATGTAAGTGTAACCAAAATAATTTACCATTCTGATTTTTAAATCTCACCCTCTTAAAACAAAGCCCCTAATGGAGTCACCATTATAAGGACCATGTTTAGGAACCTGGGTGCAATTCCCCACGAATGCTTGGGCATGCTTGGTGTACAGTTTGAATTTTATTTCATTTATCTAATCTTGTTTTGAAAGCGGGACCCACACTGGGAGTTTGTTGTTGTTGTTGTTGTTGTTGTTGTTGTTGTTGTTGTATCTAATCTTGTTTTCACAACCAAATATTTTGAATTAGGGGAGCTCGGGTACAGATGTAGAATCCATCTCGGCTCTTAACCCGAGTAGTAACTATTGCTTGGACTAGAATTCAGGACAATGCCTAACCTATGGAACCTTACCGGGTTCCTAAGCTGAGAACGGTTGACTTCCTAGTGCAAACAACCACAAACTGCTTGGATAAAGGAGTCTGGCCAAGTTTCAGAATGTGTCCCTATTTCCTTAACCGAGATATTAAGGACCTATTCATTATAAGCATATTAGATGAACAAGTAGTAGGTTTTAGCAAGTTTGAGTGGGTTTGAGCTAGTTTAAGTAGGAGAAAGTAGGATTGACCATCAGTTAGCCGATTAGAGTAGTTTGGAAGCAAATTTGGAGTGAGTTAGGAGCAGTTAGAGCAAGTTTGACTAGCATTTAGTAAGTTTGAGCATATTCGAGCGGAGTGAAGTAGGTTTAACTAGAAAGTAGTAGGTTTGACCATATTGGACTAGGTAGGAGGTTCAATACGCTCATAACAAATAGGCCATAAGTGTAGAAAAAAAAAATAAATGAATAAAATTGAGTTTATTAAAAGAAATAGTCACCAGTGAGCTTTTTTTTTTTTAAGGAAAAACTTACAAGACTATGTTTACTCTCTAAAATGGACCATAAACCAAAAGAGACACTAAAAGGGACAATAGGCTCATTTTAAAAAGGTTTTCAAAAGGCCCCTGAATAGTTCCTCAAGTGAGGGGATCATCTGATCCCATACGTTCGAACTGAGGAACAAGATTTGGGGAGCAAACATATGATTACATAATGGAATGCATCCTAACATTGTCCATTATCATTGGCAGCCTCTACCAATCAAAATGGGAAATTAGAGTTAATTTACACTTTAAATACTAAGCTTGCAGCATATTAGTATCAATCAAACTAGATAATAAGAATTACAGGCGCAATATTAGTCTAACGAAACTCAAATAAATAATCCAAATAATTATAGCTGGCGGGACTAAACTAATTAAAATTACATCTTTGATTAAAAACCAAACCTAAATAAAACAATAAAAAGGGAAAAGAGAAAGAGAAGGGGAGGTAATTAATATTGTGCCCTCAGCATGACTTCTACTTGGGAAACTAACAAAATGATACCTCTTTTCTAGTCAATCAATTTCTCACTCTTAATGCTTTTGCTATCAATGTTTCTCTCAAATTTTGGTCTATTCAACCCTAAGGGGAGGGCTCCTTTTATAACGCCTAAAGGATAAAAACAAACTAATTAAAAAAAGCAAAAAGAGGTTGAATTATCTCTTGTCAAAATTTAATCAAATTAGCTACCTATCAAATAAAATTGTATCAATTATGATGCATTTTGGATGCAGTGGAGAAAATCTAGCATGGTCGGGTTCCTTCATAACCCAACCGGGGTATGGGCTACTTCTGTGGTCATGGGCCATGATAGATAGCTTTAAAGTATGATATTCTCTTCTTTTAGGCTCAAATTAAGGGTTGATCCTATTGGGCCCCCAACTAGATAGATTGGAAACACAGGCTTCATCATCAGGCATTTTATAAAAATTGAAACACCATTTTTAGGTGTTTGTAGTATTACGTTAGCCGCCCAGGCATATATAGCCCTCCTTCATTGCCTCTGCCCTACTCTCCAAGCCTAGCAGTTACCATAATGTTCCCTTGTGATAAAGTCGTTTTAATAAACGATACTTAAGGTATGATGGAGATCTCTCCATGCCCTTTGATTAGAAAGAATCAAATCAATTAGACCATGTTAATATGCTGGCTAAAGGGTGATTAAAATCATCCAAGTTTTGTTTTAGTTGTTTCATTGCAGGACAAAAGGGAAGAATCCAGCACTAACCCTATTTTGCAAGCAGAACTCGACAAGCATAAAAATGGTTTAGGCCTGATTTTTTTTGCATAGATTTCAAGTTTAAGATGTCAGCTTTCCAACAAGACATGTTTCACCCAATTTGGAGTTCATTTGGTCGTTCAAATCATCCATTTACCAAGACGTGCAAAACTGTTCAGCAAACCAGAAACAACCCGGTTTTGATTAAGTCATAACTTAAGCTATAGTAATGCTTAAGTGACGAATTTATACATTTTTAGAACCCTTAAGATGTGTAATTTCAGGTCCAAGCATCAAATTTCAATCATACCCACAAGAGGATGAAGAAACAAGGTGTTTTTCCAAACCGGTCAGATTATGCCCTAATCTGCGCGGTAAAATGTTTAAGCCTAATTACCATACTTAAGCATGTCCAAACCTTGATTTATTTGTGGGGGGGAGTTCATACACATCGGCCTAAAAATCGAATCATCAACACTTTTCCTAAGCTTAACAATTGCTACAAAAACTGGACCAAACTGCCCCTGAACCCGGTTTTGTATAAACCGGTTCTTTTTAAGCCTTCAGCCAGTTTTCTCCACTTGAATGCAGCTTGGCATGCGCCTCTATGCTTGGCACATGTCCCTAAGCCTTCTCATGAGTCATTTTTGCCTTGAAGTCAACCAATGGGAGCTAGACAAAGCCAAGATTGGGTGCCTTGTTCTGATTGGCCAGTCGCAAAGTGGTCTTCTAGAAGGTGGCTGCAACTTGCACTCTCTAGCAACATTTTCCAGCATGTATTAAGGCTAAGCATGGTGTGTAATGATGTATTAATAGCCTAGACATAAATTAGATTTGTATTTTAATGTATTAGATTAGTTTAAGATGCTTGTAATACTAGTTAGCAAAATCAGGTTGTAATTAGCCCACTAATCCTTTCCTACCTAGTAAGGAAAAGGTGAGGTGTAAATGTGCTTCTATTTTCAACTTGGCCAACCTTCTTTGCTGCTTATTTAAGAGGGCACACGGTCAAGGCAAAAAACCAACCCCTTTTGAATGATAAAATTCAGTTTTGAGAGTTTTGTGCTTTCTTCACTTCAAACTCCTACTTGCTTATCTTAGTTTATGCCAAACTAAGTGGTGATCAAGTGAGTCTTAAGCAAATGTTAAGTGGTGTTTCTGTATCTTTGGTGGTGTTTCTGTATCCTTGCCTAAGTTTAGTTCTACCCAAACCGATGCTATTCACAAGGTTGCTTAAGAAGGCTTAATTAAGTTTACTAGCTTGTTTTTGAGTTAGTATTTCTTAATTTGGCTTCTCTTCCATTCTCCCTCACTT